>VYXF01012347.1:691191-741439 GCA_013397295.1 Polioptila caerulea | reverse complement strand
GCCGCCCGGCGGGCAGCCCCGCGTCCCTCCGCAGCCCGGAGACGGCCCGGCGGCGGCGGCGGCCGCGGGCGGGGCGGGCAGCCTGGAGCGGATCCGCGCGGACCACGAGCGGGCTCTGCGGGAGGCCAAGGAGACGCTGCAGAAGCTGCCCGAGGAGATCCGCAGAGATATCCGCCAGGACAAGGAGAAACTTCTGCAGGACGCCCGCGGCAGGAAGGAGGCGGGCGCCCCAGGGATGCCCCAGCGCCTCTTCCGCCAGCCGGTCGGCGCCGTGGGGCAGGAGCCCGCCGACCCCGACGTCCGGCAGAGGAGGGAGAAAATCAAAGAGGTGGGTGGTGGTGGCTGCCGGTCCCGCGCCGGGGGATGCGCCTCGACACTCCCGCGCGGGGCAACAGGTCGCTGCTGGGTCTGGTAGTGGTATTGGAGGATGCCTGACCCCCTTGCCGCCTCCTGTCTGCGGGAAGGGGGTCTTTCTGGCCGGCTGTCCCTCGGTAGCGGCAGCGCAGGTCGGCGGCGTCGCCCGCAGTTGCATCCTCGCAGCCCGCGGTGCGTTCCCGCTTGCGGGCCCGCCCTGCCGGCTCCGTGCCGGCTGCGCTCCCCTCCCTCCCCTTGTTGTCGAGTTCCCCCAGCTGTTGCACCGAAACCCGGAGGGAAAGCAAAGCCCGGCGAGGGTTGGCAGGCTATGAGTCTCTTCGCCAGGCACCGAGGGCTAGGGACAGCGACGCTGGAGAGAAAGAGCGGCACGGGTCCACCTGCGCTCCCCGTGGGACGTCCCGGGCTCGGCCGCTGGGTATCGGATGGCTCCGCGGGGTGCGGGACCCAGCGGGGCACGGCCCCCTGCCCGTGCAGCGCTCTTGGCAGAGGAGCTGCCCACAGCTGTCCGGCGCCGGGCGAGTGCGGGGTGCAGGTGCGGGGCAGCGCTCCAGAGGTGTCGCGGTCTGTCTCGGGTTTGCGCGGTTCACTGTTCAGCGATACCGACTGTCTAAAGAGTTGAGAGCATTTGGCGAAATACAGCCAATTTAGGTTACAGCAGTTAAGCGTCAGAGCTGTGTGTGCTTTGACAAATTCCTTCAACCGCCCTTTTTCCGGTCCTGCTGCTCGGTTGGTTCAGGTACCGGTTTAAATCCTTCCTCACAGAAATTCTTCAAACTGTGTCTAGGTAATGCTGTCATGGGCAGAGCTTGACAGGGTCCTCTGGTAGAAGAAGAATTTCCTTGATAATACAGTTCAACTTCCCATCAGTGCTGGCTGGTTTATTTATCGAACTGACAATTTCAGCTGCCTGCAGAGATTAGGGTTTATGAATTAATTAGTAGTATATATTTCATGTTCTGTGGTGATGGGAATGAGATAGGCGTGAGGCTTGCTGCAGAGTATTTCAGTATTTGTGAAACCTGGTTAGCCTTATTTAAAATGATTTCTTTTTACTGTGTGTTTGTACAGAGTGCTCTGAAAAGTGAGCTGTGATGTAACATGGAGCATCATACAATAAGCTCTTACTGATATCAAGTTGTGTTCTGTGTTCTGGAGTCCTTGTGTCACAATTTCAGCAAATTGTGTAGCATAGTTTTAAGTCACAAGCGGTATGTACCAATGCAAAGGTATTTTGAAGGGAGAAACTCTTAGGAGTACACAGTACAGACCACATCTTGAAGTGTGCAGACTATGTTGTCTTCTAGTTTAGTCACGCAGTCTCCCTGAGGCGTATGGAAAGTTAGAAATACCAGCAAACTCTTTTTCCAGCTATGTGAAATTGCCATATAGAAATATTAAGAGGAATGAGGCTCCAGACCTGATGTACATGATTCTATGGTACAGAAGACTTCAACAAATAAATAAACAGGAGGAAGATAACACTTTAATATACTGCTATCTTGCTGGTCCCACTGTGTGCCAGCTAGTTTGAGTTAGCTTTTATTACACGTAGATATGCATCTGTATGTGTACATACTAACATATGGCCAGTATCTCTTCAATTTCTTCCTCCCTTTCCATTCTCTTTCTTCTCCACTTCTACACAGAGCATCAGTATCACAGTAGCCTCTCCAAACCAGAGTTTTGGCTGTTTAAGCATAGGAGATGACACAGAGACTGCACTCAGTTTCCAGATCTTTGTTTTCCATCATACCTCAGTATGAGTCCTCAATACTAAGTGTTGTTTCTGGGAGTTTCTTTTCCCCCTAAATCACCTTAACATCTTGGTTCCTTACTTGCTTTAGGATTTTTGCAGTACTTTGCCTGGTTTGATTTTTGTCTTTTTCAAAGAATATGTTTTTTCCATTGACAGTAAAACAATGTTTCTGTTCTGTCTTAACTTGCTTCACATTGTTTCATGTTGTTGGCCTTTTTTGTTGCTTTTCTATTTGTCTTTTTGCAAGCTTTAGTCCCCTTTTCTTGTATTGTTGCCTTAGTGTCAAGATGGATTTCTAATATGCTTTTTAGCTTAGTTTTAAAAGTTTAAGTAGTTTTAACTTAAAGTAGTGTCTTTTTAATGTATGAACTTTTGTACTCCATTGTAAATGCACGGAAACCAGAATTATCCCTTAAAGTTCTTCTCTTTGTGCCCAGTGATTGCATGCTGGAGAAGCAAACATAAAGAATCTTTCTGCTTTCATACTCTTTTGAGCCTGGAATTTGCATCTGTATTGTATGATTTACATACAATAATGTATGTAATAATTTGTAATATATCTAGAACTCAAAATTTTAGTATCCTCTCCTGTGGATATTTTTTACAGGAGGAAGTAAGTTACTTTAAAGGAAAAGAATGCCAAAAACTCGGATTGTTCTTCCCTGCAGTTCTGGAAGGGCTCCGTCCCATCAACATGCTAACATAAAGCTGAGAGGGGAGATACCTTAGGGATGTTTTGTCTATTTACTGTTTTAAATTTTATGTTGACATGTGTGTTTAGAAGTCCAACCAGTACAATATAATTTGCAATCACAAAGCAACGAAATGCTGAGACTTTACAGCATTTCTCAGCCAAGTTTTGTTCTAGAAATTTTAACCACTTTTTCTACAGCTTGCTCTTATATTAGGAAAAAAAAACCCAACAGGGCAAAACTTAAACCAAGAGGAAAATAGAAAGGTTCTTGAACCTCTCTCAGCATTTAAACGAACATAATATTACCAAGAAGAAAAAGAAATGCTAGATGCTTATTGAGCAAGTCAAATACTTGTGGAAACATGAAGAAGCAGAGATCCTGTTGCTGCCACTGCTTTCCACTCTGTCAGAACGATAGGGTTGTAGGTCTGTGTGTGAGAACTGCCCCGCTGTGTTACACCTCTGGGGCCTGGCTGTGTGCAGGGAAGGGACGCGAGCCAGAGACACTAATGGGTGCTGTGACAGTCCTCAGTTTCTCTTCTGTTGATGTGCTACAGGCAAACTCAGAAGAGCAGTTCTGCCCGCAGTGTGGGGCTTTCCCCAAAACTTCCTGTTCAGCTGCTGTCAGTTGCTTGTGGCTGCTGATTGTGTTACTGGGTGGCCTAATGTTGCCTGCCCTGAGCTGTCCTCATGTGGGCTGTCTCGGGGAGGCTGGAGCAAAGAGGCACACTTGGAGCATGCCAGCACACCTGCATTTGCCAGAACTTGCGTTCTTCAATCAGTCTTCTGGTGCTCCCATGACCTGGGGCAAGGTCTGGGTCCTGGTATGCCTCACAGTGATCTCTGGTTCCATGTCCTGACAGGAGCCCCAGACTGTGAATGAGGAGGTTGTGGTTTGTATTCTTGCTCTGCCCCTCATTGCTTTGAGAGATGGCTCCTCCTTTGAGCAAGTATCTCCCATGGTATCTCTTTGCTACCTGGAAAAACTGAGTGGAAGGCAATGATTATTCCATCTTGGTCAATTGCAATGTCTTCCAGTCTCTGCTCTTGTCACTGTTGGCTGTGGCTGGACATCATTATTCCTGATGTCAAGGGAAGACTTGCAGTTGCATAGGTAGTGGATACAAGCAAAAGAAGTGATTAGAAGAGGATGATAATAGTAGAAAGAGGCTATGAAGGCAGTAGATGCATTCTTTTAATTAGGAAAATCTGATTTTGTGTCTACTCCAAGTCTCATTCCTCTCTCTTCCAAGAAAAAAGGGTGCTGGAATTATTTAGATGTTAAGAAAACAGCAAAACCTTAGCTCTTTTTATTTCAGAGCAAAGGAATAGAAACAATGAATGAGCTAGCTCAGGTACTAGAAGCTATATAATCACATTAGTGCGGTGCTCTGCCCAGACTAATTAATCCTGCTGAACAGCAAGCTCTTGGTGCTGGTGGAGCACCATACTAATGCAGCTGTGCTGTTCTTGTACAAGGTAGCTAGCTTGGAAACAGTTCACATTATTGATTAGAGCTGTTTGGACATGTTTTCTGGATAAAAGCCTCCCTGGTAAACTGGAATCAATGTCTAAAGAGCATGGTCATGCAGTGCTCCAAGTACTTGCACAGCTCTTAGCTGTTGCAGTACGTGTAGTACAAGTCCCGCAGAGAGGAATTTGAGCACCAGGCCTTTGAGCTCAACAGGACAATGGTTGCAAGTAGCAAAACAGACTCTGCAGCTTCCCTCCCTGCCTTTCTGTAAAGAACTGAATTGAGGTGGCATTGGCAGTGTGAGTTCTGAAGCTTTGCTAAGTCCTCAGTTTTCATTTTCTATGGTGGCTTTTATGCAGTTGAGATGGAAGTCTCAGAAAAGTTACAGGGATGTTCAGCAATATCTTGAGGAAAGAAAGCTTGTGAGCATGGAAATAAAGCACTAATCAGAGATCTAATAATGTATTTGACATGAAATACTTGGACATAATCAGATCCCCTCATAAACAAGGGGTGATGGCAAAATTATGGATGGTCACTCACTGCTGTAGAAGCGCAGCTGGCCCCTTGTGTCTTCCTGCATGCTTCCACCAGTTGCTTTCCTTTACCTGATATCCTGGTGCTGCTGCTCAGGAAGGTCCAGTGCCAGGCTGGATGGAGTTTTATTTCCTTATGAGGATGTTTACACGACAAGGTGAGCTCACTAATACTTCTTGCTATTAGAAGAGAAGTCTCTTCATACCACTTTTGACTGCCTTCTCCCACTATTTTCTGTGACTTTCACTGCATCACACCATAAGCTGCTTCAGCTCAGTAAGTCAGCTGAAAACTGTCAGAGCAAAGAAAAAAAGTGGATAGATTTCTGCTAAACTTTCTGTCAGGTTGGTGAGTCAAAGGTGTTAATGAAAGGCTTGACTTGGTGCTAGTTTTGACTGTGGTGAGGGAACAGGAGGATGAAAGGTATGAAATCTCTTTGAGTAGCTGTGTCTAAGCACCTGATATCTGATCTTCTTGCCTAAGTCATCCATTAAAACCAAATCTCTGCAACGAGACTTTTGCAGAGCAGAGGTTCTATCTCCTGTAATAACCTCCTTGAGCAGAATGAAGCATTTCCCTTCAGGAGGTTTATCTCCCAGCCCCTTTTCTCATAACAGGAAAGGAAAAAGGAAATACAGAAGCAGGAATTACTGAAGCCTCAGCTGCTGTAGACCAAAATTCAGAGTGCTTTTACTGAGATGAAGGTTATGAGGACCTTCATAGGAGAGGGAACAGTTAAAAAGGAGCAGTGTAAGTATTGTGTGGTTTGGGTTTCAAACAAAAAAAACCACATTCCCTGATGGTACATTTCTTTAAGAACATGATTCAGTGAAAGGAAAAGAGTTGACATGTAATGAGTAAGCAATGTAGTGATTCCTGCCAACATGCTGATGATGCAATCAATGCAATTCGAAGGAAGTTTTCCTGAAGTATCTTGTGACCTTAATGCTGACAACTTACAGTTGTTGTTTTGTTGAAGTTTAAAATTAAATCTTGTTTTTTTTTCTCACCAATGCTTTGTTTATTTTCTTGTAATCCTCAGTATTTTTGTATTTGCCATTTCTTTTTGAGTGATAGTGCTTTTTTTCCTGATAAATACTGTTTATTGCGATTTTTTTTTTTTGTGGTTTTATAAAAGCCACTGCAGAGGTGAACAAAGTGCCTAAAGATGGGAATTACATATGATGATGGTAAGCTGGAGATGGCTGGGGTTACCTTATGATATCCAAAATGTCACAAAACAATAGGTTAAAATGCTTGCTTAGGGTTAATGGCACTCAGGATGCAGAGAAGCTTCAGCTGTGCTACTGAGTATGATTCAGTGACTCTTTTAAGCATCATCTTGTATCTGACACTTGGCAGAACCTATGGAGAGCCAGCTCAACTTGCCAGCCAGACACGAAGCTACCCCTGCTTTTGTTGGATTTGTGGCCTGGTGGGGTAGGGAGCTGAAATGCTTTAGTGTAGGTCTGAGCACAGTGGATGCAGTGGACCCCAATTAAGCCACTGTATTTGAAAGGAGAGAAAAGTGGTGGAGAATGGTCTGAGGTATCTTTATGTCCCCAAAATATGAAATAGGGTATATATTTGCCAAATTAATGTTCTTCTGGCTAAGACCCCCTAGGGTCTTAGGGACCTTCCTTTTTAGGGAAGGACATTGTTTCAGGTGAGTTGTTTCAGGGGCTGCTTTGTTTGGGTTTTTTTGTTCTGTTTTGTTTGTTTGGGGTTTTTTGAGAACCTCATAGCTTCCCTTCAGTCAAATGATCTTGGATTTGAACTTTGATCATGAGTTGGAAGGGTGTTTCACTGTGTGAATGTGTGCATATCTGATTGGAATAGGGTGTGTTTTTAATTGCTAGTTCATGTTTTTACAGCCTTGCACCTGTTTTCTGTGTGCTAAGAAAATTATTTGATTTTCCTATCTTCAGACTTTGTCTATATTCTCAACAGGTAAATTTATCAACACTAACTGAATGTCCTTTTTAACTGGATCCTCAGAATTGTGGGGGAAAAGAAAAGGCTTTAAATCTTCAGTGGAAAACATCTGGCTTTCACAAAAAAAAAAAAACAAACAAACAAAAAACCACAAGCAACAACAAAAAGCCCCAAAAGCACATGACTAATTCTTTATCTTTCCATAAAGGCAAAATGCAAATTGCAGACATACAGGACTCTTTTCATGAGAACTAAATAAGGTGATGTAAAGCTTAAAATGGAATATCTCCTGTACTTTGTCAAAAGTTATATTCTCATGGTGATGATTTTGTATATAATGCTAGTATTGCAGCCTATGGAAGCCAATTAATATAAAGAAAAAGAGTAAATCATAATGCTAGTGAGTACAGTTGCTTAAGGCTGTAGTTCTGTGCTGCAGGCAAACTGAAGCAGAAAAAATTCCACCTATTTATTAAAATCTACTGTTAAGACCAAAAAATGTCTTATCTCATTCTAGGAGCAAATAAGAGTGGTAGACAGCCACGCTTTGATACGTTCTTTGAATGTTAATGAAAGCACAGGATTTATGAAAAGGAAGTCATGGAGGGACAGAAGACAGCTCTTCTTGTGGAAAATAATTAATGTCCTTGCAGAAGGACCTGAGTGACTGCTGGATGGACAGATCTTTTCTTAAAGTTGTCTGAAACATACTGCTCTAAAGATTGCTGAGTGTGTTACCTTCCTCTTTGGTTAGGTTGGGGTTTTTTTTCCTAGCTTGGGGAGCCAGCATAAGAGGAAATTTCTGCGGTTTTCATCTTAAAGATAATATCTTGATAAGTATTTCCGTTATTTACAAACAACAAATTTGTCTTCCTAACTCATTTGGCACAGTAAGAGTGGTACTTCAGGAAAGTGGCTTTGATTCAGTGTTTGCTCTGTCTTAACAGTGCAGCACTTACTCTGGCAATAAATTGCCACCTGAGGTGGTACCGAGATGATAAGGCACTCTGGTTGTGTGTCTTTTTGGTAACAAACTCAAGTATTCAGAAGTCTCTTGGTGTAAAGCATGTTTTAGACATCCAGTTTTGAAGGATTTTGTGGTCTCTTTCTAAGTTATTAAGAGAACTGTCAGTTTACAAGTGAGGAAAATAACTGGGGGGAGAGGGGATAAGGGACTGTAAATTAACCAATATGGGCAATGTACCAGATGCTCAATATACTGGTTCCTTTTGTATGAAAATCTTCTTTATCCATAACATTTTTCAGTGGTTTGTTTTTTGTTGGCTAAACAACTGAGTTGTTTGGGCTTTTTTAAGCATGTGATATAAAGAGTGTGTGTACACTTCTGAGAGGCATCTTCTGTTATTCTGTTTTCCATGACTCTTTTTAATTGTGTCTGCAAGTCTGTTATGAAAACATAATTGGTGAGTAATGAAGCACATGCTTCCCCCAACCAGATTAAATGAAACCTTTTACAGACTTGTGGTTAGGCTGCAGTTGTATCGCAGCGCTTGGCAGCCCTGCCTGCAGAGTGCAGAAGGCTTTGCTGTCGAGGGGAAGCAGTTGGGTTTTCTAGGGCTGAGAGCAATCCATGGACTGGCATAGGGTTGCACAGTGTGCCAGGTTTTAGAGCAGAACTTGGGTACCTGGTTCCTGTTCGGTTGTTCCCCCCTAAACCGGGGGCTGTTGCTCTGTGCTGGGTGAAGGCTGTCTTTGCTCCCACGTGTGCTGCAGGTCTCCAGCATGGGCATGTCAGTTCATTAGGGTCAGTCTGAACCTGAGTTTTGGACTGTGATTCATGACTGCATGTGAGCAGCTTTGCTTTACCACTAAACTGCTGCTAAGTGCATTGTTTTATTGCAGGGGCAGGTTAAACCTGAGACTCCCTGGTTCTGTGTTTAGGTCACTAGCTTTGTAAGCTTTTGAAGCAACAATTGAGTGCTGTGCTCCAGTGCTGTTATGAGTGAAGGCATGTAGGGTAGTAAAACTCCTAGTTTGCCTTTCTTGCATCTTGAAATCTTCAGTTTGAACTCTGTTGTAACCAAGAAAAGCTTGCATGAAGTAATATGACAACTTGCTATAACTCTCCTCAGTAAGCTGGTTGGATTTTATGGCTGGTGTTTATGAAGATACAGGTATTGCTCATTTTGATGCCTCTGATTTTAAAAGCATTTCAAACAGATTGGATGAGCACATAACCTGCTGTTACATTCTTATAACTGTTAAAGTTGAACATTCACAGTCCTTGTGGGAACACTGAGATATTCAGTCATTTAGGCAAGAGTAACTAAAAGTGTAAAATCTATTTTCATTTGTCTTCCTACTCCTTGGAAGCTGTATCTATCTTGGGCTTAAACTTGTTCTAGGAATACAATAAGTGAGTGGACTCTGACTGACTTGAAACTTGAGCCCTTTCTTTTAAAGGCAATTCTCTAATCAGGTAAGAAAATAGGTGAAAATCAGAAGAGGTGGTAGGAAATCCTGTACAAAGGACTGAAATAATTCTGTACAGTGAATGAGCTGATGACTGTGGAGCATCTGGCTGTTATAAGACTTTGTGTGCATCTCAAAAATACTTCTAGAAGAATCAATGTCTTTCTCTGATACTGGGTAGAAACAGACGTTGCAGTTTTAATGGAAAAGTATGCAGCTTTGCACTTCTCACATGAAGATACATAATGCTGGCATTTAGGGTAGAGGCAGTACTATGTATTTTTCATATGAATAAAGTAGAAAGAAAGAATGTCTGATACTTTCTTCCCAGCATTTTACATCATCTCACTTGTGTAGGGGTGATCATATTGCTTGGCAACAAAAACCCTCTTCTTCAATTATTTATTAAAAGTCAGTAGCTGCTTTTAAAACATTGCAATAAAATTACATTAGATCAGTGTGGCTTGCTTCTTTAATTAATATTCAGACCACTGTGAGACTATTTTTTAAAAGTATCTGCATACTTTTCTTTCGCTTAGTTCTCTCTTAATATAAATCTCTGCCTTTTGAAATTTCTTTTGTTCAGGGACTTCTTTCTTCTTAGGAAATAGGAAGTAGCTAGTTTAAAAGAATATCAAGCTAAAAAAAGCCATTTTGCTTTCAAAGTGTAGTGCTTAAGGAGATAGTAATTTTACCATTCAGTGATAGACACATGCAGATGCAGACTCGGTCTTTAATTCCATTGTCACTTTTCTCACTGCCTTTGAGCACTGACATCTGTTGGTGCAGTGAATGGTGGTACTGCTGATAAAGCTTTGCCCATACTGCTGTCTGTGGGGAAATCTGTTGCTTGCTACTGTGGTTGTAGCTCTCCACCCATCTGTGATTTTAAGAATTGCACTTTAAATTCTGTGTTGGACCAGGTAGCAATACTAAATTCTTTAAAGCTCAAAGAAGAGAAATAGATGTTAATCATTTGCAGTGATAGATTTCTGTCCCCCACCCCCATCATGCAACAGAAAACCCAGTTACCATTTAGAGGGTAGAAGAGTTATATATGTTACTTATTTAAAATGTTATACTGCTTCAAAACTGCATGATGCTTTCTTTGTTCTGGTGAGATCGTCTGAAGGATCACCGTGGGAAAAACCATGCCATGTGAAGACAAAATGCAGATTGACTGATATTTTTGTGTCTTATTCTGTAAGTCTCAAGAGTAAGCATGGCACCAAACCTGAACTGACTGAAATAGAACGGTGTGTGATCTTGTCAAGGGCTGAAGTGACATCACAGATCAAGAAGAGCACTTCAAACAAATGACCTTTCTGAAGAAAAGCCCATATGTCTCTTCACGCAGTTTCTTTAAAAAAAATATATATATATATTCATATATTGATAGAGATTATTCATGTCTCTCTCCACATGTATGTTTTACATAAGAGTGAAATAATGTCTTGCAATTGTTCTGTTGTCTGTAGCTGAGAATGCAGTTTGTTGGGGACAAGCTCTGTGTGGTGTGAAAAAACACCTTGAAAAAAGTTAAAGGCATAGGGTTTGTTTTGTTTTACAAATAGTCATCTAAATTGAAAATATAATAATACATATGATACATACAAAATTCAGAACATTAGAATGAAGCAAAGAAGTCCTTGTGTTTCAAAAATCAGCTTTGCTCAAGTTTTGGGGTTTTTTTAATTATATAAATCTAAATATTGCAGAAAGTAGATGTTCTCTAAGAAAGTTTTCAGGCTTCATGGAAACAGTTCTAATTGTAGCCTTATCATCTATAGACGTTATGAAGACTCATTTGGTCTGCATTTATGCACACTATTTGTAGTCCTGTTTTTCTTTTTCCCAACCTTCTGCTTACCATAGAATTTTGTTGTTGAGGAGAGAGATTCAGACTTGCCACTGGACCTCTGGAGGCCTGATCTCTTGCATAGAGCAGAGCTGACTTCAAAATAAAATTGAGTTGCTCAGTCTTGTGCACCCAAGTGTGGAAGATCTCTGCAGAGGGATCTCTTCTCTGTGGAAGATCTCTGCAGCCCCTCTGGACAAACATATTCCAGTGTCTGAAGACCCTTATTGTAGGATTTTTTAATTATTATTGTGTCTAGATACAATTTCTCTTGCTGCAACTGATGACATTGCCTTTACTCCTTTCATTGTGCCCCACTAAGATGACCTTGGCTATCTTTTCTCCATGGATACCCCCTAAGTCATTAAGAAGCCTCTCTTTTCTAGTCCAAATATACCCAAACCTCTTTTCGTGGCTCATTGTATTCTCCATCTTTAAAAAAAAAAAATCTCTAAATTTTGCAGAACTGAAAAACAGGGCTTTCATTTGAGCCATCAGGAATGTCACCTAGAAAGTGTTGATTGCTTTCTATCACTAGCATACACTCATGCTAACACAGCCCACTATACAGTTTGCCTTCATCATTGCAAGGATGCCTTGCTTATTTATGTTCAACCAGTTGTTCACCAGGACCCCCAGGACATCTGTTCCAAAGCTGGTTTTTAGCCTGTAAGCTCCTGTTATATACTTAGGCATAAAATTTTTGCATTTGGTTTTATTTGGTTTCAAAAGTTGGTTGTCAGCTCATGGGGTCATTCAGGTGGGAGCCCTCTTGTCCACCTCCCTGACTGCTGGAGTTTGGGTTACACGTGAAGTTGGTGACTGTGGATGTTTGCTCTTTTGGTCAGAGACACGTAGCTAGCTGCTAGTTAGACTTTGACCTCCTTACTGCTGTCTTGAGAGTGTCAAACCAGCCACTTTTGCATGGGTCATGTCTATTCCTTATTGACTGCTTAGTGCTAAGGCAGGACTGTGTCAAAAAGCCTGCTCAAGTCAGGGAAATTGTGTCTGCTGCCCTCATCCACAGAGCCAGTGGCTTCATCATAAGTAATTTGGTTGATTTGGCACATTTTGCCTTTGGGAAATTTTCCTTGCCATTTGCGAAGGTGTTTTTTCCTTTATATTCCTGGAAATAGAGTCGAGGAGGTTCTGCTCCGTTTTCTTCCCAATGTTTGGAATAAAGCTGTCTTGTAATTCCTCAGAATTTCCATCTTGCTTCTTTTTCCTCTGTTACCAATCCCTGTTTGGTTTGGTCCTTCATTTGTTGTTGGTGTAAAGGTACCTCCTGTCCTCTGGCAGCTTCCAGATGAGTTTTTGGCTTCCTCTTCCCTGGTGCCCAGCCAGTGTTTCCGAGTTGCTGTTGGACACCTTCCCACGTCTCCTCCTCCCCTCTCTTCCCTGAGGGCTTGTGCTCCTCCTGAGCTCCTTAAGCAGCCACCCTCCTCTCCTGACGTGGCACACTGAAGATCAGTGAGGTGTCTGGGGCACCTTAGCCCTACAGTGGATTCTCCCACGGGATCCTGCAGATCAGGTCCCTGAAGAAACTGAGCTCTTTCCCCTGAAGTTCAGGGTCTTGTATTGCTTTCTCCAGTTCTTTCAGGATGGTAATCTCTGCTGCCGAGCATTTAAATAGACTTGGGGTTTAGAGGTTTCTCATTCATGCATCAGTTACTTTGAAGCAAGCTTAATCATGGGACTTGGGGTTGTGGAGGAAAATGCCAATGCAGCCTTTCCTGGCTATTTTGCTGCCTCTCCGTTTCCTTGGGGAAGCCCAGCAGGCAACTGTATGTTAGCTCAGCAGATACTTTTTTTATTTAAAAAAAATGAGGAAATGTTTACAGGACAAAGAGATTTGGTTAATACAGGGAATTGCCATTAGAATTTTCAAAATACAGGCTACTGATGGAAAACAAAGCTCTTAGTTGCAGCTTTTGCCACTTTTGTGGCTGTAGATGGGTGACCTGCACACTGACATGGTTAGTGCTGTTTTGAAGCATCATTCCTCTGCATAACTCTGATCAAAATATCAGTCACCTGATGTTTATACATTGCAGATATGAAACTAAAGATATGAAAGCTCACATAGTGTCATTTCAAAGTTGGTAGGTTAGGAGTTTGTATTGAAACTTACATGGATGCCATTAAAGTAGGTTTAAAGCACAGTTCTGTCTGATTTCCTTTTTAAGGGTCTAACCGCTAGCTTATAAACATGTATTTTTCAATTAAATTTCCGTCTGTTTTTTTGTGACTTATTATGGGGTTTACAGAAAGAACTGTAAATATTTTTACAGTGGGGTTGTACTGTTGAACTACACACTGATTCAGAAGAGTCCAACTCATCAGCGCATTTGATTTTCTGTCACTTTTGACATCATAAAGAGGTCTGGCTTTACAGAAGCTTGGTTTTGAAAATGAAGTCTTTCTTAACACTGTCTCATGCTCAGTGTCCAGACCCACTAGTCACTTGTAAAAGAGTTGGTTTCCAGCATTATAGAAATACATGAGCATCCCTTCAATTCGGCATAGCTATTCTGATTTTGTGATGTGAGAAGCAAAGCTCCTTCTCTCTGTAACAGGGACTATATAACCTTCCTTTTGCCCCAGATTTATGGCCCTTTGTTATGGGAACAGTGACCACACATAGTTTTTATTTGGCCACGTAAGTGTGAAAAGGTTTAAAACTTATGAGTACTTTTGGTAGGAACTGAGTAAGTTTGAGGAAAGGGCTTTGAGTTTTTAAAAAGGAGTTAAGCTTCTTTTAACTTTCATTAGACATTTTTTTCTTTAAATTTTCTACTGTACCTGTGTATGGAGGTTTCATTTTATCAAGAAAGTAAGTTACTTTGGATGTTATTCAGCAATCCATAGCATGACCAGTGGCTGCTCACGTCCACTTCTACATTTTTGATCGGTGACTTGAATCAAAAATTCAACATTTTCCTGCAGAAGGCTGATCCTGTAGCCTAAGCTAGTGAATTCACACCATTTGCACGTGAAAAGAAACTTTTGGATGAACTGTCTCCTGGTGGGCACTGAGAGAAGGGTTTTTTTGTCAGCTGTAGTCTTGATCATAAGAACATAGGAGGGACACAAATATCAATGGATCTATTTTAAACACATAGTGGTGCACTGCAAGGTATTACTTGTGTTCATTTCAGAGTACCCCTGCAGAAGCTTCATGGTGTTCTAATTACCTGTTACTATGCTCTTTGATGGGGGGTGTTGCTGAGTCTTTCCTTACCTTTTGCTTCAGCAGAAGTATTTTTGTGCTGCCAGTTTTATTCTTTATTTTTCATTTCTCTCTTCAGATTCCTGCCACTGTTTGCAAAATGTTTATGTTTTCTAAGGAAGGCACAGGACCAGTGGCTGATGCCAAAGACAAGTCTCAAAACCAGCTTGAAAAGTCCTCTGTGTTCATGTGAACACTGAAGTGTGAATAAATGTGGACGTGATCAGCTGCCTCGATGCCAAACACACTCAAGTGTCTGTTTTTCCAGCCCTACCTTATGTCCACATAGAGAAACATTCCCTGAGAATTTTGTGGCTGATTTTGCTGCAGCATCACCAATAATGATTCTCTTGTTCTTAGTAATTGCATGTTGTCCTTCATGTAGTTCTGTGTTATGTGGGGAACTTCTGCTGGCTGTGAATGTGCTATTATCTGGAAGATAATAACTTATTCATAATTTCTTTTGGATATTCCTACTACGCTGTAATATCTGGTTTCAAATATGCTCTTTTCCAGGAAACATCCTGGGTGGCATTGTACATGCTGTAGTCAAAACAAGAGGGAATTTGTTACATGTTATGTTTTCTTCTCCCTACCCCCTCAGTCCCACTCAAATTTCAACTTCAGCCTTTTCCTTGGACTTGACTAAATTCTCCAAAGACATAAGAATGAAAGAAAATTTTCTGATGGGATAAGGGAAACTTGCTCATCTTTTATTGGAAAGCTAGTAACTGGGAACATCATGAATGTGACACATTTTACCAAGGAAACCAGCATTTAAGAATGTTTGGAGTGGAGGAAGATTTGTATGCGTATGCTTATATAAATCTGTATGTCTGTTAATGAAAAAAGACTAAAGAAAAAGCTCTTGGCCTGAAACGTGGAGTTATTGCCAAAGAAGTAAATCAAATTGTATTTTTTACGTAGCATGCTTTTCTATAGTGTGAGTATTTCACAGCTGTTCCTGCTTGTTTGGGAGACTGAAGCCTGGGAAAGGCCCTTGCTTTGGCTGGTGAGTAGGGAGGGTCTGTTTGACAGCTCAGATGATGAAAGCTAGTTCTTGAAACTTAGAATATAGTTGTATGTAAAGGTACACTGATGACTATTGTATGAACTCTGATTAAATGTTGTATTATTCATATATTTTTCCTTTTGCCCTTGGGACTGATGGGGATAAAGAATATTTTTGGTCTTCAGAAGGGCTATTACTAACTAAATATAGACCTCTTTGGGCAAGAGTGGTATTTGCTTGCAAGTCAGAATGTGCTGAAAACCAAATTTTATTCTCCACTTTACAGCTTACTGAAAATTCCTATCAGCAGTTCTCAATCAGCTTTTTATACAAGGTACTTGGTAACAAATAATTTCTACAGTTTATTCACGTAGTTAATTTCTCACTTTGGGACATCACTCAGTTTCAAAGTGCTCTCTGGCTTTTGTAACATGATTAGGATTACTGAAGTAGCAATGTACTCTGTAGTACCTCTAGGCAAATTTAGAAATAATTTGGGGTTTTATAGCAGAATTTAATTTATTTTAGCATCTGTCTCTAAACCCAGTTGCTTCTGTTTCTACAGAAAAGTAGTGAAAATACGTATTGTGAGGAAAAAAATATTTTTTGCATTTTCATGATCTTTTAAGATCTATGCAGTTAACCCCTTTCCCCAGATCAGCACAAACTCATGTTATTTTTATTCTCCCTTGGTCTTCGGCAGTACACTTAAAATTCTAACCAGCTGTGGTTCTGCCAGATCAGAGCTGGAAGCAAATTCACCAAAACCCCACTGTTTTTTGGCACACACTTTGCCACTGAAAAATCACCTCTGCCTGAAGTCATAGTGTGTGTGCTGCTGTTATTTGTAGAATAACGTGGCATGTGCACTTTGTGCCAAGCATTTTGGAGCACAGAGGGCAAATGTTTCTGAAAGTGAATGAAGATCACAGAATAGTTGAACTTTTCCTTGAAATTTGGGCATAGGTTGAACATATATTTCTTTTATTTACTTTGTAATGTGGACTAAATCCAAGCTAAAACTGTAGTTCACTTTGATTTGTAAAAAACATACCTTCCATGAACAAATGATTACAGTAGTTTGCTTCCAAGAAGAGTGTTAGTGTCCAGAGAGGGAATCACTGAAAAATCCCTCCATCTGGGGTGGGATTGAACTCCCCCACTGCCTACTTTGTAAGGTAACTGTGACAAGATGGCATGGAACTGGCATTTCCCAATTATTTCTTAAAGCATTCTAAGGTCCCTTCATTAGTATTGGGAATGAAGACAGAGAATTAGAGGGAGCCCTGCAGTGAAAGTGGGTTTCCTTTCTTTATGGCTGTATCTGTCACTTTCAAACATAGCAAATGATGTTCCACACAGACTGCTGTTCCTGCAAAAGAAAGCTGTAAACAATTTCTCTTTAAATCAATGAAAAAAGCACCAGACTGCAAATATTAAACAAGTTTTTCAGGGCATGTGTTTTGGAAGACTGTAATTTTTGAATTTGAGTTTATTTAATACTGTCAGGAAACTTCAAAAAGAGACATATTTCTGATATGCTGCCTTTCTTGCAGACCCTTCATTTTACATTCTGCTTGACACTGCCTTGGGTTTAGTCTGAAGTCTGATTACAACACTCACTTGCACCAGCAGGCATTATTGATTTTTGGTGCTGACTTTATAACTTCCTCAAAAAATGTAAAAATACTTGCTCAATATTTAAACTTGGTAGTTTCTTCTGCTGGCATCTGGTTATTACCTATTACTAGTAAGTAGCAGAGGCATCATATAAAAGGTAGGCATGAAGACAGGTAGAGAAATGGAAAGTCTGAGCTGCTGCATAATTTAATTACGGTGGTGTGTTCTGGGACCAACTCTCTTTTCTCTCATCTTTGGCCAGAGGTCCTGATATGAGATCAGGTCCAGTAGTACCATGCATGAGAGCAGAGCCTTCTCTCCTGTGTTGTGGCTTTCCTTCCACATCTCACTGCTCTTGAATGGGACATGAAAAGCTCCAGGCTTCAGCACTCCAGCTGTGGGCCCTGACTGGTGTGACACTTCTGGAGGGGTCGGCTTTGATGTAGCTGGAGCAATGGTTAGTGACCTATTTCAGAGTCAGTAGCAGATGAACACTCTGCCTAGTAGCTCTTGTCAAAGCTACTACACTGGTATGTGTGAAAGGACTAAGCTCAAAGCTGATTTTTCCTCAAAGATATGACAGCCTTAAAAGAATATAGGCTATTAATGGGTACAAGAAAAATACAAGGAAATGAGTCTCTTCAGTTCATCAGGGTAAGGCAGTGATAGAGTTGGCTTGTTTGTTTTTACGACTGACAGATGGGACAATAAGATTTCCACTTCAATATTCACATCAGCACTTCATTGCTTTCCTTAGCTACTGCAGGTAAATTTTTAACTCTCAGTTAACCATGTCAGCTAAAAGTTTGCAAATATGCTTAACTGGTTGTGGTGGGCACCTGACTTCCCTGGGTAGAAGTCAGGTGCCTACCAAAGCTGCTCTGTGTCTACCCTCCTCAGCTGAACAGGTGAGAGAGAATAAAACAAAAGGCTCATGGGTAGAGATAGGGAAAGGGAGAGATCACTCACCAGTCAGTGCCTTGAGGAAAACAGATTCAACATGGGGAGATCAAATCTGATCGGGGTAACGAAAAGTAAACCCAAATCTTAGATACCTTTCCTTCTTTTTTTCCTGAGATTATCTTCCCTGCTAATTTTCTCTGCCTTCTCCCCCTCCAGCAGTGGAGGGGACAGTGAGTGGGGTCAGTGGTCAGTTCATCACACATTGTCTCTGTTGCTCCTTTCTCCTCAGGGGCAGATTACTCAAACTCTTCCTCAGCTTGGGGTTCCTCCAGCAGGAGACAGTCTTTCCCAAACTTCTCAACATGAGTCCTTCCCACAGGCTGTGGTTCTTCGTGAACTGCTCCAGTACGGGTCCCTTCCATGGGATGCAGTCCTTCAGGAACAGACTATTCTACTTTATATGCAGAGAATGATGTTCCATGGTATGGAATATCCCTTTACCCAGTTTGGTCAGTTGTCCTGGCCATGCTCATCACAGCTTCTTGTGCACCTGCTGTCAGAGTTTGGGAAAATTGAAAAGTCCTTGATTTGGATGAGCACTACTTAGCAACAAGAAAAACATTGATATTTTATCAACAGTCTCTTACTGAATCCAAAACTCAGCAGTGTATCAGCTACTGAGAAGAAAATTAACTCCATCCTAGCCAAAATCAGGGCACCAATACATACAAGTTTGCTATTCCATGTGCTTGGAATCCCTAAATCCCTGGACGCAGGGAATGATGAATTGTTATGATTAACAGGAAGCAACTAGGATACATTGTGTCCTACTCTAAACAAATGATGTCAGTACCTTCCAATGTGTCCTGGTTTTAAAACAAACTTAAACAAACTAAAAACATTGCTAATTACAGATCCAAGCCACAATGTTCAGATGAGATCTCTGTGTGTGGTCAGTCATGTCTTTTGCATTACAGATGCAAACTTACAGATGTGTCTGGAGGGGCTTTTTTCTGATAGTTTTCTTTCAAGTGGTCATTACAGGATGGTAACCTTAGAATGAAAAACCTATGTAGTTTTACTGTGTTAGTCCCAAGGACAGCAGCAGAAGAGCATTGGAAGAACTGAAAAGTCTTTCTCAAATTCTTTGATGTCAGAGTAAAACATTTCACATTTTTGTTAAAATGTAGTATATGACCAACGACTTCCTCTTTCATTTTTGAACAGAGATATTGTGAAAGACTAAATTCTAGTAATGAAACCTATTGCAGTTTTGAGAAGATTGTAAGAAGCTGTCTAAATAGCTCATGTGTTCAAATTCTGTGCTCAAAAAGGAACTTTGTGTAGTTCTGGTGAAATGTTATATCCTTAGAAGGACTGAAACCTCTGTTGTCCTAAACTGTCATCTCTAAGAGATGTTGATTTAACATGCTAAATGTTATATTTGAATCCTTAAAAGTTAAAAGTTCTGGATTTCTGTAACTTGATTCTGAAATCAGTAAATATATGGAGACTGAAATCATAGGCAGATAAACTGCCCATGACTCTGAGTGAAAAATTTGCTGTTCATGAGCATGGTGTGGAAACTGGATACTATACTATCATTTTATATAAGGTTTTTATGGATGGATCTAACAAAGTATTTCAGAGAAAATCAGAATTGCTTCCCCATTTTAGAATGTAGGCACTAAGATTTATAACACATTAGCTTCTTCTCATTCAAAAATAGTGGATAATTACTACTAAGTAAGAAGTACTAAGTGATAAGTAGGTAGTATATCACACATTTTAGTCAAGTCAAGGCTGTTGTCCACTACAACAATCTTTACCAAAATGTGTAGTAAAAACCTACTTTGTTTCACATTTTAAGATTAAATAGAATCCATGTTTTTTAAGGAAAGTACTGTAATTGGGAGAAAGAGGTAAGAATAAAACATCAGTTTTTATGGTGTACTTAGTGGTGTTATTTACATCTATTCTGAGAAATATTCCTGTTTGTCAAATATAAGGCACACCAAATGAAACTACTAGGTGATAAAATCAGAACAAACCTGTTCTTTGCACATTATGTTGCAGAGCTGTAGAGATCTTTCTGCAGGATGTTATGAATATAAAAAATTCAAACAAGTTCAGAGAACAGTTGAGTAATTTCGTGGAAGAAAACTCTACTGGGCATTATTAATCATGCAAGCATCACATCTGGCTCCAAAAGTCTCCCACTCTCAAGCTCTGAATACTCCTGTTACTCATAGGAAGTGCTTACTTGCTTGTACTATTCATAAGCATTTGTTAGGGGTAGGAAACTGTAGTAGATAAGCCCTTTTGACTCTGATCTAGCAGTCATTTTTTGTGTTGATTATCTTCTGAGAACTGGAATGGTTCTTGCCTGCCTTGTACTGAGAAATCCATTATTGAAACAGGAAAAACAACTCAAAAAAAGGTCCTTAATAAAGTTATTTGCATTGTTTCAGAATGACACAAACAGAATCCATAACTTTCATAAAGAGAGTTACATTAGTATTACTCAAATGCTCAGTTAATGAGCTATAAGCTTATTCTGCTCCATCTGGTATATTTTAAGACTTCAGGAGGTCCTTTCTAGCTGTTCCCTCACCTGCAGGAGGGAGAACACCCAGGTTCCCTCTCACTGCATTGATAATGTGCCCTAACACCAGATTTTTCTCTTCTTGCATTCCCTTCTCCTGTTCTTTGCTTTCCGAGTTCTTTCCATTTATCATCCTCATCTCTTCCCAATTAATCAGCCTGGTTTCGCTTTTCCCACTGGCCTCAATCCTGTTAAAAGCTAACAGTCTGTTATCTCTAGCACCTGCCTGCCCTTTGTCCTGTTGCTGTCTTGTCAGTGGTGCTGTAGGACAGGGTGAGCCATCTGCGTGTGGGCTGCTCCCCCTCTCTTGTCTGCAGCATCTCGCACTTGGGGCTGGCGTTGTCTTGGCAGAGGCACCTCCAGCCTGGCAGTGCCTTTTTCCTGCCCAGCCACACAGAGTCTGGCAGCCTGTAATTCTCTGCACCTGTGCCCCCAAGAAGGGTGCAGAATAATACAGTTCACACATACCTCAATGTTTATCTAACTATTAGATGTAGCTGGGGGTTTCCTAAAGTCTTTCTATAGGGATAACCACAGCTGTTTGCATTGGTAGCTGGAAATGGATAAACTTGAAAGAGGGGTTGGGTCCACAGCTGGAGAGAGAACATTCCTGGTGGAAAAATTGGAGATCTAGGGAAGAAATGTGAAACTAAAGAACAATATATTTATTTTCTGAAAATGTTTCAGCCAAAAGTAGAATCTTCAGAATTTACAAAAGTTGCTCGTGGGCAGGCGGCAAGCCAGCAATGAAAACTGACAGGACCTGTCAAGTAGGCTGCTGGGGCAGCTCAGTCCCTGCCTGCTCTGCTCCTCAGCCATCAGCCTGCCTGGAAGGGGCTTGTCAAATTCATCTTTCTGTCCACAGCAAGTGTAGTTGATGTGTTTTTGCTTGTATATGTTTGGCTGGCTGGTTGTTTTGAGCGAGAGCTGTTTATAAACACAGGCAGTGGATTTTCAACAGTGAACTTCATCCCTAGCTTTACTTTACCAGACACTTTGCAGCTTGGGGACCTGACATAGGTATTTTTTTAAATTATTGTAATTATTTGGATGTTTTCACTTTTGCCATATAATTGTGCTTTTGTGCTTATCTTTAAAGTATATAATAGAAAACAGCTGCAGCAAATTCCCTAGATTATTTTCATAAGATGATTTGGGTTGGAAGAAACCTTAAAGATCACCTAATTCCAAGTGTCTAAAGTTTCAATTTTAGGCTGATCTGTCCAAAACAGTTTGAGGGAGAGCAAGGACTTTGGATCATCTGTACTGTAATTTACTTTAAGTACTCTGATTTATCTCCATAAGGAATCTTGAAATGCAAGTGAGGAATCAACAGAGGTTCTGGGAGACTTGTGTGGTTTTACATACCTGTCTGAAAAAAACAAGAGAACCAAAAAAAAAGAAGTGGCTGAAAAGCGAGTCACATCCACAGTTTTTCCTTTCTCTTAGTAGCTGGCTTTCCCATTCCTTCTTAGGAAGGGTCAGAAATTACAGGTAGTTGTTGAATGCATTTTATTATGGAGAAGCATCCCACTTTCAATATTTTTTTTTATGATAGCTTATGTATTTGTGTGAGGCACCACATATGCTGAGAAATTGTTAGTTTAGATTGCAGTGAAAAGCTAAAATTATCACCCATTGTGGGAGATGGGGTTGTTTAGCCTGGAGAAAAGGATGCTCAGAGGGGATGTTACCATTCTGCACAACTGCCTGAAAGGAGGCTCTAGTGAGGTAAGGTTACTCTCCCTCAGGTAACAAGCAATAGGACAAGGGAGGATGGCCTCAAGTTGCATCAGTGGATGTTTAGATTGGGTGTTATGAAAAACTTTGTCACAAAAGGATTGTCAAGCATTGAAACAGGCTGCTCAGGGAAGCCCCCTCCCTGGAGGTATTTAAAAGATATGTATTTGTGATGTTTAGGGACAAATTTTATTGGTAGCCTTAGCAGATCTGGGTTAATGGTTGGATTTGGTGGCCTTAGAGGTCTTTTCCAACCTTAATGATTCTATGACTCTATAATAACTCTCTACTGGGTGTGGGGGGTGGAAGGTATCTCCTAATAATACTACAGTGCTTGAAAGTCATCATGTCATTACCTGCATTAAAGATAGTGCAAACTAAAATTATGTTCCATTTGTGCTGTGAAAACTGCATTTAATGCACTTTTTGTTAACAGCTTAGGAAATGCAGTATGAAGTTTGGGCCTCTCTGACCATCTGCTCTCTCAAATCCTTCAGAATCCTGTTAGGTTGTCACTGTGTCTTCTGGCAATGATTCTTGAGAGTTTGCCTTTTCAGTAACCAACCTAATTGTTTGTGTTTCATTTCTTCTTTTTGTCTTTTACAAAGTCATTCAGGAACAATCCTTACTTTTTCCCTGTCTTTATTTTTTTATCTTGTTGCCCTTTTTTCAGCCTTTCCATTGAGGAAAATATCTTCGTGCCTCTTAATTGAATCCTTTCTTTTTATTCTGTATCCTCTACTGCCATGAGGTGTTTGGAACATACCACTAGTATCCTTGGTGGCTGTTTTTATCTCATAATGGCTTTATAGTTTTGCATTCATTTTGCTGTACAACTGAGCATCCGATTTCTTTTGACTGTCATGAAAACATGATCACAGGAATTCTCCATAAGCCTGTGACAGTTCTTCCCAAATTCAAATGGAGCTGATGAACTATTCACCATCCTATGATTTTCTCTATTATTTATATCTGCTTATTGTGGAGGAAGATTTGGATATATAAGAAAACTACTGTGTAAAGCACTAATATGCTGTGTATAGCACTGGAAGAGATACTGCCTAAGGGTTAAATTAATTTTAGTGCATAAAAGCAGATTTGTTTAGATTTTTAAGTTTGTTCTTAAGCAGCATCCTTCCAAAAAAGGATCCATGACATAGTTGTGCTTTTCATGTAAAGGCATTATTTTGGAGGTGCCATCATTACTCCAGCCTGACAGAAGGAAATATAGATACCAATAGGTACATTTCACCTGTTGGGTATGGGGGAAGTGTCATTACTATTTTTGCAGATGTGTTTACGTGAACTGGAAAGTTAATTTACCGATCCAGCCACTGATCTGTATCGTGTATATACTGTGGTAGTGGAATTAAGCAAAAGGCATTAGGTCTGAGAGTCTTGTATTTGGGGAACTTGACCAGCACTGATTGTGTCAGGATCCACAGGCCACCTAATGAAATAAAAGTTTCAAGTGGAAAAAAAAATGTCTCACAAAGAATGGCAATGTTTAGGCTGCTTACCATATCCATTTTGAATACTGTGATAAAACTGCTGAAGGAGAATAGCTGATACGCATTTTCTGTTTTGGTGGTTATTTAATTGTTTGCACAGCTAGATGTGATGATTAATTTACAGCAAGACATTTTCACCTTAGAAAAGTTGCTACTATGCAACCTGTGTTTCCTGGAGATAGTTTGAGGGCTGAAGAAACAAATATTCCTTAAAATAATATTTTTTCTGAAATCCAGTGCAGTCCTAGAAAAGCTGTTTGACGAATCCTGACCAAGATAAGTAGATGTAAATATGAAATGGGCAGAAGTCATGAATTTGTAGATGACACTGGATCTACATCATGTTTTGTCAGGGTCTGACTATCTGAACTGTTGTTCTTGGATCTTTCTATACTAATGCCGTAAGTAGATACCTCTTATTTCCTGTCAGAAATGAGCTGGCAGTGTTGTGCATAGCTGATGTAATTTTTTTCAATATAGAAAATACCTTGAAATATTTCTGAAGGCTGGGAAAGGGCTTTAACAATTCATGACTTTCAGCTGGAATATTTTAAACAGCCGCAATCTTGGGCTGAACTTTGAGTTGTGTCCTTGTTGATCAGGAAAAGCAAGTCAATTTATTTACCCTGTAAAATGTGCATAAATATGTGCAATCCATACTGAATTTGGTGGGATTGCAGGATAACTTGGTCTGGAGGTATGAGAAGGTCATTGATCCAAGGTCAGACCGGGCTGCTTAGGTCTGATGATGCCTCCACAGTGCTGGAACTCCCCAGGGCAGAGCTGGCACAGCCACTGTGAGCTGCCCACACCTCTGCCTCCCTGGCTGATTGTCCTTGTGCACCATCTGAACCCTGCTAAGTTTCATGAAGTTCTTGTTGACCTGTTCTCCTGCCTGTTAGGACCTCTGCCAACAGATTCAGGCTCCCAGATTGGATTTCCTTCCTCCACCCCAAAGTGGTTGCTTGCAAGCTTGGTAAGTTGCCCTGCATCATATTCTTCAGGTGTCACCTGCTTTTCACCCATGTTTAACTGGTTTTCATCTGCTGGGAAACAGTCCTATCCTTTTGACCTAATTCCAGGATATTAGGCTCAAGAGACTTCTCTGATGGTAATGGTAATGATGCAGACCTAGCCCTTGATCCATGCAGCAACTGCATATCTGATTAATTTATGTAAATACTCTTCAGTGAACAGGCTCTCTGACTTCTGAAAGTGCAGTTTCACCATGGCCACAATAATGAGCTTTAGCAGTGAAGTACTTCAGCTTCTCTAACTGGATGCTGGAGAGAGGAGAGAGGAGGAAAAATGAAGAGCTTTTGTCAAAGCTGATGGCCTGAAGATGGGTGAAATATTTATTGTCAGTACCCAGCATTTTTGAAAACTTAAAGTGCCCCACACTTCATGAATTCAGGGGCAGCATCAAGCTCTAGTAAGTTTCTCATTAACTGGGAAACCCTAGTAGTTTTTGTAGTTTGTTTGTATTTTTACTTACTGTTATTAGCCATTTAACTTAAGTTGGTAATGGCCCCAAATCGACTAACAATGCATGGCTCACTGTTTAATTTTTTTTCCTTAAGAAAAAGACTACAATTAAAAAATATTTAAAAATACTTGCTTCAATCAAATAAATACAAGAAAATACAATAAAAGAAACATTGCTCTTAGAAACTACATCTGAAATTTTGCCTTTCAATGACAGTATGGCATTTGTCTCACCACTAAAACTTCTTACCATCAAGGATACTGTCTTGTCACTTCCAGTTCCCCGCTAGGGAAGCAGGATTGTGGGATGAATATGGACTAATTTTGCAAGGGGGAGAAACTTCAGGAAGGCTGTTGTTGCTTTTTTTATTTGTTGTTCCTGTCTTAAAAACATGCTGGATTGACCTGGATATACTGACAAAACAAAACAAAACTAACAAAGCCAAAACTTTGTTACTTACTTTAGCAGCAGAATTAGAAGCGTTTAAGGGGATATTGAGGTTCAAAATGTGTGAAGGTATCTTACCTTACTTTCATTCAAAAATGAAGTATCTTACTTGAAGGTATCTTACTTTCGTTTCACTTCTGAAACAGCAGCTTGAATCACCTCGATGTTAATCACTTCCTGTGGCTGTGTTGTGTTGCATAACGCTGCTTATTATTGTACTGCTTATTTTTTTATTTGCGTTGCCCCTGCTGAGATTGGGAGCTTCGCTGGCGGCATGGCTATAGAGTGCCAGGTACCTAAAAACAAGTAGGACATACAGCCCATGCCATGAATAATTTATAATCTAATTAGAAGCAAACTTTACCAAATAATTTCTTAAAGAATAATAGGAAAAAGAGAACAAAAGCATTATTGTATCATGCAGATACAGGAGCTGAACTGTTCACACTCTTCAGCTTGGGAGTTCTTGGGAGCCGTAGCAAGTCATAAGTAGACCAAAAAAAAAAGAAAAG
The DNA here is from genome assembly GCA_013397295.1 of Polioptila caerulea. Taxonomy (NCBI): domain Eukaryota; kingdom Metazoa; phylum Chordata; class Aves; order Passeriformes; family Certhiidae; genus Polioptila; species Polioptila caerulea. Next base: position 715,312 of record VYXF01012347.1, on the reverse strand, counting down.
AAATGACACTGAGTGGGATGAGTCTATGTATACCACTATTCTTCATAATAGTACTATTTCCACAAATTGCTTTCTTTTTTCCTTCCCTTTTATGACATTATTCAAATTGTGCATGAACTTCAGAAGCTGCTACTAATTCTGCAGTTTTTTATACAACGCTTCGATGCTTTTCTGTTTTAAGTGAAAATGTTTGAGCTTTCTTTCTGGTTATTGTCAGTAATGAACAGTGACCCGAGTTCTTCCACATTACCTTGTAATGTGATATGTTTCTCTTTTAATGGGTGTTTCATTAACACAGAACATCTGTGTGATCTGGTTCTTTAAAAGAATAGCTAACAGTTACTCTCCTTAGACAAAAAACAAGAACAATAGAGCATCACTGATTTATCTATCACAGAGATTTAAGAAAAGCATAAATATCCAAACTGCTGAAATAATAGGTTTTCTGAAGAAACGTCATCTGTCTCTTGTGCTAGTGATAAGGAAATACTTTTCCTGTGTATCTGTTAAAGAGTCTATCTGACTTTTTATGTTAAATGTTGAAGAGGACAGCCTTGGAGAAATGCAGTGGTTTTGAGTGACAGGCTGTATGTTTCATTTTTTTTCTGAAATGCAGATCTTGGTAACAGTTGCTAAGTTCTAAGGTAGAGGCTGTATGGCTTGTTCCTTAGATTGTTCTTTTGTTTGGAACTGAATGACTTGGGCAGTTCAAGATTTCAGTCTTGTGTATGTATACAGACATAAATGACAAGTGGCATAAGTTAGAAAAGAATATTTTCAATTATTAACTTAAATTCTGCTAAATTTCATAATACCTCACCTTAGTACTATATTTTTTTTTTCTTTTTCCACTTCTTAGTCCACTGTAGTTAGCGGGAATGTGTGGTAGGTTCACCCACTGGTAACTGAGAGCTGGAGGAAGAAGGAGTTCAACAATATCCTAATTGATGCTTTCAAGGCAGATATTTTCAGGAAAAACTATTTAAATGCCTACAAAACGTGCTGAAATCCTAGCTTACCTGGGAGGGGAAATAAAAAATTATGTTTAGAAAAAGATTGTTCAAGCTCCTCCATTTGATAAGGAAATAGCATTTTCTTGCATATCTATTGAATTTTCTATACTTTTGATGGAAGACAGCTGGAGTTTAGTGAATGAATCTAAAACTGAGCTAAAACTGATCTCCTCTGGCTGGTTCACGGTAGGATGAATGCTGTTATATTATTTGGGTGACTATATGGGCAAGATTTTTGAACCACACTTTTTTCTATTTCTCTGAAATAGATGACTTCATTTGGCTGAAATTAGACAGACTTGTGGTTACAGAAAGTGCAAGGACAGTGCTCTTTCTGGGAAGGGCTGTATATTTTTCTTGTCTTCTTATTTTTTGATTAGTCAAGGAAGAGGTCTCAGACAGGATATTTCTGTGCTGCACCAAATAGTTTTTCTTGTAGCTGTACTGATCAGATGGCCAGGTAAGAAGCAGGCTGTAGATATTGGCTAATATAATATACTGACTCAATGATATTAATGTACAAAGTATGCAGGTAAACCCTTCCTTCCTGAAGGTCATCCTTCAGGTTTATCTGCGATATCACTCTTGTGTCTTCTGCTAAAATGAACAATTCCATAGTCGATGCACTATAGCCCAGCTCTCAGGAACTAATAGTAAAACATTCTAGTATCTCCAGTTTTCCAATAACTTCATAATTTTAGCAGTACATTACTGTTAACAAAGAGAGGTATGCCTGACAAATGAGTAAAACGTGGCTTGTTATCGTGGACTAGTTTCATGTCATGCAATCATTTTCAAATTATTGGTTTTTTTATGCAGACATCAAAGCATAAGGTCTGCTGTTCTTATTAGTTATTTCTTACATGAAATAGTATCTTTTTTCATGTGTACTTGTGCATTAAATAAAATATGCGGTAATAGAATAAATGTAGAAAATACCTTACCTGCAAATTTTCTGTTCTCTTTAGTTACCTTTTAATTAGAATTCTTGTTACAGAATTAATAGGATAATTGATTCCTTTTAAAATGAGTAACAGAATGAAGCACTGTGCAGAGTCTGTCCCTGGTTAATAAATGATGCCCAGAACGGCATATGATGAATATTAGTTGGATAGTTTAATACAGTCCTAAGGAGGCCTACAAGCTACTGTGAGGAATAGAAAATATAAGAATAGAAGCTTATCTGTAACTTAGCACGTGAGGGTATAATAACTTAGCATTTCTATCAGGCTTTCCATTTGAGGAGTTTGAAGTGCTTTGCAATACAAATGATGAATTAATTCTCAGAATAGGCCTTAAGATTTTTATTTTCTCTGACTTCCTTTTTTATATGCAAATGCTAGACTTTTTAAATTTTAATTTGTCTTTGTGGGCAAGAAATGAATTATTTGTACGATACTTAAATGAGGAGTAGTAGGATTTTGCTTGCATATCCCTTTAATGCAGATCATTACGTAGAGAACCATATAAACTATTCCATTATATGATATGCGTGTTTAGTGTTAATGGAAAATCCTGTAAATCAGTTTGCCTACCTTACTTCTATTGTCAAGGTAAGAGGTACAAGTATTTCCCCCTCTTTGTGTCTGGCAGTGCCCTTCCCTGTGGGCAGCACTGTTGGGTGAACCTCTGAGTTCTTAGGAGTCCTTCTTTCCTATCACAATGCACAAGGAAGGTGTGAGCACCTGAATGTTCCCCAAACCCATGTCTGCTGCTCAGTGGAAAACAGTGACTGGGAATCCTTGTTACTGGCCCATTAACTAATGCTAAAGTCTCCTTTGTGGCTTTTCTTGGCTGAGTTGAAGTCCCATCAGGAAGCATTGACAGGAATTCCTCCAGCCTGCCAGGGCTTCAGAGCATCCACCTGCTAAATTAGAAATGGTGACACTTTGGCAGTGACTATTACACAGACATTGACACTGTGTGGTTTGCTTTTAACTCAGGATGATGCCATTAGGAAATGAGGTTATAAACACCAAAAATCTGTCAAGCTCTTGATTTGCAATAATCTTCCTGCTGACAGATAAGAAGTGATTATTTATATGAAGGTTCATAGTGACAGGATTTATTTTACACATCTTGAAGGAGAAAAACAGGTTTCTGTTGCCAGTAGAGAAAGGGAGTCTGTCATTTGTATCTTCCATCAGATTCAAGAGAAAAAAAAAACAACATATCAACTGAGATGAACCTTTATACATTTGAGATTATTTCTTCAGCTTTGTTTCTGGAGTAGGAAATAGTAATAGAAAATAAAGAGCTTAAAATTTGGACAACTATAATTCCTAATTTTTGGTTTGAAAATAAACTCAAGACACAATTCTACCTGCAGAAGACAATGATCTGAACATAAACCATTTTTAACTAGTTATCTAGTAAATCTTGGTGTTCAGTTAAAGAGTTAACTTTTTTGTCTTGTGAAAGGTTGCTTATAATGAATTCTGTCAGCAGTCCAGCACAACAGTAAACAGAGTAACTGAAAGAGCCTAAAGCAGACATGTATCACTGTTAGTCAGATCTGCATATGCCTGCTTAGATAAGGTTATGAACTAACCAGTGGAGGAACTACAGTAGAACAACTTACATCTTTACCTAGAATTTCCACTATAGAGCAACCTGAACACGCTGTGAGTGCTGATAAAAATTACTTAAAAAAAAAAGTCAAGGTAATTATTAGTGATCAAAACATTTCCAGAAGGAAAAGGTGTTGGCATGTGTAAGGATTGCATGCAGAACTGCAAGAAAGGATTGAAATAAAAGGCTTAAAGCACTACCAAAGCAGTGATAGTGAATATTGACAAAGGTAACAAAGACTATCCTCAGAAAAAAAGGGAAAATTTCCTATGAACTTGCCATGTAGTTATGCTTAATGATCCTAGAAAAAGTATTATGTATTGAGATAAAGAGAAAATTCACCTATTGCTTCATGTTTTCAAGATGCATATTATTCAAGAGAAGCTCAATAAACTCAGTTAATAACTTGTATTTCTTTAAAGTGCGATGTTACACTAAATACCATTGTGACGATGATGGAACACAAATGTAGTACTTTTGCATTTCAAGAAGAAACAGAGGCTCTGTATTTCCAGATATTACTCACTGTGATAATCAGTAGATTCAGTAAGAGCATACTAAACAAATATATATATACAGCATAGCTTTTTGAAAGTGATTGTGAATCAGCTGAAGGTGGATCATACAGTTTTTCACAGAGAAATCCTAATTGGTGGCAATAATTTCAAAGGTAGTATTACATTTGCTAATAATAAATTCTTATAATTATTTTTTTCAGCTGTGCTGCAATTTGGTTGGTAGTCAGTGGCTGTGAAAACAGTTGAGAACAGGTCTTTCAATGGGCTTTGGCCAAGATGACTTAGAGAGTCCCTTCCAACCTCAACCTTTCTGTGATTCTGATTCACTGAGTCTCACTTAGCTTGTTGGTTAACAGCAATGAGAACAGAAAGTAATATAAGGCTTTCTAAAACTTGAGTTGTTTTGCTAATGTTGATGTAATATTTCATCAGAGCAAGGAAACCAGAAGGTTGTGTTGTGGTTCACAAACTTGCTGCACTGCTGAGACACTGTGATGTGTTCACCAGGGCCAGCAGCCGAACACCCACACAGCTGTTGGGCCAGGTAGGCTGCAGGAGGGAACAGGAAGAATGAAAGCCAGAGAACTGGTGGGTCAAGATAAAGCCCATTCATTAGGTGAAAGGTGGGGACAGGGACAAATGATGCAAAGGCAATCACTCATATCCTCCCACAGTCAGACTAATGCCTGGTTGCTGAACAGCAGCCACCTTGGAAAACTGCTTTTTCTTCCTCTGCCCCAGTTTTTGTTGCTGAACATGATGTTAGCACGCTAGGAAATAACCCTTTGACCAACTGCAGTCAGCTCTCCCAGCTGTTCCCTCTCTCAGCCTTATAGCCACCTCTTCCATTCTCCCTCTCAGGGGGAGTGGAAAAGGGGCAGGAGCTAGAAAAAGAGAAAGCCTTGCTGTTTTACAAGTGCTGTTCAGCAACAGCCAAAGCACTGTTGTGTTATCAGCGTTATTTCAGGCACCAATTCAAAATGCCATATGGGCTGCAGTGATGGATGCTAACTCCATCCCAACCAGATCCAGAGCTGTCCTCAGCAGTGCAAGTTGATTTGTACAGGAGGAAAGTTCAAATAGAATACCTGTTGTATTCTAATTCTAGGTACCTGTTGTACCCTAATTCTAGGGACTTCTTACCCTTGCTGATACAGTGGAAAAATGATGTTTTAGTTACAGCAGCAAGGAGAGAAGAAGCTGGCAGACTAGTCTGAGTGAACATGTAGTTCTGGTGAGTTTAAAAGGTGAGAATAACTTAAAAATGTAGAAAGATCAGTGCCAACTGAAAAAGAAAAGATTATTTAAGCTAGAGGTGGGAGTTGATCGAGACTAGAGAATCTGTTACATTTTCTTCAGAGGTTTGTTACAGTGGGAGGTTTGATTTGGGAGGGAGTTGTTTGGGTTTTTTTGTCTCTTCATTTCTTGAACTTTCAGTACCTTAGTCTTCTGCCTCCTCCTCTGTCTTGGAAAGATTTAAATGGCTCTGTTGAAGGTCAGGATGGTACTATTTCATGCAATTAATCCTTTTTCTCCTTTAATACCTCAGTTCTAAAATGTGCTTTAACTTTTTTCCTGACATCTTCTTTGGCATCTCCCCCACATATATGTGACTGCTAAAAATAAACCTTATTAATGTATTATTTTCATTCCACCTGGTACTGCAATAGTTTCCTTCTAAACACCACTATTACTGTGCTGATTCAGCATTGCTGTTGTTTTCTGACAACGTTTGAATAGAACTTTATTTTGCAAGTTTCAAGTGACTTATATGTCCTCTCTTGTTGTGTTAGAGTGCTTTGAAAGATTGCAGTAAGTAAAATGCCAACAAATGTGTGTTATCATCATCTTTTAGTTGGCCAATATTATGGCTGTGGGAAAGGTTTTTATTTCTGCTTTCACAGAACAAGTAGCTGTCAATCTCTTCTAGAGTTTGAGGTTTAGTGAACCTTTCTGGGCTCCCCAGTTCAAGACAAGGAGTTACTGCAGAGTGTCTAGCAAAGGGGAAAATGATGAGGGGACTGGAACATTTCTCTGTTATGAGGAAAAGCTAAGGGCCTGTTGAACCTGAAGAAGAGACAACTGAGGTGGGATTTTATCAATGCATACAAATGTCTTAAGGTCAGAATGGGGTGACACTTTTCAGTGGTGCCCAGCAACAAGGTAAGTGGCTATGGGCACAAACTGAAACACAGAAGTTCCACCTAAATGTGAGGAAAAACATCTCTACTGTGAGAGTGTCAGCACGGGAACAAGCTGCTGGTTGTGGATTCTCCTTCTCTAGAGATACTCAAATCCTGCTTGGACAAAATCCTGTGCAACCTGCTGTGGGTGGACCTACTTTAGCACGAGGCTGCAAGTGGTTGATCTCCAGATCATCTCCCCTTTCCAATCCCAACCATTCTGTCATTTTTGGTTTTTTTTTTTAATTACATATAGTAAAACTAGAAGGACTGAGGGATGCTTCTATGCAAATGTAATTCTGCCTATTAACATCCTGGAAGACTAATATGGAATTACTTAAAATAATTTTATTAGTTATAGTGTAGAGGAGTTCAAAAGTATCAGGAATTGTCTGGTCAAAAGCTGTTGTAGTCTCATTGGGAATTTCTCTTTTTAACAGCATCAGTAATGTGTTGATATACCAGGTGTTCTCAGTAACTGTGGTCTTTAGAAATTTCAAGTGATCTATGGCACTTGTACAAGTAGTCAGAGATGTGATCAAAAGACTCTGTGTATTAAAAAAAAAATTTAAAAAATCAAGAGATAATGATTTGGTGATTCCCATGCAAACAAAAAGGTCAAGACTGCAAAGGCAGATGGATTTCTCAAAGAAACCTGTTAAAATTCATTCCCAAAGTACCAGTGCTAGGAGTTTTGCCTAAGCAAAGAATTACCTGGGTAAGCTGGGTCTATTAAAATTGCTGCTCAATATTTCAGAACCTTTTCATTCTTACATAAAAAATGAACCTATTGACAGATAGGAAGTTAATGTCATGGGAAACTTAATAGGATTTTGTAATTTCCACAGGAGGGAAAGAATGTAAGTTATTTCTGATGTATTGAATCCTAGAAATTGAGACTTCTTGATAGGTTAGCTGCCCAAAGTCGCCTGTGTAGCAAGGCACTATTAATGAAGGTAGGGTTCTTTGCTGTATCTGCGGGCTCTTTGCCCAGTAACACAGTAACACTAAGTGCTAATAACTTTTTTCTAAAGAGCCATTCACGGTTGTGTCTGGTTGGAATGACTCATTTCTTTTGAAACACTAGAGGGCTCACTGGCTGCTTTTGGAGCTGCCTTTTGGTTTCAATGTATGTCCATAAATCTCCAAATGCCTAAGCAAGGATGTCCTAAATGCATTTTCTTAGGAGTAAATTTACTCACTGACCTCAGTGATTTTGTCTAAATCTAGGCTTTCTGGAAGAGTTCTTAAGAACGCTTTGATTAGCCAAAAGAGATGAATTTGATCTGCTCAGTAAATTCTGGTAGGGTTTTTCCTACTGGAATATTTCCTTAAGTTTAGGCAGAGTAGTGCTTTTTGGTTTATTGTTTGTTTGTTTGTTTGTTTGGGGATTTTATTGGTTTGGTTTGTTTTGGGATTTTTTTCTGCTTGGCTTGTGGAATCCACACATTGTAATTTCCTAGGAAACAAATAGATAAATGTTCCTGAGTAGTTAGCAGAATGGGAGGAAAGTTTTGTTAAAAAAACCCAACAACCCATCTGATGTTCATTGGCACACTAATAAATATTACTAGAAGGTAGGGTCTACTGTCTGGGTTAACTTCCTGTCTTACTAGCTGGGGGTTAATGAGCAATAGAGTAATTAGAGTGGTTTCTGCTACCAAATCACACATACATTTATGATGCAATATGATTGAAGCGTCAATCCATGGGGAAAAACTAAAGGCAGGTGATTACATCTAGAACATCTTGTAGCATCACACACTTTGTGGCTGTTGTGGCTGGAGCGAACCGGTCTGGAGCTGTTCCTGCCTTTCCCTCTTGGTAACTCTGATGCTCGTGACAATCTGGCTTGGGGAATCAGACAAGACAAAAATCATCCTCAAAACAACAATGTCACTTGCAAAAGTTTCTGTGTCCTGAACTGACTTGGTGTGGGAATAGATGACCACTGCATTTCTTATGCAAGAGAAGGAGCACAGATGTGCTAGGAGAAAAAGGACAGAAGAAGGGAAGAATTATGTCAGTAGTGGCTTGAGCGATTATAATGTTGTTGTAATACTACATCTTTAGGCCCTTTCATCCAGGCCACTTAATTAAAAGTTTAGTTTATTAAAAAAAAAGAAAAAAAGCCCTTTTGTGTGGTGTGCCCTGATTAAGATTAGGCAAGTGAAAGGATTCTGATGTTATTGCAGGAGAAAATAAGCTTTGACCAAGCATAGGATTTAGCCTCCTGAAATCTCTGGGAATTTGTACGTAAATATCTAAAGCTGAGCTTGCAGATCTGGGACATGATGGCAAGGCAGAATAAGTCTTTCTGGTATAATAGACAAAATTACCAGAAAATTTCAGTTGATAAATTAGAAAATATGCTGTGGACAAATGATTGGTTCCATGTAGTCTTGATCCTTTTAGCTAGGTACTGGGAAAGCCCCATGGTCATAAAGTCTGCCAGCTGGCTGCCTATTACCAGTTGTACTTTGAAACAGAAAGCCCCATCCTGGGAGAGCTCCTAATCCATTCTGCAATGAAGTCAAGCAATGGACACAGCTCCTGCCATCCGGCATATCGCTGCCATCCATGGCCTGAGACCATTCCCACAGGGCCTCTGACATGCTGCCTTTCTGCTGAGATCTGACACCAGGCTAATCTTTTGGTTGAAAATGCTCACATATTAACTGCTGTTGACAATTTTTGTGTTTGTAAAGCTGGACCTGTAGCGTAGATTAACATCGGTGAGTTTTCCTGCAGGATAGATGTGCAGTTTTCCTCCCATTATTAGCAGAGGAATGTTTATTCTCACAAGTATAGCAGTATTCTAGAAAATCTGCTGTCATTTATTATGATATGGCTTAATGCAGATTTTTAATTGACATAATTTCTCTGTGGTTTGAGCAAAGGGAAGAGGAAGGGAGAAAGTGCAGGATTACTATTATCAGCATGTCCCAAGGCTGCTGCTTTTAAATTTAGGATTATAACTGTTATTTAACAGAATTATCCTTGACACACATGGTCTCAAGAAGAGATCTGAAAGCAAGGGCAGAGCAGTGTCATCTGGCAGCCTGAAGCTGTGTCTTTGAAAAGGTCTGAAATTGTCACTTTTTGTCTAGAAGATGACCTCTGGCATTCCCAGCACTACTCTGCCTTGTGGAAGAGGGGAGGAGGGACAGCAAAGGGGGCAAAATCTTTCTATCTGTTACATAAAGTCGTGTTGCTTATGGCAGCCTTTAAAGAAGACTTCCTGAGCAGGTGTTAAAAGTGGTGGTTGGTAAGGAGAGGTGTTGGACCTGCTGGAGTGGCAGTGGTTTGTCACCAGCCTGCAGAGCTGTGTGCATTCTTCTCACCATGTGTTTGGGGAGGGGCAGGTGAGCTCCTGAACATGAACCTGGACCTCCCTGACGAAGGACACTTCAGACCAGATATGTCTGGTGATGGTGGTGGAGAGTGTGAGCTGTTCTTGAGTCAACCCACTCCCCTGGCTCCTGGTGTGGATGCCCTCTGCTCTTAACACAGTGCTGCTGTGCTGGGTTCTGCAAGGCTGTGTCTCAAAGCAGTGTTTATCTGTGGTGCACCTCTTCTTGTGCAAAATATGATTTGGTGGTGATGTATTTAGTTGCAAAGGCTTTAATCTCTTTGTGCAAAATGATGTGAAAGTAGCTACAGATGGATTTATAGTCATAAAAGATTGTATTGTAAAAACCTCAAAGCTTTTTCTAGGTGTTCTGCCTGCCCACTTTACCATTCTTCTACTCTTACTAGCTGTGCTGAGTTTGAACCAGCTAGTTTTATGCAAGCAGGTCTCTGCTAGAATCTGAAAACTACTGTAAGCTTTATTTTCACTTTAAAGAATCTAAAGGTTCTAGGGGAAAAACCTTATTTAAAAAATGTAACTTCCCTCAGTTTCTGAGGTATAGGCTTAAGGGAAATAAAATCTCTCCTGAATTGATATATCACAAAATTAATTCCCTTCCTAAAAAATAATTATTTTTGGGTGTGTCTTGACCATAAGATTGCAGGTAACAGAAGTGGAAGGGACAGTCATGTAATTCTTATAGCAACCATCCTACCTGGAAAACAGTACCACTGTTATTCTTTATTGAATGGATCTAATACATACAGCAGGAATTTGGTTAAGAATTGAGTTAAATGTTTCAATATTGAGAATATTCTTAAGTTGATGTTTGCTGTGGCTTCTTGCTAAATCAACATTATAATCCTGCTTTCATTTCCCTACAGATGATGAAGCATGCCTGGGATAATTATAAGCGTTACGCATGGGGATTAAATGAACTGAAACCCATATCTAAGCAAGGACATTCAAGCAATTTATTTGGTGAGTAGAGTGTATTTTTGTGCTTAGTGACGTTAGCATAAAACAGTAAATCAGCTGAAAAGCTTATAGGTGATAAACATGTTTTCTTTCTGCTCCCTGTCATGCAGCAGGATGTTTCTTGCTTTTGTTATGTGTAAAAAGTGACAGTAAATGAAGGTGCTTTCTGTGACTCTTATAGATTAGTGTCTGAGTGAGAATAAATGAAGCATGGCGTTGCTGCATGATAAAAATATGTTTTTTCTTCAATAAATACTGTCCTGTCTTAAACATTTACTATGGAAATCATTGATGCCATGTTCACTAAACAAGGAACTAAGGAGGATGGGGTGGAGAAGACGAGAAATCCTACACAAGGAACAAACAATACTCTCTCATGAAGGTGAAGCTGCATGCAGTTCCTAAGAATTTATTTCCATTTCTTATAAAAATTTGTTGATTTGTATCAGGCTCCCTTATCAGTTTTTGTTGGTTTTTTTTTACCATTAATTTAGCTGTTGTTTGCACCTCTAAATGTTGTACAGGAGATGTTAAATAAAGCCCAAGTTGTTATCAGTGTAGAACAAATATGGGACTGAGAAGTTCTAGGTGTCCAAGTGGGACTTCTGGCTGGAAAAATAGTAGCTGAAAAGAAACAGCATTCTGAGGAAGCATAAGAAAACAGTCCTATGAACTGTCACTATCTTCAGTTTTTCAGAAAAATGAAGAATTAAACTGTTTGACACCAATTTTTCTATGTAAATAGTTTGTTTTCCAAACAGAAAGCTGGAAAAATGACTAATTTCTATAGCTGAGACAAAATCAATACATTATTTTGATTTTAACAGGAACTTACTTTGTTGAATGTTTGCAAAAGATAGCTTGAAGTGGAAACATTTTTGAAAACAGCCTAAATAGAGCACTTATCAAATCGCCAACTATATTTGGAGGTTGCTTAGAGACAGCAGTTGTGATTACAAAAATAAGTAGGAAAATACAACATCTACATTGATCTTGCTGCACTGCTTGGCTACCCCAAGGTAACATCAAAAATGTTAATAAGTAATTATTATCTAGTTAGTTATTGGACTTCTTTTTGAGTTCTTGAAACCAGAGTAGTTTGAGTTAACTTCAAGGTTGAGTCGTCATGTTCTTGCTTCCTTCTCTTCTCTAAAGGTGAAAATTACTTATTTTCTGCAGGAGAATTATAGTTGGGTGATTTAATATATTTGAGGGACTATTTAATGGAATTCTATTTTCTTGCAGTACAACAAAATGGCATAAAATTTCTCAAAAATTGAAACGCTTAATGTAGTTTCATTTGAAATCAAAAATGGTATAAAAATTTCTAAGGTTTGAGTTAATAATAATATTGCATGGATTCACAGGAAAACCTGTAGATGTATTGACTTGTGAAATTCTTAAGCAGTAGTTCTGTGGATGTTGCATAAGTTCAAATCACTTCAGGCACAATTCTCTGTGAAACAGGACAAGTGTTAAATTGAAAAATAAAACTGCATTTTAAGGAGAAAGAACCGGAGTCAGTCTAAATGCAGATCAGTTTCTCATCATGGTCATCTGGTATAAGATCTTATTGCTGAGGAGTTTTCCTTAGAAACGTCTTCAGTCTTATTGATCTTGGTGCAAATCAAACATTAGGTCTCTTTCTGCTGGGTTGCTTTATAGAATATCAACGAGCAGCATATCTGCAAGCAGGTCTGCCTCATGAGTTACCCTTGCCCAAATCCATAATTGCCTTTTGTTCTTTACAAACAAAACCTTGTTTCTGTAAGTGTCCTTAGGTGATTAGATATGATCTGTACCTTCATGTTTGAATTCAGCAAATGCCACCTTTTTCATAAAACAATAAAAGGGTGATCTGTTTGTGTGTTTGGTTTCTTTCCTTCATGAAAGGACAGACAAGTTTCCTTATCTTCCTTGTTCCTTATTAAAAAAAAAAAAATTAAAATTGCAAATGGTTGACTAATTTAAGGTAATCCTGAATTGTATTAGTGGAGAATAGGTTACCTTCAACTCAGTGTCTTGTGAAATTCCTCCCAACCTTCAACTCAAGACCTTCAATTCACTGTCACCCATGATATCTACCTCCAATTCGCCAACACTGTCTTTTCTTTTTGCTGCCAGGTCTCAATTGTTTTAAAAATAAAAGTTTCAAATTGTCTTAGTATCAGTAAAAGACAGCACGTTTTGTTAGGCACTGTTTGATTTTAAACACTTCTCCTCCTTTGAATTAATTGCTGCATTTACATTGCTTTGCATATGCTGGGAGTGGCTGTTATGGGATGAAGACTTTTAGTATCTCGCTGTGAGGAAGAGCAGAGTCCAGTGCTGTGTGGTGCTTTATGTTGTGTAAGTTACAGTACAGCTCTCCTGACACAGAAGGGGAGAGTTGTTTTCAAAGGATACTTCTTCTAAGCTTATTTTTGAAAATATAACAAATTGCTTGTGGTAGAGCTACTCTGTAGCTGAGGACTTCTTGCTGAACTTGGAAATGACTTTTTTTTTTTGTCCTAGACTCAGGCTGTGAAAACAAATTGTGACGTCAAGGAACTGCCTTGATCTTGCTGGTATTGCACAGGCAGTGTGTGTGGAAGGGTGTGTGTGATAAGTTGAGTAAGTCTTTAGACTGGCAGGCTGTAGACATATTCATGTTATGAGCAGAAGTTACTTTCTCTCACGTGTGCACACCAAGAATAATATACTTTTAGAGAAACACTAAAACATATGAACTGAACATTTCTCCTTGAAGCTGCTGCCACATACATGCCTCTGACTGCTGGCAATGTCTTTTCAGGACACTCGTGCAATGTTTTTATTTCCTTTGTGTTTGCCATGTTAGGTTTTACCGTGTTGTAGCAAATATTTGAAAAGACAGAAATATTCTTACTGGTTTAATTCCATGAAGTGTACAACTGTTTCTAGATTAATTAAATAAGTTGGAATAGCTCAGCGTCTGTTTGCACCATATCTGTCCATTAGCAAAACAGGGCATATCTCCTGCTATGACTTCTTCCATGAATACTAATTCTTCTCTGACTATTCCTAGTAGAAAGTAGGCCTATGTAAGTGCTGTTAGTTTTTAAATACTTTAACCTTTATGTTTCAGGTTACTGTTAACAATGTTAGCTAAAGCAGGGATTTATTCATCTACTTTCCTATTGTGAAAGTGGCAAAATCACAATTTTGCCATTTTTTTCATAGCACTCCTCCACCAACCCCTCAAACTAGGAGCCATTCCTCTCTAAGCCTTCTGAACTAATTTTAAAACTAATGAGGGTTGCTGCACTAGCAGAGAATTCTTTCTAGAAGTGTTTTCTGCTCTTAAGAGACTGTAACTCAAGGGCTTTTTTAATTATCTGAAGCTGTGTTTCATGTGCAGTATTGCCAGTTTGATATTGTAACTTGTGAGCATAGTATAATTAATCTCTTCAAGTGAAAAAGGACCTTTTCTGGAGGCAAAAAGGGAGGCATTAATAAATACTTGCAATCTGCTAACCCCAAAGTGCTGTAGTTTAGTAAGATCCTGCTCCTCCCACTTTGAACTGATTTTTTGTCGTTTCCTTTATGGAGTGTTGAGGTGTATGAATACTTTTAAAGCCTGCCAAAACTTATATTCAAAACTGTCTTGGCAGTGTATAGCAATGTGTCTATTTTAATAAACTCTTAGTTTATTAATATAGCCTAGGCAATTAATTGTGCTTGTGTTTAAACAATATATTAATTTAAATTTAAAGGATTCAAAATCTTCACCCCACTCCAGTCTTGTTTGTCTTCACAGTTCCTGCTGTTTTCCTTGAAATTTTGTGTTTTGGTATGTGGTTTTAATTTTGGAAGTAATCCTAACATCTATCTCAACTAAATTATCTTGTGTAAAGAATAACATTAGCAGATATGTGGATAAGTTACTCAACACAGCATTTTTGAGAGGAGGTCATGTTGCACAACCAAGACAAGTGTATTGTCTTTTTAGATTTCCAAAAACATTTTTCAGACTTATTACTGGCTACTCACAGGAATCTGTTTCTGCTGAGGCCACTCTCTCAAATTGCTCATCCCAACGCTGAAAAATGAAATGACCAGAGTGAAATTTGGCAGTGCAAATAAATTACTTGGGGTAGCTTTGACAATGGCAAATTTCAAACAGTTCCACAAACCCAGAAGATTTCCCAACAGGTGATAATTGCACTTAGAAATAGAAAATGTTCCCAATTTAAACTGGCACTTAGTGAAACAGGATATATAATTCTGAATTAATACACAGAACAGGCAGACGAGCTCATAGTAAGTAGTAAATCTTGACAGCTTTCCAGAACAATATGTGGAGGTCCATAAAAAGTGGCATAGATGGGATGAACAAAGATTTCTTGTTCCTTGTGGGGAGTGATATCCTTTGTAAGGAAGGGGTGGAGATAGCAAATTACTAGGCAGCATGTTCAAACAAAAGAAGGTGGTTCATAAGAAAACATGTAGCTGAGCTGCGTGGTGCCAGAAATGTGGTGCATGCCAAAGGCTTCTGCAGGAAGCACAGAGATAAGCAATGAAGGAAAAATTATTTGAGCTTTATCAAATTCAAAGACACCAGAGAGGTCTCTAAAATAAAAAGGTGCATAAAATACTGGAGATTTAGAAGAACATTCTTGAAATATCCCTATATTGCTTTGTGTTACACATATGAAAAGTTGGATTTGTTAAAAACTGAATGAATTTTTCTTTCCCCGCTCTTGCCAGGTGCTAATAGTCACTGAAATTAAAAGTGTTAATATTGCTGAGAGTTTGCCAGTACTTGAGTCAAGAGTTTCATGTTTTGGCATAGCACACTTTAATAATTAATCACTCTTGACACTTTAAATTGCTAATGATATTGGATAGGAACCTTTTCAGTGAACTTTAAATAAAGGAAAACACTGTTCTAAGACATGAGTCAGCTTTTGAAGCAATGCTCCAAGAAACCTACAGCTCAAATCGAAATGCTAGTCGAACCTGTATGTATTCTCGAATGCCAAGCTTGGTGTGCAAGGGATGGGAGGAAATTGTGAGCTATTAAGTGCACCAGCATTCATTGATTCTGAAGTATTCTATTTCAGTCTCTTCTGGCCATATCTAAAAGCTTGGGCTAGACAAGTGAGAGCTTATATTGGCACACGCTCCAAAGGGTTTGGCCATAAGCCAGTCATGGTTCTTAAACCATATGGCCATATAAGCTCAGTCAGAGAGCTGTGCTAATAAGGTTGTCATTCACAGCCAGAGCAGTTCTCCTGCAGTGGCATCCTGGAAATTCATACAAAGTTATTCATCCTCTGATCACTCTTCTTATTCTGTTCTTGCTGTCCAGTCCTGAGATGCTACTCCATTCTCTTAATGTAATATCTTTTTTTAAATTTGCTTTCATGTACACTGGCACTGTTAGATATTAAAAGGCATGCAGTTTAAATGGGTTGACTGTGTGTTACTCAGAGGAGATATAGGCTACCTGTGATTTACATCATACTATTCTGAAATGCTGGGTAATAGCCATTGTTATGGTTAATAGTCCGCAAATCTTGTTAGCAATATGTTCTTTTTTGTTTTCTTCCAGATCATTGCTTAAGATTTTAAGTGTTAAAATGGAAAGGAAGTTCTGTCGATGATCCTCGATAGTCTACTGGAAATTTCATGTTGACTGATTTCCTTTTGCATTCTTTTCAGTTAACAGTAGGCTATTTTATGTGTTCTCTATTAATCCCTTAGAGTGAATGATGCTGTTAGTAAAGGGTTAACAACAGAAGTAAAATGAAGCATATATGAGTACTTGAGGTTTTGGTAGAGACTAATAATTCTTCATTTTGGTAGACTTGTACATCTGGTTATCTCTTTTATCATCAAAATTACTCCCTTTGAGCTTATGTTTTATGAGTTTCAAGTTCATTTTCTCTACCTTGAGTATGTATGTATATTTTTTTCCTTATAATTATCTAAAAAATATATCTGCATTTACCTGAGGTCTATGAATTTTATCAAAGTATTTTTGTGATATCTTGCTCCTGCCTAGGGCAACTATGAAACTCTACCATGGTGGCTGCAACTTTGCTGGCACTCTGTAATACGGTGCTCACTGTTAGTTAAATTTATAGCAGTACTGTAGGTGTATAGGAAAACAGTCCTCTTGTCCAAATATTCTGTGTCATGAGAGTGTACTGTAATTGCCTAGCAATAATCTTTACTTCTTGTAGACCATGACTGCTGTGTAATTCCTTGGGAATGTTGTGTAGGAATGAACAACAGTGATAACTCTATTTAATAATTTATGTGCTTTGCTTTGAGAAGCATAGCTTATATAGGCTTGTGAATTATTTGGTCTTATCCCATAATAAGAAACGTTCATTTAATTTCTTTGCACTCCTACCCCCATCCCCACCACTGGTTTATCTGACTGGTTATTAATGAACAGTCCAGCATCACAATTTCCATACTACTCTCAAGTTTAAGTTATCCTGTTGGCTGACTTAGCATAAACTGCAGTTGTTCACAAGTCATAATTCTGGCCTCTAAACTGACTCTTTCTCTGTTCTTTTATCTTTTATCAAGAACTCAGAAGCATAGCTGTTTGAGACATACTTGACTAATTTTCACATTAACTGTTTATTTCATTTTCTCAAGCCTTCTGAATAATAGGAGAAGTTATTTCAAATAAAGTAAGATCCACTTGAGATTCTAGCATTTTTTTCTGTCTGTGCCTTAAGCAGGCCACATAGGCCAGGAAAAAAAAATCATAATAAGTACATGACTCCAAGGGTGATTTCTCAATAAGTTTTCTCCTTATTTCCTCCTCCTTTTCTTCTGACTTAGTAGTGAGTTGCAGCTCAAGTATTAATCCTTAAATTGAAAGCTCAACTGTTTAGTGGTGGTGTTAGTTCTATTATAAGAGGATTATCACAAAAAAATTCTTTTCATGGTAAGCCTATCACTATCCACTAAAGCAAATCAGGTTATAGATGATTTTTCTGTAAGTTGAGTTCAGTTGTGAAGGTTCACTAGGAACTGCTCTTCTTGTATGGAGTTACCAGACATCTCCAGAGCTTTTGCAGTACTGTTCTTGAGCAGATGTCCTCCAGAAGTTTTCCACTCACACTTTCTCAAAAGCTCAGGAAAAACATAAGTTGCTTAGCCAAGTTTAAAGGAATACTTTTCCTTTAATATTAGAGAAGGGCAGCCAAGTTCCAAATAAGCTCTTGGAGGATATTATGTTGTTCTTACCAAAGTATACTGCAGTTTTATTAGTGGAATATCTGGGGGAAAATGTAGACATTACTTCCTTCAGAGTAGGAAAGTGACATTCCAAAAATGAGTGGTATAAGCAGCTGCTAAAATAGATAAAGTATCTGATTCTGTTAAGTGTACCAAATAACTGTTGTAATAACCTCAAATATTATTTTGTTTAAGATGGTGGAAATGGAAATTGTTTTCTACCTGGAAACTTAATTTAAGAAAGTGATGTCAATCCTGCTATATAGAGCTCTCCAATCACCTCTCTGTTTCCTGTGGAAGCAGAAACCCATGATGGCAGTGAACACAAGAATTGACTGATATAGTAACTTTCTTAAATATGAAGAATTGAATTCTGACGTTTGATAAGTTTACAAAATTAAGTTTACTTTTTCATCACATATTTCAGAGACAAGATGACAATCAAGTTCCTTAATTAGTTGTAGCTACTATCTTGTTATTTCCCTGGTACAATCAATTCTGGAATGAATAGTCAGCTATTCACCTGATTCATTAGCCCTGCTGAGGGAGACAGAGATTGGACCTAATTACTTTCTCTGTTGATTGCAACCTAAATTATTTTGTAATTCTAAATGTTCACTTTGTATCAGAGTCTTCTCTAAAATTTAATAGTGGTTTTCCATCCATTATGAAAACTACAGGACAGGAGCCAAGTTAGGAAATAAAAATTTTAGCAGAGTGGTCAAAATTGAATTTTTGACATTATCCCATAAATAGGAATTGCAACTCCTCCTAGACAAAAATGGTGTTTTGAAAAGGTCAAGGTAAATTTGAAGAAGCATGGGAAAGTATTTTGAATGACTGTGTTTTCTTGAGCCCCACCATCCACATTAACCTTTCAGTACAGGATGATGAACATTTAATCCATTCCAAAGCCAACATACTGATGATATTTCATCTTGCAGTGTTAGGTCAAGGCTAGCTCTTACCCATCTCTGTAACAGAGGCAGAAGGATGCCACTTTTGCAGACCACCAGAACTTGCTCTGGAAACCAATGCCTTGCTCTGGAAACCAGTGCCTTGCAGCCCCTCCTGAGCTGACAAATCCATGTGTGCAAGTTTGCCTTTGCCTCCCCCAGTGCTATGTTGGGCAGGTTACATGGTGGTGCACAATATCAGAAAAATTATTTTCCACAGACTGTACTTCTTAAAGGGCTTTCCTATCTGAAATGGGATCAGTTCTCACCAGCTTCTTAAAGCTTTATGTATATTATTGAGTATAAAAACAAAAAAGCAACTGACTGTTTTCATTCCAAACTGGAAGAAACAGGAATTTCTCAATTACCAAGATTTCCTGGGTTTTATGTAATTTTATGGTGAACTGTTCTATCAGTGATTTAAAATGCAAAATTATGGCTGAAAATACGGTGCATCAGAACAGCTCTTCAAAAGTTCATTAGTGGAAGAAATACTTAAATATTATGATGTTGTGTTGTGGCATGGGAATCAAAAGTAAGGGCTGCAAATTACTAGTTACCACTTGAATGCATATTCACCCAGTTTTAAATTGGATTAATTGAAATAGGATTTTGAAATTAGAATTAATTTAAATTAATTAGATCTAACTGTGAAAAAAGTAAATCACTGGCTCTTCATGTATTTCAGGTAACATACAAGGAGCAACAATCGTGGATGCCCTTGATACACTTTACATCATGGAAATGAAAGAGGAGTTCAAGGAAGCCAAGGAGTGGGTTGAGAAAAACTTGGATTTCAATGTGGTAAGGAGCTGATTAATATTTAATGCTCTGTTTAGTCTCCAGGGGCCAACTGAGGACTGGGTTCCAGTTCAAGCATGATGCAAGGCTAAAGAATTTAGATTATTGATAGATAAAACAAGGCAGGAAGCTGGAAGATAGGACATTTACTGCTCTTATATGCTCTTTTTCAATCACAGAGATTTAGGTAGGTGGAAAGCAATGAGCTAGACTGAAGGAAGGATAAAGGAAATAGAGTATTTGCCATTGTAAAGTGAAAACCAGAGTTTTCAGCTTTTCTGGATAGAAGAATTGGGATCACTAATTTTTTCATTATGTAAACCTTTTACATTTTCCCTTTATGGAAGCTTCCTTAGATTTTGCTTGTGTTTAGAGAAAGTTACATGCCATACATACTACTTAGGTTCCTTTGTCTGCTCCAGTAAATTTGAATATCATGAGTTAGGTTGAACTATTGGCACAACAGAACTGTTTTAGTCTTACGAAGCATCAGGCCTTCACAGCTGCACATACAAATCACCCTATTAAGTGGCAAATATGCAGCTGAGGGCAAAGTTCATTAATGAATCTTTTATTCTAGAAAAGCCTTGAACAAGCAGGGACCTCTTCAATTGAATTGAGAAGTCCTGGGTTTTTCGGGGTTTTTTTTTTGGGTTTTTTTTTTTTTTTTTGTACCAGAGAATTTATTGTTGGGTACAGAGAGCTGATAAAGCACCTCTGATCAGTGCAGTAAAGTAAGCACAGTACACTGAGCACTTAAAAGCTCTTGTAGTTGGCATGCTTAATGCTAGAAACACTTTCTGAAAACAAAGTACTCTTTCTAATAAGTTATGCAAAAGTCAGGTTTAATTAGGTTCTCTTCCATGCTTGAGAAATAATTATCCTTTTAAGAAGAATTTAATAAGAGTGGATATTACATAGTTTATATAAGCAGTAATTTAGTTTGCATTTATATTTACATTTATAATGTAAATAGAGGATATTAAACATTGCTCCCATGTAGCATCAGAAGCCTGAATGACATGCTAACTTTATTTTGTGAGTAAGAATATTTTTCCTAAAGGTATTTTTGTAATACTATATTCCTGTCTTATTAGTTTGGTATTATCAAGGTGTTTAAAAAACAGGATAAGACAACAGGAAATAACAACTCCACTTAAAAGGATGAGGCTGACCTCTTCCTGGAGGAACACCATAAAGCATTGTAGAGTGATTTGCATTATTAACGTGAAAATATTTGAGTTTACAGGAATCTTGCTATATTTGGTGATGGAAACTTATAGATGGTGCTGTCTACATTTCCTCTTTTTAATGCACCTATTTTTTTCTCAGTAATGCTGAGAAGCTAAGAAAATGTCAGAAATTTTGCATTCCATTTGTTAGTCAATGCAGGAGTGAAGCAGATTTGCCAAAGCAACTTCACAGATAACACTGACATGCGTCACTAGTGGTATATTGTTACTGATATTCCTGTAAGTAGCAGCCTGGAGTTCAACACCTCACCAAATTATTTTCATAATACTTCATAATCATATGTAATTGAATTTTACATTGACATCAGCAGCGAGTAGATGAATTTTCCCAAACTGGAACAAGAAAATTAAAATAAATAACTGCAACACTAAATTTAATAATGAATGTCCATTTATTTAATGGCTGGATTGCTGGAAGCCATTCAGCTTGCACTTTTGTTTAGTTTTCCACTTTAAGTAAAGGTTTTAGGTTCAAATGCTGCTTTGTATTTATATCTTACAGTTTAAAGAGCAACAGTTCTCTTTTATGTTTAAGCATTTATCATTTATCAGGGCTTACATGACATATTCTGTAAAAATGTTATGTACATTATTACTTGCTTCTGTTTTAGAAACCTTTGTCCCACAAAAGTGATTTATTTGGGATAACTGACACACTGACATATCCTTAAGAGTTATTTCTTCTGAATAGTAGAAAATTCTGTTTGATGTTTCTGATCATTTCCTAGGCAGTGACTGCTTAATCAGCATATTTGGCCTTTATTTGCATAAATAAGATAAGTTTTTCTCTTCATTTATTCTTAGAACCATGTCTTTCAAATCTTTAATTTTCTTTAAGATGTTCTGTACAAAAATGGCTGTGACTTTATTTTGTAGCAGAATTTTTCCTCCTTATGTGCTATGTATATGGATATAGGAAAATTTTACAAACTGTAGAAGGTACTCATCACACTATTTGGCCATCACTCACACCACTGTCAATACCTGATCATAAAAGTTTCCTAATGTCACTTTGTGAAGTAGGCACTAGTTTATCTACATGAAAGGATTTATGGAATAAAGATGACCTAATGGGAAATGGCAACATCTCTTTATGCATTAGATTTCAGTCTCGCAGTTCAATGAATTAGATGTCAGCATTGCTCTTCTTTACCTTTCAGAGGATAGGTTTTGATTTTGAAGGAAAATTCTATTCAAGTCAGCAGCACCTTTCTTGGCAAACTTGTGCATTTTAGTAAGCTTGTCAGTGGATATGTTTAGAAGCTTTGCCTTTTGGAGTATAATACAGGCTATTTTCATTACTGCTATAGCTGGTAGCCCTGTGATTTTATAACTCAGATATCCTTGTTGCAATGCTTGGGGCTTTTTCATGTCACAACTGCTGACTTTTTTTTTTTATTTGAAACCTTGCAGAAGTCTGAGCTAAAGTGAGTCATTCCTTCAGGAACTGAGTTGCATTTTCTGATTCTGTCAATATTATAAGAGATGTAGACATACTTGTACCTTTGGAAAGAGATGACATTTGCAGTGGCTAAATCCATGGTCTTAGCTTTCAGTAGCATCATGGATATGTGCTCTGTTCTCTGTTAAATCACTTCATCTCTCTGTGGGATTCATCTTTGCTCTTCTAATTAATGTAGCCAAGGCTTTGTTCTGACCCCCCCACACAGGCTGCTGCCCACACACCCCTTCACAGTGCACAGCCCAAGGCTGCAACCGCTGGGCTGGGCTGTGTGTCAGGGCTTACAAGGGAATCAGTCTTTCATGGGATCTTTAGGGAGCTTGGCTGTTTCCTAGCTACAACTACACACCGCTGCCTGCTCCTTTGCTCTTATTTTTTCTTATTTGTTTCAGAAGCTGCACACACACAGAGATCTTTCTGAAAGAGTTTCTGTACCACCACGCCACTTCTGCTTCACACTGGGGAGGAAAAAGCTATCGGTCTCTGCAGTGCAAGAGCCAGATAACATTGAATACATGCTTGGGAAGAGAGAGAGGAAAAGGGATCTTAATGAAGCAAATGAGGGGTTCAGGTGTCGGGGAGTAGAGGTGGAGAAGCTGAGCCACATGGCACAGCAGTGAAGGTTTGGGAGCTGTTAAGTATTGGAATTGGTAGTGCTCTACATCTATGCCCAAACACATCCCAGTATCTTTAGGGTGAGTGACTAAGTGATCCATCCCTCTCCTGTTCAGCCCTGCTAAATCGCTAATGTGCAAAAGGGCATTCCTGCCTGTACTGCCTACTGGGAGCAGTCCTTGGTCTACATGGTGTCCTAAGGCATGTCTGGACATTGACTGGAACAGGGGTCCACACCAAGACCAGAATGTGCTAGCAAGCAAATCGTACATGGGACATCATGGCTTGAATTCATACCCTGTCCAACTGATGGGCTGTCTGATGGAAGTGTAGCCAGATGGGATCAGAATGGGAACAAGGGATGGAGCAGAAAGCCATGCACTTGTTCAGATAAGAGCGAAATTGGAAAAGTATGAAGGGCATTTCATTATGTGCTCTTGAACACAGGTACTAGTGAATTGAGGAACTGCATGAAGAGAAGGGAATGAGTAAGAAAGTGAGGGTACCCTCAGTCTTGTGTCCTACCAATGCTCTTAAGCAAAGCTGTTTAGAGGTTGGTCAGTCACTGTATCTGATTTTATATGCCACTTTTGAAGCTTGAAGGCTAACTTACCAGTTCTGATTTTCATCTTTGTGCTTAGCTCAGCAAATCTGAGTATCTTTTAAAGAGGTTTTGTCAGCAGCTTCATGCAGCCTAGAAGTTTTGTGAGTGATATGTCTGTTATTGGAGAACTGGAAAAGAACTGGTAAAAGTGGAGAAGTTTTTTTCTCTACTGTCATGTATAGACTAGCACACGCCCTTTCCAAGATCCCAGAATAGCAAATATTATTTGCATCTGTAATAAATAAGGCTTCCAGCATCTATCATTGACTCACTTGTATCTGTGGTGTGGCAGTCAGTAACAGAACAGACTTCCAGACTTCAGTTTGCTTATTTCAAACTTCAGCATTTATAAATCTAAATCCTACTATTTTCAAATTGTAGGTCTTTTGATTGACTTGTAATTGTATTTAACAGTCCACAACCTAATGTTCTGAGTTGGAACATTATCATTTTGGCTGTTTATTCTTTGTGTTTTTCCTCTTCAAGTGAGAAAATCAGAAAGTTTCCTAATGCAACAATTTGGAACAGCTTTCCCAATTAAAAAAAAAAAAAAAAAAGTCATGGGGGGGGTGGGAGAAAACGTATAATGGT
>VYXF01012347.1:584230-691129 GCA_013397295.1 Polioptila caerulea | reverse complement strand
AAAAAAAAAAAAAAGTCATGTGGGAGGTGTGAGTAAACGTATAATGGGTCGGAGAGAGATCTTAAGAAAACCAGCAGCTGAAAATGGTTCTTTATTTTGTGGGACTATTTGATTACTAGTTTGCCACTTAACTTATTAGTACACTGTAAATGTCAGACTTCAAAGTGACTTTTTTTTGTTTTGATTATGTGTAAGAACCTATTTTGGTGGGCTAAAAGGAGATCCTGTAAATTCATTACTAAACTCAGTTCTTTTGCTGCTAGTTTATTAATGCCTTGCTGCTAGAGTTTATTAATGCCTTCAGTAGTACTTTATTTTTGTGCCTGTTGAAGATCTTGCAGTTTGCCATGCAGGGACTTCAGCAAGGTTAAATAACATGTTATGCAATAACCAGGCTTTGACACTTGTGATAAAAAGGTTGCTAAGATTGTTTCCCATATCTTTGAGAACTGAATATTTCAGCCATCTGCCAGTAACTTTCATTTGTGGAATATGAATGAAACTTTTTTCCCCCACAATTGCAAGTAATTAAAATCTCATTTAATTACAATAGTTGAAAGTGAGCTATTGTAGTACTATCCATGACTCTATCGTACTTCCTGGGCTGCTTGAAAATGCTAGGATTTGTTGCTGTTCCCAACCTTTGTGCTTCAACAGGGGAATATTATTGTTATTTAAAAGTAATAATAATTACAAGTTCATCTCATTTCACAGGAAATGTGGGCCCTTTGTGTCCACTTTTTATTCTAGAATTATATACGTTATTCAGCATTGTTCAGTACAGGGTCCCTGGTGTTCTCTTGCACAGCTTGGTAAACTGCAGGGTTTGGGCTGCTTGCCATGGTGTGTGTGCGTGGGGGGAGTTGCCATAGTCCTTGTGCACAGGAGCAATAGATGGAAATGCAGATGAGGTGACTGAAGTTCTATGTGCTCTTGATGATACAAGAACAGGAGAGCCAAAGGAAAGAAAGTTTTGGAAAGAATCTTTCCAACAGAGAACACTGAAACAAATTATGTATTAGGATTTGTGGTGTTATTTTTGTTATCTTTATAAAAACCAAGAGACTAAGCTCTTTATTAAATATAAATTAAGGTGAATTGATTATTGGGAATACATTCATCTGTGTGAAAAACACAACAGTATTTTCTCCAGTTGAATTTTGAATGGCAGAACACATAACCAAGTGCTGCTGGTGAGTGCCAGGTGGAACCTAACTCTGGATAAATAAAATAGTGTTTTGTTTTAAATCTTGTTTTTATGAGGGAGGGTGACTTCCCATGAGAAAATACAGATGGAAATCATTTTGGCCTTGGTTTGTGAATTGTTAAGAGGAAGATTATCAGGAACGAGATGTATTAAGGAAATGATCCAGAAGGATATGAATACCAATTTTTGGGAAGCTGGAGGAATTCAAAAGGCAAAGGCCTTCAGGAGAGCCCAGTCAACAGTAGTTTGTTGTCTGAACAATGTTTTCAATATTAAATTCAGTATAACAACTGTTTGAAGCCTCAGTAGTTTACCAGTTGTTGTCTTAATCCTCTGGTTTATAGAAGGGTGAGGGAAGTTGAGTGGTGAGATGCAGCTGAGATCAAATTTGCCCTGTCGTAGATTTGCAAATAAAATAGAAATGCAGAGTAATGCAGGCTAACTAATATATGTCTTGGCACTTTATTCTGCCTGCCCCCTCCCCATTTGGTTATATTTGTTGCTTTTTGAAGATGGGCCTCTTCCTTTCTTTAAAAAGAGTTAGTATAATAGATTTTCTAGTTATAGCTGTAATTTTCTCCAGCTTCTTGAGTGTTTCTGAAGCATGTGTTTTCTTCTACTTAAAAAACAATTTTAACATTAATTTGGTGTTATGTGTCGAGCCAGCAATGAAAAGCATATTATATGTCTTTGTCAAAACAATTTTGTCTTTAGAAGCTAATCAAGGAAACCAGATGAAATTCCTGAAACTATATTAATTGCCACAGCTTAGCTCTTGCACCACATTTGGATCCATACGTTGCTTTTTTTTTCTGTTTCTTCTCAAGTACAGTGATCAGAATTTCTCTGGATCTTGTATAGTACTTGTACTATTCCATTTATGGTTCAAATAGTGAATGATAAATTACTGAATAAATATAAGATGAAAGACCCAATTACTTGTATTCAGCAATTAACATAAAAGCACTGGAATTAAAACAAAAACATGTGATTCAATGCATGTAATTCTTTTTCAAGTATCTACAGACTTTCAGGATCCTTTCTAAAAGGGAGGCCTGCAAATATCAAACTGATCAAAAATCAAACTGATGTTTAGATGTTAGCACACAGGTGTACTGACAAAGGTGTTTCAGGTATTCTCATGCACAGCACAGTCTATATGGGGCACTAATGTGAAGACCATTAAATTGGAAATTATATTTATCCAGTTGTTCAGAGCTCTCTTTTACACTTGTTACCTTAAAAAGGGAACATTGTAGTCGTCTTGAAATATACACATTCAGTCATTTCACCTTACAGAATTTCCATTAGAAATAATGGAATTAATTCAACCACTTCTCAGACTTGGATCGTAAGTGATGCAATAACTGCTTGAAGAAGAAAGCTAAATTTAAAATAAAAAATAATCCTCACCTCTACAGATGGTCAAGTAGAAATGTTGGGAATTTCAAATGGAAGTTTTTCTGATATATTTTGGTACTGTTAAATGGATCATAAGGTATTCATATACAGCTTGATCCATGAGCAAAATAAAAAATAGTACTGTTTACTTAGAATTTGACTGCTGAGTAGAAATATACAGACTTATTTGTGCAAACTGTATGTGGATGATTAAATGTATGGGAAGAGGGTAATGATCATCAGTGTGTCATATCATACAAAAATTTTAAAAATCAAACCAGGAAGAAGGGTAAAGTTGGTGTCGCAGGAATCTTCTACTTTTAGGACAAGTTCATTTTTCTTAACAGACTACTTCTTCACACAAACTTTCCACGTAGAGATGTTTTCTTGATATGAATTTATAAAACTTTAACTGTTTTGCCAATTAATGTTATTTTTATGCTGAGAATAACACTAACCTTATACAATGAGTTTAAGAATAACTATGTATCAGGCATACAGCTTTCAAATCTGCCATTAATGAAATGGCTGTTTCAGTGTGTGTCTGCTTCAGTGGCTTGCATAAAGATTTTGGTAAGAGGCAAGTATTTCAAATGAAGGTTCAGAGGTTCAAGTGACCTATTAGCAATCTGATAATATTAGAACAATGGTTGCCTTCAAGAAATGTCCTGAAAGTTTACCCCTTCAATACATGTTCAATATTACAGTGCAGTTAATCTTTGTGGCTCAACAGTAAAACCTTTATTCACGTTACTTCTAAGTAGTCTTCTTGTCTGCAACTGATTTCCAGAAGCAGATGTCAGTGCACCACATACTGAGCCTGCCTTAAAGAGCCTTTGCACTCCTTGAAAGATAGCAATGGTTTTGTGAGGTAAGTGGTCATATTTGAATCCAGAAAGGCAAAACGTAAAGTTCTGGAGACAAAATATTCAGGTCATACACCACTCAATTTACTTCAAGCAATTGAAAATCAAAAAGTAATTTAATTCAGTTCTCAAAGGAAATGCAAGTGTCTGGGATATCTGATTAACTCATTTCCTCATCTGACACCTACCTCTTTACAGCTTCAACCTTCCCACATCAAGGAAAGGTATTTGACATGTGCTAAGGCTCAAGATTGAAATGGAAAGGACCTGAACTTTTGAAGAAGGTTCACACATTCATATTCTTATACTATTCATAGGAGTTTCAGCTAGCTCAATCTCCAGGGAAGAGAAGCCACCCCTTTCACTCATTTAATCATCCTTTCTTCAATCAGGTCAGATCAGCCTTTCTTTATTCAAATCAGTTCTCTACTAGCTGTCGTATATGTTGGATTTTAAGGTAGACTCCTGTATTTAATGTACATGGACTGTAGTTCCTGCACAGATAGCCTGCTTAGCAGATGAACAGATGCATCATCTAGTTTGTTCAGATTTCTAGAGGATTTGAATTTAAATTAAACCCTTCCCCAGGTTTAATTTGGATCATGCAATAATAAAAAAGCCTGCACAGGGATATTGAAGTTGAGGTGAACACCTATTCTGTTTGCCTTATTGCTGCATTCAAAGAGACATTGACTGAACACTTGGAAAGAGAAATAACTGATTTTGAGAAAAAGAGACATTTTGGAAACAGAAATTAGGCTGCAGAAATTAAACTTGGTTGTTTCTCTTGGAAAGAGTAAGAGAGGACCAGTGGGGGAGAGCAGTGACAGAGGAGAAACTGCAGATTTCTAGAATACTCAAAATAAACTTCAAAGAGTATTATGTTCTGAACACTGCAAGACAGCGAGATAATTTTGCAGTCTTAACCCATGATGCCAATCTGAGTTTTCAACAGTCAGATGTGTATGATGGCTTTGCTTTGTCAGCCCTTTTGAATTGTGCTCACGTGTATTAAAAAATTATGCAGGTACACACATATATACTATAATAATTACATATTAATCATAGTAATTCTCAATGAAATTATATCCTCATTTTTGAGGGGGTAGTGCAGAATACATTTTAGAGGAGAAAAGTTAAATTCCTAAACTTATAACAACTAGCATTGTAGCAGGTGTGAGAGTGTGTTTTGAAGCCTGTACCTTTGCAATTTACAAAAAACTCACCAACTCTGCAATGTGTCTAGATACCTCTTCTTGATCAGAGCACC
The DNA here is from genome assembly GCA_013397295.1 of Polioptila caerulea. Taxonomy (NCBI): domain Eukaryota; kingdom Metazoa; phylum Chordata; class Aves; order Passeriformes; family Certhiidae; genus Polioptila; species Polioptila caerulea. Next base: position 686,385 of record VYXF01012347.1, on the reverse strand, counting down.
TTGGAAACTGAAAAGCATGAAGTAATATTTCTATTAAGTGGCCTAGTACTTTTAAAGGTTTTTTTCTGTAAAACCAGTTTACTACAGTTCAAAATCCATAGAAAACAGGGAGCAACTTTTTTCCCTCCTACATAAACTGACATCTGAATATTTAAACTGGAAAGGCACAAAACCTAACTGAATGAAAAAAGCCTGTAAGCCTTTTGGAAGAAAATCCATCAGCTCCACAACAATCTGCATTGATTTATATTAAATATAGCTATAATGCACCTCAGCAAATAGAAAATGGAAAAGTGACTCAGTAGAAGCAAGAGAAACCCAGCACATCTGAAAGTCAAACGCCTTTTTTATGCACCCAAAATTTTGGGACACTGTTGGGTACCTTTTCTTCAGAAATATAGAAATATAAAAAGTAGTATTACATTAAAAAAAGAAAAAAATAGGAAACTTCACTAGATCAACTTTTTAACTGAATGCCTCAAGTGGATTAAATGTTATGTGCTGGAGTAAAATTGGAATTGCCTTAATAAAGAACAAAAGCATGTGAGGCTCAGATTCCTCATTTATGCTTGAATTTCAATATCCAGGGAAGAATGTGCTTTGAGTTTTATATATATACTGGGTGGACCTAGTCTTTATCATTGGTAAAAAGATTTATCCATGCCAGCTTGTAAAGGGCTGTCACTGTAATAGTGAGAGATCATCTTCTTCCTTGTAAATACACATAATGATTATGTTTTTTTCATGAGCATGCAATTAACTCATTCTAGTGTTACATTCTTTTTTGCAGTAAGCTGCATATAGACTGAAGTAGGAGAACACTAAATAGGAAATTTTGATCAATACTGATCTGTCTGAGATGGTGTGAGGGAAGGTAGTGTGGGACATGATCCAAGAGATTTTTGGGCAAATGCTGAATCATCTTCAAGGAATGGTAAGTACTTAGATACATGAATCTAGAGAAAGCCTTACAGCCCAACAGAAGAGATGAAAAGTTGAACAGGATGAGGATAACAGAGAAGATATTTTTTCAAAGTGAGGCAAAGAAAGAAATGCTTTAAATTCTTATGTTGGCCTTCCCTACATCATCTGTGTTTTGCTATTGACAGCTGTTGTGCCTTAAAACCTGTATGTATATATATATATATAAACAAACCTCTATAGAAATAAATGTTTGTTTATTTCAACAGAATGCTGAAATTTCCGTATTTGAAGTGAACATTCGTTTCGTCGGTGGACTACTTTCAGCTTACTATCTTTCAGGAGAAGAAGTAAGATGGTTTATCTGACATATCATCATCTAGATAAGTCATTAAATTTAAGTTTAATAATTTTATTTATCCAAATTAAATAATTTAATTTAAAATGTGAAACTTGCATTTAAAACCATTGTTTAAAATTTTGAAAATGGCTTGTACAGCGGAGACCAGTCCAATGGGTCTTCTTCCTTCTATTACTGCTGCTTTCTATAAGTCCTAAAGCTATTACTTCATTTAAGTGTTAAATGATATTTGGGGCTTTTTCCTCTCTTAGTAAGACGTGCTGAGAATTACACCCAGTACATCTCACTGGGCTTCATGCTAGAGTGTGTAATTATGGAGTTCTTACTCTGTGGTAGTGGTAGAGGTAGATTTCAGTGGTGCATCAGCTTCCTGCTTCCCAAATGGGTTTCAAGTGTGCCCTTGAACTTGTTTAAACTCTTACTTTCTGTTTGCCTACCTGAACCTGGGGCTTTAACTCACATGGAAAAGACATGCTAAGAAAGAAAAGGCAGCTGTAAACTTATACATGTGAATGTCTTTAAAGCATTAAAAACCAATTAATCTCTATTACCTCTATACCTCTCCTGGAGAGAATGAAGATGCAGTTTCATCTTAGAGCTTTGTCTAAATGCAATTACTTGTGTAATATTTTTGGACAAGGCCAAAAGAGTCACAGGTACCATTTTGAGTGCCACGTATTGTGATATTTTCAAGTTCTAGCTTGGCAATTGAAAAGTCTTTAGTCTTACTAGTTTAAATTCTTGTTTCTGCCTCTGGATTATAGTAGTATTTTGTTGCAGGATTACACAAGTTAATACTCTTTAACCATTAGTTGAATTTATCGTTCCTTAAATCCAAAGCAATCACTGGTGGAAAATCCACAAACCTAAGGAAGTTAATTTTTTTCTTAAGTTTCCCAAACACTAGGTAGAGCTCTGTTTTGAACCTGTCACTTTAAATAACTTAATGTCTATGGCTCTACTTATTTTTTGTGAAAATGTATCATTACGTTAAAGCTATTTTAGCAGGTACTATTGGGTCACGTAAGGGACAAAGCAGTTATAAAGAGACAATGTTGCTCTGACACTTTTATATCTTAACAAGACTTACCTGCTCATTTCACATGGACCTCTGCTGGGTGTAGATGGTATGGAAAAGACATTGATGTCTTAAAATGCACAGGTTTTTTTATTTGAATTGTCTCGTAAATTTGGGGGGGAGAAACGCAGTCAGACACTTATCAGTAAAGAAAAAAACTGAGAAGTGCTTGGGAGCTGGCTTCTGGATCTTTGCTAAATATTGTTTTACTTATGTTTCTTCTCTTTTCACTGGAGATCTACTTGGGAAACAGGAGTGGACTTTTCTAGGATGACCTATTGGTACACTTTAATTAACCAATTCTGACAGAAGCAGAGGATATTTCTTGGCAGACGAGCTGGTAGATGAATGCTCACGGGCCTTTACATCAAGTGGCAGTGTGTCTGCCAAGAAATGCCTTAATAATGTCATCACTCCTGGTGATTTTGTATGTATGTTGATGGTTTATGTCCTGTGTCTGTTAGTGTGCAGTCTCACTTTCAATCAGCGTGTAGAGTTTCTCCTAAATAACACCCTAGTCATCGCTTCTCAACCTTTCCTTCACCCTCAGAGAGGCAATTTTACCACCACCTCTTCAGCTAGGTTGAAAGCAGCTCTCATGTTCCAGTAAAACTCTGGCACAAATGAAATGAAGAGACATCTGAAGCAAAAGACAGTGTTTCACACAACGGATATTTAAGTGGAACTCTTTGCAGTGGAGCATCGGTGATAATGGATGCTAGTGCCCATTCCAAAATTGATGGACTCAGTAATGAAAGTAAAATGGGCTCTTACATACAGAGAGGAGGTGTATTATTAAGGAGGGTGCAAAGCTCTTGCAGGCCAGGAAGGGCATTGTCCATGCTTGCCAGTGGTTCTCACACTCTCTGTTAGACATCTGCTGTCCAAGACAGAATAATGTCCCTGAACAGTTGTTTTTGGTGGCTTAGAGAGTGCAACTCAGCATGCTCTGCCTTCATCAGATTTGGGGAAGCTTCACAATTTGTCTCCTAAATCCCAAGATGTTGTGGCAGTAGCCAACCTCTGCCCATGGAAAGAATGGGATGCAGCAGGGTGAGGTTCTTCCATATTATGTGGGTCTCTTCTTCCCTGCTGCTGCTGAGAGGTGTGGAAAGGCCTGGGCGCCCCAGAGGCTGGCTGCCACCACAGAAAATATATCTTCAATTACATTGAAGTCCATATAGTCCATTACATTAGTGGGTGAACACCTAAAAAGTGGCACAATCTGTATGCACGCTGCTTGAAGGATTAAACTTTCTCAGTTAAAATCTCAATTAATTCTTTATCAGATTAACTGTTAAAAAAATCTTATATTTGCTGTGCTCACTTACCAGTATTCTAATTAAAGAAAGCTATGTTTCAGTAGAAGGAGTGATGGAAATAATTATTGTTTGTGCTTCTGAATTACATTTCCATGGGTAATGATCCAAAGCTGCAACACATTGTATGTTCCATAATCATTTGTAAGTCTAACTAATCACAATTAGAGAATATGCTATCATACTGAGTAGTTCCTAAAACATCCTGCTCACATAATAGTTCATTTAGATAAGGTCACCAATGTGAATCATTCTAAAAATGAACCAATTGAACACTTTACCCTTTGATAACTATAGGTGCTGCTCACTTGCAAATAGATCCATGACACACTTTCTGTTAAACTTCCTACGATTTCTACCTTACTAGAATTAATATGAAATACCTAAAAGTGCTGGAAATGCTTTTTTTTTTTTTTTCTTTTCACTGTGGTAACTCTCTAAACCCAAGCCAGAAAGAGTTTCAGTCAAATATCAACTTCATTTGTAAAATAGCTACAAATATCAGAAAACTTGATTTTAAGAAGAGTCATTGTTTGAGTGCTGCTCTTTTTTTTTTTGTTGTTGGTTGTTTATTTGGTTTTTTTGGGGTTTTTAAGTCCCTAATAATAATATTGCATGTGGATGCTTTTCTTGTTATTTTTTCCATAAGTCACTGGCTGGAAAGGATTATCAAAAATAAGCCTCGCTCCTTAAGAGTACTGCTAATATTGAAATTTTTTTGTTTGTATGAAAATATCTTTAGGAAACTGTAATATGATAGATTTATCCCATAAGACTGGGACAGATTATTTTTCAAACTTTCTTGATCATTTTGTTTAAATTAAACCCTGATTAAGTAGACATGTCTTAGAATCTTAGAAGATGCCTTGTTTAAGTAATATTTTTTGTTTTGAAATGAAAAATAAAATGTAAGAGAGAAACTTGTTTTACAACTGCCTTGTTTGCCTAGTTTGATGTTAAAATCTGGTATACCAAGGGTCAGGAGTATTGCATGCAGCAAGGTCCTCTGTTCTACAGACCCAGGTATTTACACTTCCAAATGCTGTCATATAAGGAGATGATTTGTTAACTTTTGGAGGAGGGCAACACTGAACCCTCCTAACAGCAACTAAGATCTTTCTTCGTGTTCATGGAGATTTCAAACATGACTTATGAGCACTGCAATTTTCACTGCTGGGAGCAGCTGTGACACTGGTGCTGAAAGCCATGGTAAATGTATGACCCTGCTCTTAGTCCAGCCAGGTTTGTACGTTCTCTAGGTCTTCTGATGTACTCATAATTGGATTTTAAAGGCACTGCTAAAGCTAAGTAATAAGGGGACTATTTTACTTGAAGGTTGATTCCAGTCGGGGAATACATTGCACAGGCAGAAATAGAAGGAACTTTTAATTTGCTGTTTGTGTGTGCAGCAAAAAAGTAAATTCAAAATTATCTGGAATGAATAAGGAGCACATGAGTTTCAGATTCAGCTGGTAATTTCTCAGATTTCTTTGAAGCTTTTCTGTTTTCTGAATGGGATGAATAACTTTTGTTTTTTCTCTGGAGTTAAAATATTTTGGATGCAGCAGCTGTTCTTCCTGCATAGTATGCTCATATTGCCATTCTTCTCCATGGCATGAAGCAGAAATATAAAAGATTTGCACTTTTTTTTTTTACGGTGGTAGGATAACCTTTCTGAAGGAACACTAAATTATTCTGATCAGGGTGAAGGAATAACAAAAACAAACCAAAACAAACAAACAAATTAACTCCAAAAGCACCAAAACAAACAAAAAAAAACCCCAAAGAAAAAAAAGACCCAAGCTGTTCTTCATGACGATAAGTGTTGGACATAGAGTTTCATCTGTTGTTATCTACCAGCTGTTAATTAGAGGTTAATAAAAAAAATAAAGCAGGGAAAAGAGTTATGACATACTTAATTAGTTTATATCTGCATTTAGAGTTGGACTTAAAGTGCCACTGTTCAACCTCATTTGATGATCTTGGCTTCCTGTCTGACTTCAGACAGACCTAATCATTGCTCACTGTTAACCACCGTCCCTCAGTGACTGTAGATCTATCTTACTAATGAGGAGCAGGCATGAAATAATGATACAGATGCTGTTGATCTAGAACTGCCTTTGCCAGGCTTACTACAGAGGGTTGCTGACTTCATATAGTGCTGAGACATTCTGCAGAATTTAGCTGTAGCTATTCTGTATGTCTCTCTCTCTGTCTTGTAGAGGTATCTCTTCAGAAAGAATACTTAAATTCCATGAATAACAAAAAAAAAAATCCATAATTTAGCCATCTTGAATGGTAGGAGAATTAAGTTTTTGTCACCTATACAAAGGTTTTGGCCTTTTCAGCAAGTCCTGATTAAGTTTTAGTGTATGTGCCCTGGGGATTTTAGCTCTCCAAGTGTGAGCACTGACCGCATGTTTTATCTCCTGCTTCCTCTCACTTAACTTGACACTAGTTAACAAGAGGACTTTTCCTTTTGTGTCTTGGAAGCTTGATTTCTAATGCTGTTTGAAACTCCAGGCATACGGGATCAGTTTGATCACTTCTCTGTGAATGCCACTTAACTCCTCCTTAATCATCTTCACAGGCTGGCTGTACAATTCCCTGTGTGGTACAGACTAGAAGACTTCAATTGCCTGTAGTTTTCTACAGCACTGGTTTCAGATTTGGGTCCTGTTTCCCACCCTACCATCCATCTGCTGCCACTTTTAAGCAATACATGAGTGTTTCAGTGGTGTCATGTGTCAGTTCCTGTAGAGCTCTGAAATTATCTTTATGCTCCCTTTCATTTTTATAGATTTATGATTTTTTAGCCTGGTTTTTCGTTGAATCCTGGAGTCATTCAACTTGGAAGTGACCTCAAGAGATCTAGTCCAGCCTCAATATTACAACAGGCTTTTTCTTTGAAGAACCTTCCTGCATGAGAACATGCCTAGGCTCTTCAAGAGCAAACACAGGGGCAAGTTTATCTTTCTGGCAATTGCTTTGATTCATGCACTATGTTCTTTTAAACAGACATCTCCTATTGTTTCTCCTGGCTCTCTAGAAGGCCTCATATTTTTCTTCCGTTTTTTTAAATTTTAAATGCTTGTTCTTTAAAAATTACATTTAGCCTGAATAAAGAGTTTTCGTTTAACTTGTCAAGCATTATCAGTTTCTGCATTTCTTACTTGGACTCAATATAGTATTACTTTTAATTACCTTCTTTACAATCATACCAAAAGAAGGTAAAAGTCATCTGAACCTTTTGATTTGAGAATTTTTGAACTCTGAACCTCACCTTTTATTCTCCAAATCATCTCCAAGCAATTTAACCATGTGGTTGTTTCTTTCTAAGTTCATTTCAGTTGATCATCTTGCTTCTCTTTCCAAACTGAAACAATACCAAAGTGAACCTTTTGTTTCAAACAGTATGTTGAATTGGGGCATGTGGCCCCTGTTGACAGTAACGTTTCAAACTATGAACTACTTTTTCCCCAAAAGACTCTGAATTTCTGCAGAAAGCAGCCATTAGAGTGTATAAAATCAAGGTTTATATCAGCTCTGATGTAGCATTTAACAGGGACAGAAGGATTTAAATACCTCCTCTGTTTCCCGCAATCACAGTCTGTAATCTCCATTACTATTTCAGCCTCCTCACCACCTTTAATAAATTTAATGCTGTTCACTTTCTGTGTTAGCTGCATCAAAATGTACTGCAGAATCCCAGTGGATTCACATTCTGGAGATAACCTTGACTCCTAAGATTTTCTTTTATGTATACTGCTCTGCTGTTGCAAGCAGACTGCCCTTCAGTCTTCTATTTCTGTCTCTTAAGTTCCTGCAGTGCAATTACACTGTCACTGTTGATGAAACCCATCTCTCTCAAAAAGGTTCCCTTTACTCCAAAAGTTTTTTCATTCCTAATACTTCTGTCCCCTTTCTCCCAGTGCTACTTGCTCAGCTCCTCTGTGCAACTCTGCTGCTCAAGCTGGCCCCACACTTAAAACAGACATAAATTGGAGGAATGGTAAGAGGAATGTGGATATCCAGTCTTGCACTTAATTAAGATGTTGCTTCTAGGTTTTCCTTCTCTTCCCTCTCTGCTGTGGGGTTACTGATACCACCCACATATGCATTGACAGGGAACTGCTCCTGGGGTCTGAGTACCTGAAGCCTGTTGGAGACTCTGCCCCTGTAGGGCAATCAGGCACCAGCAGCAGGCACACAGTCAGCTGCCATCACCAACAGGTTTTGTGCCTCAGAATGAGGGCCCTCAGGCTACTCTGCTAATGTAAAGTGGGAATAGAGGCAATTTGCCTTAATTCAGTGAATTGCTGTCTGCTGGAGTCCAGCAGTGGGTATGTTTTGCTTTTGTTTGTCTGTCATCATTTTGTTTGTCTATCAGTGTGAAAACCCACAGCAGGGGACTGAGAAGCTGTGGTGACAGCCTGCTGCAGCTGCCATAACTAAACCTGCTATGAAAGCAGGAATCACAGCCCTGATTTTGGTCTGAGAAACATCAGTTTAGAATTCCAACCTATACGTAACTTTTTTTCTTCACTTTTAGTGGTTTACCATTTGTGTAGCAGAAAAGGGTTTGTTTGGGGAATTTTCTCTAAACAACAAAAAAATTTGCTTTGTTCCATGGTAAACTTATTTGACATGTTTTTGCATCCATATGTTGCCTTTGGGAATAACCGAAAAGTTCACTGCTCATTGCATTAATTTTAACTAAAATCCCTGCTCACCTCCACACTACTGTAGGCTGATGGTAAATTGCTAGAAAGGAGAATGGATGATAATGAGACCTAAGAAATACCAGATTGTGATTGTAACAGCTGGTGTATTTGACATGAGCTCATGAGCTATGTTATTAAGTAGAATTCAAGCAGCTGAGAGGGAAACGTTTCTTTCTTCTGAGGATTTGGCTTTCGACTAGCTCCTGCAGTTTCACTTCATTCTGGTTCTACAGAACAGTTGGAGAGAGAATGTCTATCAGAAATAGTAGTGTGAGTGCTTTGCTTTTGAGCAGCAGCAGCAGCTCTAGATAGACCCTAAAGAAGAATTCTTTGCATGTGGGTTAATATACTGTACAGAAGAAATTACATGCTATTAACAGTCTGTCCAGAATCACCAGGCACCTACAAAGAAGTTGCTTCCAAGATATTTCTCTCTCTTATTTATCTCAGTTTCCAGTTCTGCCACTCTGCAGCACAAAATGAAGTTGCAATAATAGAGAAGCATAAAAGGAGGCTAAAAATGTGCTGCCTGAAGAGGTGGTGGAGTTGCTCTGCAGATTTAATAGAAAATGTACAACATATGGTTAGATACAGGTTCTGGGGAGCCATTGCTGCAAATATACTATTCATATCTAAATAACAATCCTTATGTATAATACTATAGTGAAGAATTTTACTTCTTTCTGCAAGTGAAAGCAACATAAAAATATCTCAGTGCTGACAGTGGGACTAGATCAGCATTAATCTATATTGCTTAAATTCCAAGCTATGTAAAATATTTGGGAAGTATATTCTCTCTGTGGATGTGGTATTCAAGTTCAATTAGGTGATAAGTAATTAATATTATTGAATCATTGTACTGATTTTTTAACCAAAAAAAAAGTAAATATGAAAATATTATTTTACTCTGGGTATGGAGTATCTCCTAATTTCTTCATCTAAATATTTCACAATGTATAACTAATGTATGTGAGATTCCATTTTGTGCTTTGTCTCAGTGTAGACTGAGTCTGGGGTTATTTGTCATTAAGTTGGGAGTTAACTAGGTGATAACATCCTTCTCTTATTAGCTTAGAGAAGATAAAAGCATAAACCATCCAGTAGAAGATTACCACATTTTTGATTCTGTTGGCAGTGATAAAGACGTGCCATCAGATTCCCAAAGCTAACTTTAGCAAAGAATCTTTCTACTTTCATATCTCTTTTCAAAAATTTAAATTACTTCCAGTAAAAAAATATGTATGCATTAATTAATTCTTAGTATTTTAAATACAATTTGACTGAACAGAAATGTATGATGAAATTTGGGAGGTTTTTTATCCAGTTAGCTCTTTAAAGGATCAGATTAGGAGTTCATTACAAAACACCGCTTTGTGCCACCCACCAATTCTGCTGCTTCAAGCTAACTGAAGATCATTGAGAAAATTAAATGCCTGAAATCAGAAACAGACAGACATCATTACTGCTCTTGCATGCTCTTCATATCTCCAGCAATAGGTAGAGATAATGGCATCCTTGCTGCAGGAGAAACAGATTCTCTTTTAAAAGTCTTCTCTGCACTTGCAACACGTCTTGCTCAGGAGATCAAACATGAAACAGATCCAAACAAGGTTCATTTGCTTTAAGTTAACATCAATTCTTGGCATCAATTTATGGTGAGTGTTAATTGTCCTGGGGATTTTTTTTGCAAGATCAATTGTTTGTTATTTTCAGGCAACAGAAATCTGAAAGATTTGTGAGATGAGTAGGGAGCTTTCTCTCACACCTTTCAAAAATTGCAGGAAGACACATGCTTTCTTTGCTATTTGTTTGTAAAAATGCAACCGTTGAATAATGTTGGTAAATGTTGTGGTTGATAAATGAGTCCAGTTCTTGTATCATCTGTGCCAAAAGCTTGCTTCTGCCATACACAAACCGTTTTTCCACTCTATGTGCAAATTATTGAGAAGGAATTTGGAAAAGATGTGCACAGGAAAATCCTGTGCCACTTCCAGCATGACAGATGCCAATGGGAATTTGTGGTTTTGGCAGATGATTGCCCCTAAACAGAGCTGTCATGAAACATTTGAAAGACAAATCTTTGTTTTCTTCCAATCAGTAAATGTAAGGGTTCATTTTGCCCAGGGCTAAGTGCACAGAATTGGGCAAACTGCGAACTTTTCTTAAGTCAAAACATGAGAAGAGGATGAACATGAAGATTTGAAAGCTGAAAAGGAGGAGTGATATGTAGTGCCAGCATGTCATACAAATCTTGCTTGGTTTCCTAAGAAAAAAATAATTAAGGATGTAGTTAAATAGCAGATTCAGTTTCTTAGCTCACTGTTTACATTGCGAGTCTTTTGTCAACACGTATACAAGCTTTTGTATTCCATTGGTGTTAGCTGGTCAGATATCTGACTGTCTAATTTCCTAGTAAAGCTAAAAATACAAGAGAGTTTGTGAGGTGGTAAAATATGCTGAAGAATTTGGATTTTGTTTGATGTGTTTAGCTCTGATATTCTTTACTCAACACCTTTAATTGCTTACATTAACCCACCCAACCCTGATGAACTCCTTCAAACAGTAGCTAATTAAAACAGTGCAGTATGAGGGGACTCTTGTCATTCAGCTGCATGAAGGCTCAGAAGCTTGTTCTAACATCCAGGCCTTCTGTAAACTGACATAACTCTAGAGCAAACAAGGAAGATCACTCCAGCAGTGGTGTTACTGGAGTAGAGTCAACCTTCAATTAAGAGAGAGCTGTCTTCTTTCTGGCATAAAGGGCCAGTCCCATTGTTTCTGATGTTTCAAATGCATTTCACTACCAAAAATACTCTGTAACTAGTTAATCTGAAGAATTACATGTGTCTGGTTTGTTTCTTTTCCTCAGTGTTTAGGCAATCATCTGCCTTTGCAGGCTAAGCAAAATAACCATTCTAGTTGTTTTTGGAAGCTGGTTCAGTCCTGTTACTGCTTTAAAGTTGTGTTGTCCCTTGGGGGCCAAGTTGTCCTTAATTTTTGCAAGCATGACTACATGATTTTACAGTCCAAAAGATTCTAAGGATCACCATGTGAAAAGGATATGCTATAAACTTATCGCATAACACTCCCTTCCATTTCTCTTTATAAACTCTTTTTTTGTTGTTTTCTTCAAACTAACAGCTGCAGAACAAAGTCAGCAGCTTACAATGCCGTTTCTTAAAGGATGCTATTTTCCCCAACTTGTTCCTAAAAACACTATTCATAGTATACAGACAATTTCAATCTTTTTTCCTTTTATCATGCAAAACTAGTGAATAACTGAAACCTTCTCATCAGCATTTGCTGCTTGCAGAGTATCTCTTGCAAACATGGTTCAGTCTGTGCTCAGCCTTTTCTTTCCAGAGCTGCTTTTATTTCCATTTATATTCTGGAGGGAAGAATAAATAATCTTCCTGATTCCAGGCAAGATTTACAACTGCTGTAATGCTTTGGGCTATCATTGCCACACTGCTGCAGGAAACTACAGTGGTGGTTCTTAGCATCCCTGAGCAGAATTAGTTCCATGTTAAATGCCATCAGCTGTTCTGATTTGCTTGAAGGGCCTTTCTTAAGTTAATATGGTTATTAACTGACCCAAAGTCAAAAGTAAAGATTTACTGAGATAACGAGAAGGACTTACTCAGACAGACTTTTTTTCCTTGATAGACTGTGACAGTTGGTAATAGAATTAATGAGTGGAGCTGGTGACTAAGATGCCCTTTTTCTAAATCATAGTTTGAAGACTTTTTTCCTATCCAGTTCCAACTCGAAATTACAGTTGAGGTACTCTAATGTTTTAACTTACATGCTATTAAATATAGAAGTAATTTCGTGAAGCCTGAAAGACCTTCTCTCTAGAAGTGGCTCCATGAAGTGTTCAGTTAAAGAATGAAATAAAACACTACAGCCACACAATGAGTTTTGTTAAAAATTGAGAGTTTACACGGTTGTCATGCCTTTTCTTTTTTTCCTCTTACTTTAAGTGGGGGAATGGAAAGCAATGTACACAATGAAAAAAATGCTGATATGCATACTTGAAATCTTTGTGAATACTTCTAACCATTGTTTCCCTCAAATTTGTGCTGCATTCAAAAATAATGTTAATCTTTAGAGAGTAAAACTTATAACTGTTTAATTACAGGAATGGTTTTGAGATTTAGCTCAAAAAAAGCTAAAAAAAAGTAAAAAAAGTTTTAACTGCAGGAAATTCAGAAGAGCAATTGAATTGCTCATACATTTGACTGTGCTGTTGGCTCTGCTGCTCAGAGGGCTTGTTTCTGAGTCTTTAGGAATTGGAAACTCTTATATTTTAGTCGCTTTTGTTTTATGGCTTGTCCAGTAAGAGAAATAGTCTTATAGTAAATAGAAAGGAATTGAATTAGTCTGCCTGATGATTTAACTTACAACATAAAAGCAGCTCCTTAAATCATGGTTCTTCTCTCTTGAAGCCTCCTGTTCGGCTTACATAAAAAGAACTACAAGAGTTCACATCACTTATATTTAATTTAAGGAAAATATACAAGCACTTTATTCAGGCTCATTTTGATCCTGTCCATTATTTATCAGACAATTCAATGACTATTGTCTGTCAGAGAAATCTCAGTAATAAGAAAGAGAGCACTGAGTTAGGAAACCATCATCTTTTTGTCCTGCTGTATAGAGGAAGATTTTTCTTGTTGCATTACTTATATAAAAAGCCATCTAGGTGGTGTGTCAGAGGTGTTGCAGGGAAAGGAACCTGCAGAGTACACTAAATTTTAACCTGTTCCTCCCCTTGAAAAATAACAGCTTAAGAGTGCATCAATGCAACTTTTGGTGTTAGCAAACTCACCCGTCACGGGGTCGGGCTCAGCTGTTCGCATGGTTGCAAATCCAAGCTGCACTTACCTAAATGGCATGTTCTCGATCTCATTGCTTTTAATGGCATTAACCAAAACAAGTTTACTTGTAATCTGAGAATCCACTGAAACCTGAGTGCTGAAACAGCTAAAACAGTTGATTTCTGTCCTATATGTCTATACAAGTGAGACAGAAGTAGCTGCTGGTGGTAGAGAAATCTCAGTGAGAGAGTTTTGTGATCCAATGGCTTGTTCATAGGTGATCCATGCTGTAGGTCTAACAGAGGGACTGTTGGCACTTTTTTCCCAGTATCTGTGATCACAAAATCTGGAAATTCCTGTGTTGACTTCAATCCTAGTATAAGGATTAAAACATGCACTTTACTGTTTAAACATGGGACAGTCATAATACTCCATATATTTTATATGTGTTTAAAGAGTAAAAGAGACACTCTAAAATAGTAGTGTTTGATTTAATTTATTCTCCTTGTATCCATGAACACATCAAACTAATGGGCAGTGGAATGTGGAATTGCCTATCCATGAAGAGGAGCATAGGGTCTCTGGCAAAGGATGTCAGAGTGATGCAAATTAACTCCTTGGGCTTTTTGTGTTTAATGAAGACTGTGTAAAGCCTGGAACTCTGTAATTCTGTGCCTAAAATCATGGCCAGTTTTTAAAACTTCAATATTCAAACTTGTTAGTTTGGATTCTCATCGTACTTTGTTCATGTACTAATCCTTTCATAGCCTTCATTACATGTAGTTCACTAGTTATTAGAGTCCTAATTGCTGCTTCTCTTACAAGTTTGCTGCTTGCTTCATTCTAACTCAAACCACTAATAACAAGACAAGACTCTTGATAAATACCATGTTGCAGCATGTACTGAGGCTACAGCTTGGACAGTAGTCACTTAGACCTATACTGTGACACTGCCCTGTCCATGTCCTAATGCCAAATTATAACATTCATATTAAACAGCCAGCAGGAACTGAATCCCAAGAGGTTCCCTTTGAACATCAGGCAACATTTACATTTTTACTGTAAGAGTGACTGGGCACTGCAGTGATTTGCAGTGATTGCCTGGAGAGAATGGGGAGTCCTTGTCCTTAGAGATATTCAAAAGCTGTCTATACACGTTCCTGTTCCTGGGCAACAGGCTCTGAGTGGCCCTGCTTCAGCAGCACAGTTGGACCAGATGACCTTCAGAGCTCCCTCCACACAGGTCTCTTCCAAGCTCAACCATCCTTCTGTGAACTTTCACTCACAGCTTCATAAAAACACAGCCCTTGGCTATCTGGAGCCCTTTGCACAAAAACAGCAGGGAAATGGAAAGCTTTTCCTCCTTCCTAGTACTGCACCACCACTGCAGACCCAGCAAAATTGCTGTAGAGCAATGGGGGAAACTCCAGAAAGAACAAACCCTGAACTGGCTGGAGAACTGCTCCTCTCTGCTACCTTGTCTGTGGACACTGTCAGTGTAAATTTTAACCATTTGAGGACAGGCCTCTGAATGATACAAGTAACTGACTTAAAATACTTGTGATGATGTCAGATTAAAAATATGTAGTGATTGAGGAAGACCATTTCTTGAGGGCAAACACAGCAAAAAGAAGGACTAGTTACTTTTTTCCATTTGCACAGTGGGCTGGTCAGGTTTGCTAGTGGTCAGTTCAAGGGAGATGGCAGAATATGGGAGGCCCTGAGTCTTGGGCCCTTTTGTCCAAGGACTTTCTTGATTCAAACTGATTAATGTAATTTCATTAAGCTATTGTTCCAGTGTTGGAGTAAAATATTAAAGTGAGTAAATGAAGTTAGGAAAAAAATGAATGGAAGAGCAAATAAAGTGGGTACCCCTGATATCCTGTTCACATTGTTGTAGTTGTATATTTGATAGCCATCATTTAAAACTCTTGTCATTAATGCCTAGAAGAAACTTGCAAGTGTCACATAACATTGGCCAAAACAAACAGCTCCCCATTTGCCATTAAAAAGAAAATAGAATTCCCTTCATGAACACAGAGTGATTTTAGCCTTTTCTGTGCCTTCCACCATAG
Organism: Polioptila caerulea; assembly: GCA_013397295.1. NCBI lineage: Eukaryota > Metazoa > Chordata > Aves > Passeriformes > Certhiidae > Polioptila > Polioptila caerulea. The sequence continues at coordinate 671,087 of VYXF01012347.1, read as the reverse complement.
TCTAGGAGTGTAGTTTAGAAGTGAAGGCATCACTCTAAATCACTTAATGGTATTGGAATTAAAATATACAGTCAAATTTACAAGCCTAGGAATGAATCTTCTGAAAGCACTTTATGCTACATTGAGGATGTAATTATTGATTCCCCATGCAGTTTATTAGGCTCCTCCACCCCACCCCCTGCTTTCACACAGATGGTGTAGCAAATCACCTCTCAATGGTCACCTGCTTGAAAGGAAAGTTTCATATGCAAAGTGCTGTTCTTTGTTTAGTCATGATAGCTTGCAAGATATAAAATGAGGCAGCTATTTAAATTTGTTGTTACAGCACTTGAGCTGGGTACACAAGATTAAATAAAAAGAAAATTAGGAAGCAGATGCTTGTGGCTTAACAGAAGAATTGAGCTAAAAGATACTCTTCGTTACTGCTGGATATGAGCAATTTTACTAAGGCAGCTGTTTCCTTAATCAGGAAAAACACCGACCTCTTAAGATGACATCCAGATGTTTTCTGTATCACTTTACAATAGAATGAATTTCCATTTTGTATGCCATATTTTTAATTTTAGACATTCACTTACATCCAATATACTTTCAAATATATCATCCTCCTGAACTGTAGAAGACCTGACTACTAAATATGTGACATTTTCTGTGCTCTTGTCATACTTGCCTGGTGTTAGTCTACGAGTTGCTTCTATGGCTGGCAGTGCCTCTCACCAACATCCAAACATATGGATATTGGACTTCACGGGTTGGAGAGGGCTTAATTTGTTGGGCACAGAAGGGCTTTGGGGAAGAGTTTTTTAGTGCTAGTGTCTGTTCATACTTCAGTTGTACAGTTGTATGGTGCCTCTTGCAGTGGTGCCTGTCATTCAAAGTAGAACATACTGTAGTGTTAATTCATATGGAGTGGATTAAAATCCTGTTCCAATCCTGTGGATATTGTGTAAAAACAGAGATTTTAAACTTTCACTAGCTCTTAGATGTGGACTCAGTCCTCCATCATGGCTGCTGACACTTTTAATGCCTGCTAGCTTGCCATCTGTCCTTGCTTGAAACAAAAGCTTTATTTGACCGGAGACCTGCAGTTCCAGGCTTTCTATTGATGATAAGACACAAAGTTGGCATCCCAACTTAGACACTGATTTGCTGACACTGGGCTGTTTCATAATTTATGTATTTGGGATAGTGTGGTATTGCAGAGTCTTAAGATTTGAGCACAGTTTTTGCAGGTGTGAGTCTTGTTACCTGTATCTGGGGCCTTGGGAGCCCGTTGCCAGTGCTCAGTTAATCCTTACGCGTGCAGTAAATCCGACTCGTTACTCTTTGTGCATGCTGCTTATCGCACCTCTTGAAAAATTAAAGCTGCCCTGAGTCTGGGGTGAGGAATTCTCAAAGGCTTTTGTAAATAACAAATTCCTTTTGTTATTACAGGCAATCATTGCAATTTGTTTACTGCATTCATCACTGCCTTTTCTTGAGTTATTGCAGCAGGGATATTATTAAATGGTTGGTTCATAAGCTTTCCAGTGCTAGTGGGTTTTAGCTAAGCTTCTAATTGTTCAAGTATACATAAGCTTTAAAAAAACTTATGCTTTTTGACATTAATAGATAAATGAGCAGTTGCTTTTTCTCTGTGATCTAGAAGTTCTTCCTCTTAAATAGTTCTTGGAGTTTGTCTGTGTAAGCAATCCTAGATACGCATGAATAGTACAAAAGAAAATAACCAAATATAACAGAACAAAAAGTCTTCCTTTATGATTTTTAAATTCTACAGTTATCTAGAAATTCCTGTCTTCATTTTAAACTTTTAAAGTGCAAGTGAGATATGGAAAATTTACTGTAGATTACTCTTACTTTGGTTTATGCCTTGCACTCTTTTTTGACAGTTTGTACCATTTAATTCTGGCCTTATTTGAAAATAAGATTTTCAAACACAGAATATCTACTTAGAAATTCTTTAGTTAAAAAATAGATAAAGTAATTACATACGTTAGCTACTGCTGATAACTTGAGGGGGTTTGTGCTTTTTGCTGTGTGCATTTGAGTGAAGTCTGGAAATCTCTCACTAATCCAGTTACTTCCATTCGATTAAGTTCTCTACAATCTTTTCCACAGAGGGGATACTCTTCATGGTACTATGTGACTTTCTAGTCAGCTAGAAAAGAAAATAAATTTTCTTGCCGCCAGTGAAAGCATAACAAAAAAAGGCTAATTGAATAAAAGAAGGGATTTTATTAATTAATTTCTTTTTTAAAAAAATCTAATCTAATCTATGCAATAAGCAGGTTTTTAATGTAAAATTTCTTCTACAAGCTGATGACCAGCATTTTGGATTATTCTGGAAAGGGCAGTACAAATGAAAAAGTTTACTCATGTTTGTTACTTCCTCAAGTTGTGAAAAAGTCGCGTGCAATTGTAGCAGTTTGCAGGTGAGTGGTTGCTCACAGATACCACAAGCTGCCTGAATCTCTCCAGTAAGTAATTTGCATGTTTCTGCATAGAAATATCAGCTTTGAGAAGACTTGTACAGATGGGCAGAGGAGCCTTGGGTTTGGTGTTGCGCTTGCAAACAGGAAAGCCTTCCCAAAACTCCGAATGGTGAAGAGTGTGATGCTGACTGGTGTCAGCATGTGCCATTGTGTTGATTGCTCTGACTGATCTTTGACTACTGTAGCTGTAGCCTCAAGTGGAGCCACTTGTTTTGAATGTGCTCCCCCCTTCTTCTGTATCCTGGTGGAAAACTTGAGACTGAGTGCAGTCCTGGGCTGGAGGAGGCTTGTGCTGGTGTGACATTTCACATACTCAAGTCCAGCAGGACTAGGGCTGGCCCAGAGCAGGAAATTGGTCTTGAACACAGTCTGTTTCCTGGGGAAAATGCTCAAAACACACTCTTGACACTTGTGGATCTAGATGTACAAAAACACTTCTACAGCTGTGGAAGTCCTCTGTTGAAAGCCATTTGGCTTCTTCTGTTGGCACTGATGATCACACTGATGTGATTCATAACAATGCTTGTTTCCAGAAATGTTATTAATTGCCTCCTCGCCTTTTAGCACAGAGTATTCATAAATGACTTGAACTCAGCTGGAAGTGAGGACTGAATAAAATAAAACTTACAGCCACCTGCTAGTGTCAAGGTGACAGTAATTGTAAAAGCACTACTTGCTGATGAATTAATGCCAGCATCTGGGTAAATTATCCAGCTGTCATAAACACTGAAAATGTATTATAGGAAATGGTTTCAAATAATATGGCAGTTAGGTGTGGTATCACTTGGTATTGCAGATAGTGGCAGAATTCAGCTTATACTGTTTAAAGTATTCTGTTACGTCAGTTGGAGTACTACAATTTTTGTAGCATTTCTAGTCTTTCATTGTAAAAATAAAACAAATGTAAATACAGCAAAAATCCTGGATTGTCTTTCATTAAAGAAGGTATTGGAACAAGTTGTTCTGAGATAGTTCTTTTTTGTTAGCAGAGCACTTTGAACCCAAATCAACATTTGTTATGCTGAGAGGATTTCTATTCAGTGTTCTGAAGAGCAGGAAAGTGGCCTGTCCCTATTCATTTTTCTGCTCTCGTTTTCTGCTTTTGCACTGAAATATTCATTCCTTACCCTACTGGGAAAGGCAGTCAGGTACAGGAAAGAAAGCAATAAATCTTACTTAGTGACTTGTCAGTTTTTATCTGTAAATATAAAAAAAAAAAAAAAAAGAGAGAGAAATGCCTAATTTGATAGAATTAGAAATGTTGAGGAAATGTCTTTGTCAATTGAAAAAAAAATATTAAAATATAATATTCCTTCCTTTGATGTTAAATTTTAACTTCTGGTTCCCTTTATATGGAGAACTTCTTCAGGCAGAATTCTGTCTGTTCTTTAATTTATGATGCTGTACCATGTTATGCCTCTTTTAAAATTAGATGTGCCACATATGCAATTCTAAGATATTTGTTTCCTGTGCTTTCTTTTCTTCCTGATTAGCAATAGCAATTAAAACTACAATGAGGTAATCTGACATTTTCAAAGGGATTTTTCATTCCAGCCAGAGGAAACATTTTTGTTTATCCAGAGGAGATAACATTCTTACACTGTAATGAAAGCCAGTGCTCACCAGATGACAGGTCTGGTCTTCGCCCTGTGGTTGCATCTTTGCTGGCAGAGCCTTGTTTCTCTGTGGGAACACTCTTTTCCCTAATAAGATTTGTTAATGGACAGAAGAGTCTGCAAGATTTGATTGATTGTGGCATTGGGTGTTCTAACATGAGCATCACAGTTCTGGATGTATGATCTCTTAGTTTGTTCTCTCTTATGGGGATTGAGAATACTTATAAGTATTTAAGAAATATTTAAGGCTATCTAATGAGTGAGAAAATAATGTCTTGTTCCCTGGCTTGGTGTCTTGTTGCCTATGGAATGAACAGACTGTAAAAAGAAAGATAAGTGTGTGCAGTTCTTGTTTACCTACCAGTGCTTTTTCAGATGTTGTTCAAAGAATTGCTGGCTTGGAAATATGGTGGTGTTCTGACGTGACTTTTGTGTTTTGCAAGGGACTCCTATTTTACAATCCTTGGCGATTGATAACTCCAAGGACAATGAAGGTGCTTCTTTATTAGCCCTAAGCTTATTTAAACAATTCACAGCCTACTAATATAAACAGAGATTGAAGTAGAAAGTATAGTAACTCTGTCTTCTGTATAATCTATTGTATGATTACAGTAAGTATCAAATTTGCTTTAGTGCTGATTTTGAGTAGGACTGCACATTGTGAAGTAATCTCTACTTATTTCATGGAGGAGTCCATGTTACACAGGACCTACACAGTAAGAATCAGCATTAAACTTTTAAAAAATGTTAGTAATACCTTAGATTTTAAAAAGAGAATTAGCTCACATCCAAAGTCTGACTACTAGCAAAAATAAAGAGAAATGCTTAAGAAAACATCTTGTATCCTGCCCAGCTTTATGGTTTTAAATACTTATCAGGTATTTGTGACTGGTGTCAATCATAATTTTCTTTCCTGAACCACAGTGCTTCACTTAGAAGCACTACACTTCATTGTAGTGTGGTTAAATATCAGTGCAATTATTGCTCTTTAAATCATAGTACTTTGCTGTGAATCCTCAGTTTAGGAAGGGATTGATGGCAGTGTGGCTTATTCAATGCACCCCTGGTAAAGGGACTGCCAACATGCCAGATAAATATATAACAGCATAAATAAATCATAGTAAATATATAACAGATAAATAACTCCACAGTCCCCTCTTCTTTAACAAGTATGCCATCTGGATATGATAGAGCATTGGAGAAAGTGAAGCATTGGAGAAAGCTTTGTAGTCTTGTATATTTGTGGGTAAGCATTTAAACTAAGCGTGGAGTGAAGGGTGGGTTCAGGTATGGGACTATGACAGCTTCTCCCAGGCCTGGCCCAGTTGGAGCACATCATGTAAGTAATCTTTCATTACTGCTGGATGAGCATTCATGAGGAAAAGCCAGGGAAGGTCCTTGAGGCTCTAAAGATAACCACTGGGATGGGAAACTTCACTGTAGATGTTTTCCTTTATCATATACAATGTCTCTCATTTTTGTGCTCTGTCGTTTCTGCCTTTGTTTTGTGCTTCTCGGTAATGGCTGTCATAGCTTGTGCTTACCAAACAATCACTTTACTGGGTGGTAGTGGGGAAGGATCAGGGCTGGGCGAAAGTTGAAATTCGATTTAGAAGTAGAGATAATAAGTAGAAGTTCCTATTGTTTATTTACTTTTATTGCCCCCCAAAAATCTTACCCAGCACAATATTTATTTCTTGTCCAAACTGTAAGTTTCTGCAGAAGAAAAATACACTGAACATTGTGGATGATGTGCAATAATTGCAGGACCTGCTTTTCCTATCATTATTATTGTTATTATTAACTGTTAAAGTTGCAAATTGAGAAATAAAGTGGTTCCTTATCTATCTTCACCCTTTTACCCTTGCTGAAAGAGTACAATTTTACTGCATGAGGCAACAGTTTATTCTGCTCAGTCATTCAGTGTGGTTGTAGTCTTGTCATTCTTGTCTATGCTGTTCTACTTCATAGATAGCAATTTACCAGTCAGTTGTTCAGCCATGTTAAATTAGACCTAGAGATAAAATTAGACTATGTCCATGGTTGATTTTTTATTTTTAGCTTTGGAAGGGGAAGGAAAATCACCAGCATGCGTTAGTAATAACCTGTTGAAATTCTCATGTAAACAAGAAGTGCATTTTCACCTCAGCACTTCTTTCAAAATTGTACAATGGTTTAAAACTTTTTTCCTAATTGCCTACTTTGAAAATTGTTTAGTGCATTGGAAGAGGTGCATTTTGAACAAGAAGATAGAATGCCTGGCTTCACTGTATATTCCAATGTTAGTGTTCACTAGTTTTGTCAGGACTGAATTACCTTTTCCTTCTATATCCATATGTGAACAATACTTACTGCTTTGTAAGTATTTACATGTGTTTATTTTTTGATAGCCATTGCTTGTGACATTTTCATAAAGTAGGCAAGTTTTATTTTGAGAGAAATTGTGATGTTTATTTATAAAATAAATACAGTGGAATTTAAAAAATATGTTAGAGTTGGTGGAAATATTTGAAAGTAAAGCATTATTGCTCTACATCAAATTAAGATGCTAAAATCTCACATTTTTGTTCAGAAGCAATAATTGTCAAAGATCTCATTCTGAGCTCCCATGTAATCTTTTTAATGATGAAGGATTGATACAGCCTGAAAGGTACAGCAGGTACTGAGCCTTGCTGCCTCAGCTGTGGTTAAGTGTGTGGGTTTTGAAGGGAGATATCCTCTTGTCTTTACATAAACATCTAAAAAGAATACATACAGCACCATTAGCAACATTCCATAAGATATGTATCTAGTCCCTTTATGTATGGCTAAAGGTAGAGGGGTTTTGCTGTGCAGCAGATGCTTCTACAGAATATCAGGGTCCTGGTGCGCCCATGACTTAGAAGGATGAGTGTAGCCACTGTCAGTACTTAAATGTTTCAGGGCAGAGAGGCTGATGAGTTGATCACACCATATGCTGTGAAAGGCTGAGGGAGGCCCTTCTTGTGCTAAAAAAGAAAAGGATTGGTTTAGCTTCAGCAAACCAATGTGAAAAATGTGGCTGTGAAACAAGGGAAAGCTTGTGTGCTCCGGGTGGGTTACTGTCCCTTGCTCCTCCCAAGGAAATCTGCTGAGAGCTGGTTATGTTCTGCACCAACTGTTTCTGAATGTTCACCAAGGCTTTTTAACCCTTGGGAAGACTGAATTATGTTCTGGATAAAGATCAAAAATCCTTAACTTATTCTCATCAGAATCCATAATTGGTAAACTGGGAAGTCAGAAATATCCTGGATTATGAAGGGATTTCCAAGCAAATTGTTTTCCCTGCTGCTTTGTTTCAAGTTTCTCCCAGCACTCTGATGCAATTCACTCAAGAAAGTTTTCTGACTCCAGACATAATTTGGCTTGAAATTACTTAACTTCCCTTAAAATATCTATTATTGTAATTCTAAATCTTGGGCTGTTGCCACAGAAATCTTGAGATCTGTATCATATGGAGAGACCATGGGATGGGATAGTCTGGAGCTTCTTTTTGGTAACACGATTGTTCCAGAGTTGTATATTCACTCCTGATCACATATTTTCCAATAATAAAAATCTTCCTTCAATGTGGCTTTTAGAAAGTGCTATTTTACAAATGGTATTTCATTTCTGTGGAAAGAAATCTCTTCATTACCTTGTTTTGCTCAGCAAATGTCTTTATATATTCACATAAATATATATGCATGGCTGCACCACAAGATACATCAGATCTAAAACTGATTTCTAATATATAAATAAATATAAATCCATCATAAATATGTCTGATGAGAAAAAATGAATTGAAAGGAGCCATTATTAGAAAGAGAGAACAGTGAAGGTGACTTTGCTATTTTGACTACTACACCTGGGATAATCCCTTTCAGTGTTGCGCAAGATCCCAGTGTAATTCCAAGCAAATAGGCCTTGAACATCCACATATTGAAATCACTAAATAGGTTTCTATATTTAAGTTGGAACAATATTGTTTCTAATTAAAAACTCTCTTAGTAGAGCACTCAGTGCACAAACAGTAAGGTTAATGTAACCTGAGCTGGGCTGGCAGTTGAAGGAAAGCAAAATCCTCTTTGTTCCAGCTTTTTAACTATTTACCTGGACATAAAAGTTCCTCTTATTAAATTGTCTGTGATTTTGTGGGCATATGGTAAAGCATCTGGGGCCTTCCTGTTTCATGTTTTTGAAATGAAAGCTTCATGAAAATGAAACTCTTTAGATGCTGCATATCAGTTAAGTCTCAGTTGGCCTCAGGGGTATATTACAATTTTTTGATTAATTGTGGCACTGACACTCTCTGGGCATAAGCCAGCTGAGTCCATAAAGACTGTAGCACTGCAAAATGTGTGGGGTTTATTTTTTTGGTGCTATGGGGGGCTGTTTTTTGCCACAGACTGCCCATGCAGCTGGTTGGCAGTACAGCAGCCACGTGGCTCCTGCAGCCTGCTGAGCCCCCGTTAATAAACCTGACAGGGAACAAAGGTGGCCTTCCTGCAGCTGCATCCCCATGCTCCAGGAGGACGTGGTGCTTGGGGCAGGGAGCTGCTGGCCAGCCAGCCAGGCTGCAGCAGCATCCTTGGCTCACAGCCCCTTCCCTGAGCACAGGGAAGCCGGCAGGGGCAGCCAGGTGTGTGTAACCAGCTCCGCAGTATCTGCAGGGTCCGGCTGTACTGGTGACCCTGGCTTGATGCCACTCGTGCCAGGAGCAGGTCATCTGGGCATTGTCACTGCTGTTCCTGCTGTGTGAGTTCTCCCCTTACCAGGTGCAATGGAAAACAGGCTGTGCTGCTTCATTCCTTTGACGTCGCTCTAAAGGAGCAGGGATGCTTCACTGTGCTGACTTGGATTGTATCATAGGCTTAATTATGACGTTAGCTAAATTAATTTAGTTGGAGCAACAATGCCTTTTCCAACACTTGGTTTCTTCTTAACTTTCAGGTTTTCCGAAAAAAGGCAGTGGAGCTTGGAGAGAAATTGCTACCTGCTTTCAACACTCCCACTGGGATACCTTGGGCATTGCTTAATATCAAGAGGTAAAACTACTGCTTTTTGGTGACTAGAACACATCAAAAGTTATGTTGAATCCATCTTTGCCACAAAACTATGACAACTGCTGCAGAGTTTTTGTCCTTCTGGTTCTGCAGTTTAAATTGAGAAATTTGAGTGGCTATGTGTTGCACATAGACGAATACATGCAGAAATATATTTATTCATTTCACATCAGTGTGTTTTTGTCAGTTCATCACTCTTCCTGAAGTTCTTTTAGTGTTGTTTTAGGTAGACTAAGAGCTTTAGGACGTGTGCTACTCTGAAAGTTTTCTAACCACTTTGTACTCCCATTTTTACCTGTTCTCAATTGTGGTATAAGCATATCCTTCATATCAAGAAACAAGAGGAATACCTGCTACAAGAAACTCACTGTTTTCTACCCTCTCCCAAGGAGTGGTTTTGCTTTGGGCAGTCATGGTTTGAAGGCAGCTCTGTGTTTGCTGTAGGAGATGCTTGCTTGTTGTAATAAATCAAGTGAGACTCCATTTTCTTCATGCAGAAAAGCCCCTTCTTTATTCACATAACTCATTTTTATACAGTTTTCACCGACCTCGTGTTGAACTCCAGTTGTTTAATAGTTTTCTTGCCAATTACTCTATTGGTTAGTAAGAGGTATTTTACTTGCCCATCAAATATCTCTGTTGGTTAGTTTACATATTTGTTCGCTGATTCCCATGAGACAGATTTCTTGTTTATTGCAGGTGCAGTTGTTTTTCACCCAGGAATAGTTTGTTTTGTTAACAAACTCTCATTCCCAAGATTGTTCTCACATGGGAACTTGCAAATCACTTAACTGCACTTAGAAGCTAAGTGACCAGCCAGTTATTAATTTAGCAGAGGCCTGATTTAGCAAAGGCCTGATTTTATGATGCCTTTCTTTTATAATTCTTCTACCTGTCATGACACTTGCTTTCCTGAAGTCACTCTTGCCTCCAGTATCTGTATTCAGACATGTCAGCAATTCCTTGGTCCAACTCAGGATTGCTACCTGTGCTGGTAAAGAAAAGGGTTTCTTTGCACTGCTTGGCGAAGAATATTGAAAATTACACCTGTGGGTGTGTTTGTAAGGACACATCAGCTTTCTTCATACTGATGATAAACCCCAGCATCACTCATCACAAGAAAGTGAATAAAAAAGAATTCCACGTGTGCGTGTGTTGGTGATGCGTTTTTTGAGTGGCTGCCTCCTTGACAGTCAGCATCTTCTGCTGTTCCCTGCTTGCTCTGTATTTATGAGTGCACCTTTTCCCCATAGTGGGATGCTCATTGATGGGATGCTTGATTGGCTGTGTTTGCTTCTGGCTTCCCAGTAAACTGCTCAGGGCCAGTCCCACAGAAAACCCTGGCATGTCAGTTCAGGTAGGCTTATCTTCCACCTTGCTTCCAAATAGAGGTGAGGTAGAAAGCCAAAAAAAGCACATCTGTGTGTGGGAGCAGGAGGGAGTTAGTGGCTGCTGAAGTTTCTCATCATTGAAGGGGCTGGTTAACTGCTGCCTGGTGATGATCCTTGCTGATTACTTGCATGCATGCTAATATTTTTTTCACAACAGGCTTTAATAAGTTCTGCACAAGTTCATTAGCACAGCAGCTTGAGGCATGTTGGTTATTTGTTTTTAAACTCTTAGAGAAGCTCCTGAATACAAAACCCTAGCATATGTTTGTAATTGCAACACAACGATACCTTGCTCTACATAGTATATTTTAGCATGCTCAAAGAATTCAGGCTAAAAATATGTCTTTTGTATAGCCCTTATCTAAATCTCTCCTTAACTGTTAATATATCAATGTTCTTTTTGCACATAGTTACAAATTATGTGGTAGATCTTTATGGTTTGTTCCTACCTTCTCACAGAAACTGCTGTGGGGCACTACAGATGTCAGCTGTAAACAGTGCAAGGTGGTAATGCAAAAGGGATTAATTTCTTACCTGGCCCAAAAGTGAAAGGGGACTTCTGCCAAGATAATTTCCTTTGCTGTGGCAGAAAAATTAACAGGAAATGCTGGGTTCTTGGTTATTCATTGTGAATGCTTGCACATCTGCCTAGCTTTGACCTTCAGTAGATGACTCTTCCATAATGCTGTGAGTAAACAAATATGCTGTCATCCAGGCTTAGGGAATGCTAAGCCACTGAAGCCTGCATGCATTGCGGATCTAATATGCCTCATTTCTGATTAGTATTTTATTTGATTTTATTTTGATTTATGCTTCAAACTGGAAAACACTCACAATAGATTATGTGGGTGTCAGTGGTTATTTTTAAATTATTATTTCTGGATTAAGAGATGAGCTGGATATTTGTTTAACTTTGCAAACTTTCTTCAGAAAATAGTTGGCTTTCTCTGCTCATCCTGTATCATAGCCAGACTTGCTCTATCCTTGGATGCCTCTGTGTGTAAACATATATATGTGCTTTTGCCTCCTTGCATACCAAAGACATACACCTGAAGTATTATTCTCTTTATCTTTTCTGTTGTTTCAGTTCATCCTGCCTCTTTCCTCACCACTTAGTAATCATGGGACATTTACTGTCTTGTTTGTGGAACTCTTATTATCAAATATGATAAAAAGTTCATTATACTATTCTTCAGCTAAAAATACTTGTCCATTCGTGAGTATGTTTGCTTGTAAAATTTCCTTTGGTCTCTAAAGTACAATTTAAGTTATTAGATCAGTGGTTTGTAGGGGGATTTCCTTTTCCTTTTTCTTTTTCTTTTTCTTTTTCTTTTTCTTTTTCTTTAAAGTTGCAGTTTTACTTCCATATTTCTGATGTTGCTTTGTATTTTCAGTTCGTCTTCAGCATCTGTTTTTCACTTCTGCTTGTGCTGCGAAATTTGAAGTTCCTTCTTTGGCTCACTTGCTTATTTAAGTAAACTGTGATATAGCACTTGTGGACTCTTCTGGCTTAAAAGAAGTGTAGAAAGGGCTGTAGAGGGAGAATTGTATAAAGCAGTAGTGGGTTGACAGACAGGTTTGAGTCTTATTTTTGGGGATAAGAACCACAAACTGGCAAAGCTACTTTTATTTCTTTATTTGCTTACTTGTTTATTTTCCTCCCTCACACAAATCCTTTGTTTAGATAATTCCTCTTCAGTACTTCTAAAATGACAACTATAACAGTTTTTTAAAATACCACTAGTTCACTATCCTTTTTTTTTTCTTCCCAGTAAGCTGTAGCAATCTGGCTTCTCCATGTTAAAACTGTCATTTCTCTTTCTCTCTTTTAACTTTCAGTAGTTTATGACTGATCAATCAGATTGTTGTTGTGTTTCTGTAAATTACCTCTCAAGTTTGCAGGATCAAGTAATCTTTTGAACATATCTATTTAATTTTACCCCTGTAACTATTAAAGGGGAAGCTGTTTGGGGCTTGTGTTTGTGGGATGATGCCCAGCTGCCAAATACAGAAAAGAACTCAGATCATTGTTATTCTGTTGAATCAGTCAGGAAGAAATATCTGAGTGTAAAAGTCTATGCTTTTTTTTTTCTTTTCTTTCAGATGGAAATTTTTTCTTCGTGTTACTTTTCCCCCCTTTGAAAGCAGACCTGTATCTGGTTTTTAGTCACTATTTCCAATAAGACCACATTACTTCTTCCAATAAGCAACCCGGAAGATTTCCTATGTGAAAGAATATATTTTCCATTAGATGTTAGCTCTCTATACATTGACCAGTTGCATAGTTTTAAAGTTATTTATTGTGCCTTGTGTGCTGTGATGTAGCAATAGTTAGGCATTAAGGTGCCTGCCTTTTTATGAGTCAATGCAGCATATAACCTTTAAGTATATATGAAACTTTGAAAAATAGTTATGCCTAGCCTTAATGAAAAAATTTCAACTAGAGTAAATAATATTTTTATTTCTGGAAACATAACAAACTGGAAATGGGGTCTTTTTGGATGTCCAGCCTGTTCAAAAGTGTTGTTGTGGCTAAGAGGGATACTGTGAGCCTGTTTCTCTGGCTCACTGAAAAACCTAAATTATATAATTCTGGGTTTAGGGACCATGGGAAGTCTTGTATAGACGGAAAAGCTGTGAGATGTAGTTGGAATGGGTCAGAGGGGGAAGGCCTGACAGAAGTTAAAAAAGAGAAGTTTGAAATACATGTGATTAATTTGTATTGAAATCAAACCTCAGGGAGAGGTAAGATTTACTTGACATAATTGTAGAATGTTTACTGTGTCTGGTATCAGTTTAGGATTCTTTGCCTTTTACAGTTTAATATTGATTGTACACAGTGGATATGAGTTGTATTCAATAGAACATATTTTATGAAGTGAAATAGCAGGGGCCTTGCTAAATTGCTTGCACAGAGTAGTTATTTGTAGGTAACTGAGGACGGAAGTGGCAGAGCCGCAATATTTATGTCACTGGGATGTTGTCAGCATGATTTTAAAGCAAGGTCTTCTTTTGGCTTTCAAAATTACTATTATTTTTTAAATTGCTGCATTTTTTACAGCAAAGTTAAGTTATGCCTCAGGTCTCTCCAGACCTCAAAGTGTTTAGTTTGAACAAGGGTTTCTTGGTACTTCTGAGCCCTTGCAGCTCAGAGTAAGAAGATACACCCATAGCACAGTTTCAAACACAGTTTTTTCAATCTCACATCACTTGGAAAAAAAGAAAATAGCAAGAAAAAAATCACTCATCTTTTTTTTATTATTATTATTTTGAGCAACTTTTTACCCCCAGCTGAGATTTCTGTTCTGTGACAGTAGTGCTAAATAGGATGGTTCTCGCCACCATCTCAGCTTGCCCAGCAGAACTTGGCTGTTTTGGGGAGGGGTTTTATACTAAAATGCTACAGTGTTTGGAAGGATGACACACACACAGGTGGTGTTGTCTTATGGGCCACTCACTCTGGTATTTCAGACTGCTGCTGGCAGTGTTTTCGGTTGCAGGCATTTAAAGGAGCTTCTCTCTCAGCACTTTCCACTTAGGTGGAAAGAAATGTGGCCAATAAACCAAACACCTTGTAGGTATGAAACTTTGGTCTTTAAACAACGGAATTTGCTTGAAAATATTTCAAAGTTTCAAAGTAATTTCCAATTTCAAAACATCTTTGAGGTCTCATGGTCTTCAAAATGTCTTGTGTGTGTGGTACCTTGTTAGAAAAACTCCACGATTCTTAAGGAAATAATTCAGCATATAACAGAATTATTCTTTTTGAGTTCTGTCACATCTCAAAACATCATCATCAATGCATTTAAGAGTGCATGCCTTTATAATTTGTAAGGAATTTTAATGCATTGAGAAAGTTTGAGAATATAAAAAGGGATCCAAAGACGTAAATTCTGTAAACCTTTTTGACAGTTTGATTCCCCACTTACGCTGTCAGAAATGCCTGAAATGAGATTGTTGCATTATTTTTCAAAACTTTTGTATGATACTATATTCTTTAACAAAATTAGCAGTTCATACTTTTACTCCTCCAAGTGACACAAGCACTTTCTTGCAGAGATTTAACCAGGATGGACAATGTAATTTTTCCGGCTTGCACTGTTAACACCAGTGTATAAATTAAAAAAAAAAAAAAAGCACCAACCTGCAGAAATTGTAGAGATTTGCAGAGTTAAATAAAAGTTATTCTTTAAATTTGGCTGTATTTGGCAAAAATAAACCTATTTTCAAAGGGAGTTTAGACATGAAAACTTACACTGTCTGCACAGTTTGTTGTTATAGGACCATGCAGAAGCTGTGTTTAGATGAAATCTTTAATCATATCCCTTCTGTCTAATTTTGGCATAATTTTAGAGGAAGAAATCAAAAATTACCTGAGAAAAAAAGCTAAAAGTAGCAGACATACTTTATAAAGGCTTTTTATATGTGGTTTTGGAAAATTACTCCACTGATGTAATAAAGTGGTAATAATAACAAAAAAAGAATTTGGTTATTGAGTTAAACATTGAGATTTCCCCTGCAGCAAGACAGACCAATGGAAAGCAGACGTTTGCCTTCAGGCATTTGGATCACAGTGTGGGTTTGTATTAGCACTGGATACAAAGAGATAATCCTGGCTGAACTTTGCCTCTCTAAAAATTATTTTTTTTTGTGTTAAGCGTATGTTTTGGCATAGAATGATCTGCTGTCTGGATATACCAATCTCTTTCCATTGACTAAAGAAGACCTTGCATGATTAATTGAAAGCACTAGCATCTTGAGAGAGGAAATTAATTACATCCTAATTTATAAGTAG
The DNA here is from genome assembly GCA_013397295.1 of Polioptila caerulea. Taxonomy (NCBI): domain Eukaryota; kingdom Metazoa; phylum Chordata; class Aves; order Passeriformes; family Certhiidae; genus Polioptila; species Polioptila caerulea. The sequence continues at coordinate 655,730 of VYXF01012347.1, read as the reverse complement.
CTAGTGACAAGGATGATTTCAGCAAAGGGTACATTTTTTCAGCACAGCTATTATGGTTTATTGAATGATTCATAAACAAGTTTACACTCCTTGAGTCAGTACTGAATGCAAAACAACCTGGAAAAATAGTTATGCATGTTGAATAACAGAAAATTAGAAATTTCCATGTTATAGGACATGTTAGAACACCCCAGGAAACAAATTCCATGTCTTTGCCTCATCTGAAATTCCTTGAGTAGCTAGTTCTGCATTGCATGACTAGTGCTTTATATTCAATATTCAGTATATTTGACCTGTGGTGATGTCGGATTTATCATGAAGCAATGTAAAAAATCTCATTTATAATATCACAAATTTCATGAGATAGTTAAAGGAATGTAGCTCTTTGTTGAGAAAGAAAAAGAAACAAGAAAAAAATATTATTTTGGTGATAGCCCATAATGATAGGCTGCATTATTCAACTAGCAGCTTCAATTCAATATTGTAATACAGAATTTATGTGGGAGGCTGCCCTCTGGCAATAACACAGGAAGAATTTGGGACCTATTATTATTACTGCAAAATATCCTTCTCAGTTGAAGTGGTTTCTTATAGCCAAAAGAAAGATTCTAATCCCAGATTCAAAATTTAAACACTCTTTCCTCACATTTTATTAGTGCAATGTAAAATGAGTATAGGTACTTGCAAGTTCATAATTATCATATTACTTATATTTGTAAAAGCCTATGTAAGTATTAGTGCTGGTACTCCTCAGCACAAAATGTGTAATTACAAACCCTTTATAGATCTCGGTGGTGCTAACAATGGGTAATGTTCTGTTACAAAACCAAACAAACCTGCTGCCAGACAGTCCCACAAAAACCAACTGCTTACTGGAGGCTCCACTTCATGGGCCTTGCCCCCCTCATCAGCACACACTCGCCAGGGTATCAAAACCTTCCTGACTATCATCAGATTTTGTCTTGATGGCTTAAAAAGATGGGGAATTACCTTTTTCTGGTTTGTTATTTGTAAAGAAGATATAAAGGTTTTCTGTGCCAGAAAGGGGGAGGATAAGCAGGTTGAACTATTTTGTTTTGTCCTAGAAGAAATCGGGACTAGGAAGTTCACCCAAGTCACCTAGGGCATAAGCCATTAGGTGGCACATACCAAGCATGTACATCTCATTTCCTGCCAGTCTGGTTGTAACCAGTCCTTAAAATGCAATGACATAGGGTGGGAACGTTGCATCAGTTCCTCACTTTGCTTCTGGAGAGTTAAAACCATTCCTGCTCCCCTGCAAGTTTTTGAAATTGCATTTATTGAAAATAGGATTTTATAAATTAGCATATGGCTAAGGGTGTTGTTCGTGCTCTTGCTTAGCTGGATATTGCCTCGATATTGGCAGATAATCAGGAGTTATTTGTATGCCATACCTTCCTGTTGCCTAGGAGTTGGAAGGGAACCCTTAGTGTTGAATTGCCAGACATATTTGAGAGCTGGAGTTGTTTGTGAAGATGTGCAGAATGAGGCTCAGTTCCAGATGAGAGACATTTGCATGTTCACCAGCACAGCAGGAACAAGCTCCCACTGGAGTGGGACACTGCAAAAGGCACTGTGGAGCAGCTTGAGGAGCATTTATCCTGCCCTGAAATCAAGTGCCCAGGGCCTGGCCCTCTGAGCTGTTTTCCTTGGCCAGTACTGACTGTGCTGGGAACACTGACACCTGAGTGTCACACATTAATCTTTGCACTTGGTTAAAGATCATTTCCCTTTTAATTGCTTGTATCATGTATGACTTAATTTTCATCTGTGTATAGTAAATTATAATCTTACAGTAGGCAAAATGTGGCTGTCAAAAGGGGCTTCCTTCAGAGAGAAGGGAATTAGTTTCTAGAGACTTCAGGTTTTATTAAATGCATAAAATGAGACAAGTACTTCTCAGTCACTTCCACCATAATCCAAGTCACCTCAGAAAAAGCATATAATCTAAAAGCAATAGTTGTGTTGGGATTGTTCTACCCTCAACAAATAATAAAGCCACTTATGAGTTCTTTACTTTATTTTTTACAATGTACATTTGCAGGATTTTGCCTGCAAAATCCATGACTCATTTCTCATTAGGGAAATCCTGAAATGACCATGAGAAGCGGAGGGGGGGAGCATTTGCAAAGTGCCTTGCTTGTGTATTTTAGCTGGAATTTTATACTTCCACCTGGTTAAATTCTCAGCTATATGGGGTTGTTTGGTTATTTTTCCTACAGTGGTTTAAGCATCTATATGACATGGTAGATAATAAGGATTGAGATCGACCAAGGAAATACCTGACTTATGTTCATAGTAACTCTGTATTCTTACCACCCTAAAATGATGAGCATGAAGAAGAGTTGCTAAGTGTATTCTTTCAGGGATCGTTGCTGAAAACAGATTCTGCTGTTACCTTCAAAGAATACTGGATTTTTTTCCTCACTGAAAAAAACAACTTCCTTCAGTACTTCTCAAAGTACATCTTTCATTTCAGATAAACACATTGATAGATGTATGTATTGGTGAATCTTTATTCATAATTTTCTGGTTTTTTACTGCTGTTGCTGCTAAGAGCTCCTTAATGTCCACCAAATCATGGCCTCTCAGCTGCACAGCCAAAACCCTGCTGCAGCTCACACAGCTCCAGTGCATTGTGTATATCACAAATAACAGTTTTACTCAGCTGAATTTTCAACTTCTCTTTTTAGCACCTCATAATCTAATTAATACTATGAAACTTGAATGTTGTGGTTTTGGGTTTCTTTATACCTGTGCTGAGGGGGGTGGGTTATGCCATTTTTAAAAACATGTTTAATTTTGAGATGACTGTTCATAACTGGTTCTGACACCTTTTGTTACTCTGAAATTCATGGCTTATGTGTTTTCATGGATATGTCAGATACTATTGCCGTACAATTTTCCATTTAATCGTTTAGATTGACATTGAAACAACAAATCAGCATAAAATAAGTTATCTTTTTCCCACAAAGAATCAGTCTGTTATATCAGAATAGTAAGGACATTCATGCAGATTCATTTTTTGCTTTGCCTTTTAGCAGAAACAAAAGTTTATTTTTTCTTTCAGTAATGTTTAAGTAATGTTCAGTAATGTTTAAGATTTGGTGAGGATTCAAGAGTTTTCTTTTTTTTTTTTCAGGAATGATGTAAGTATTAATTTCTTGCCTGCTTGCATAATTACTGATCATTACTTGCATTTTCTCTGCTTTAAGACCAGCTTCATATACCTCGCTGAATACAGAACCCCTAATTGTTTTTAGACAGTAATCTCAGCATTAAATACAGATGCCTGTGCTGCTGTGTTTGTAACTTCTAGTTATCTAGTTGTTGATTGATATAACAGCACAGTTTTGGCTTGGAAAACAGCTACATTGTTTCTCATAATGTCTTTTACACATCCAGATCCTTAATCTAAGTTGCAATTTTTTAGTACAAGATTCTGAGATCATCCAGTTCCATTTTGTGGTATGTTTTCTGTAAATCAAAACTGTTGCAATCTGTCTTTGATTCTGCTCTACTTTGTGTATTTTCTAACCCTGCTACTCTTCTTCCGTGCTTGCTCCCCTCTTCTAATCTGTTTTGATTTTGAAGAGAAACACACCAGTGATCATTTTCAGCTCTGATAGCTTTTTCTACTGAGCAGTGATTCTGCCCTTGCCCACACATCCTCCACAAGAGGAATCTGAATCCTGGGTGTATCGTGTTTTCCCGACCTAGGGGTTGCTTCTCTGAGCCTTTTTCCAGTTGTTTCAGTTTTTTCCAGATGTTCCAGATGTTTTTGATGGCATGGGAAAACTAATATTTGAGGATTGTGCTGGGTATTGTCCCACATATGTCTTCTGAGACTTCTGGGCAGACCATAATTCTGCCTTCATTCTGCATAATTCCCCTTCCTATCTTCCATCCCCCCTTCCATCCCTCCTCCTTTACCTCCTTGCTTTCCTACATCCCTTATGTTCTTGAGGTCACCTAGTTGATTGGCTCCCTGCAGTCCCTCAATGGGACATATATTAAATTTGCTGCCTTAAGATATGATCATTTATGGAAGAGTTGTTCCATAGATCCTACTTGTCCTAGTGTATCATCTAATACATGGTTCCTTAACATCTTAAATACATGGAAATATTTGGATATTCTGGAAAGGGTGATAATCAAGCCTGTGTGTATTTTGGTATACATTGGGGGTGGAGGGGGTGTGTATGTATACCTCAACACAAACTTACAGATGTTTTACATATATATATATAACATATTTATAACATTTAGCAGTGTAAGGCAAATTGATCTCCTGTAGGGAAGTTTGAGAGAAAAAAAACATGTAATAAAAACTTGTGCCTACATTTGCTGCTGAAGGCTATATATTCTCTTAAAATCACTTTTCTTATCTCTAGTCTTTCACAAATACAAAATTAGTTTCTCTTTATCATTCCCCAGAAGACTTTAGAAACGTTAAAAATCACACACACACAAATCAAAAGTATTGTCAACTTTCATTTGTTGCTGACATTTGCTCTTCCCTTTCTGACACTTAAGCTGACATTGTGAAGACTTCTATTAGATCAAAATAGAATAGGCTACCACACTTTGGATGCCACAATGTCATAATTCTCATATTTCTACACTCATCTTTTACAAAGGAAGGAAAGTGAGGAGAGGGAAAAAAATACCATTTTAAGCAGTAATTAGGCTGGAGAAATAAACTAACTTTTGGGCTTAATGGAAAATGAAAAAAACAGTGCATTGACTTTACATGAATAATCCTTTCCATCTCATAAAAACACCTTTTGTTACTAACACAGATATGGACACAGGGGAATATATGCTCTTTGAATGCTGCTTTAATTATCTTTGCTGTATTTATAACCGAACGCTCTTGGTGAGAACTTTGATGAACTTCACCCTGTATCTCTATAAAGTTGTTTTCCTTCACTAGTTCTCAAAATTTCTTGCAATATGTGCAAAGGTCTGGAGCACTGTTGATGATTTCTCATGGCAAAGTCAGTTGATGAAGAAATTTTACAAGTCTCAGCAGTGAAGGTTTTCAGCAACCATGAGTAAACCCTCTTTTCCTGTTCAAAATATGTTGAAGCACGGTATCCACTTCTAAATTTTGTCATTAAGAAGATTCTTTAAGAATTCATTTTTAAGCTTTTGTAGTTTGTCTGCTAACTCTACTAAGTCAAATTATAATTTATAATTTATTGGCCTTATTACAACACTTCATTAAAATGTCAGAAGTCTCAGCTTCTAGGCAGGGTATTACTGCAAGAGCTGTGCATGCGGTGTTCTTTGCGTATGGAAATAGCTACAGCAGTTATGTTCTGCAGCACGAATTAACAAAGATTGATTGCAATCTGTTTTTATTAACTCAAGGAAGAAAAGCGGTGTACTGATATTAAGAAAATTAATTATAACTTTCTAATCTAGTAATTAATGTGCAGCTGGGCATGAGTGCAGTTAGTGCATTTCAGTAATTTGGCAGTCCTGACAAATTATCATCATCCATTTTAAGGTAGACAACTGTTCTCTAATCTTTGCTCAAATTTTTATAATCTTTAGCATTTCGGAATGGTTTTAGCAGCATAGATGTTAGATATGGCCTTTTACCATAATAACGTGAGCTGAAGTTCAGCTTTATCTTTCAGAACTGAGCTTCAGTTGTAATTTTTAGAACCATCAATCATTCTTTTCCAGTGTCGTACTGAAATTTCTTCTGAAGCAGTTGTATGAAACGGTGATTACTGGTAATTGACCTGCATATGTTGAATCGTCTTAAAATGCTACTGAGAATTTAATGTATCCTGTAAATTGAGATGCTTCCAATTAAATAGAGTTCTTACGATAATGACTTTCAAAACTAATCAAGTAATATAATGGTGTTACTAAAACTCTTACTGACTTAATTTTGACAAATTAATAAATGTAACCAATGCAATTACTGCAATGGTCATACTAGTCCACATTTTTCATAATATATCCCTAAATGTTTTTCAGAAATGCAAGGAGAAAATAGAAATTACCTAGGTGTGTTGAATTAGCATGACAAGGTGACTTGAGGAGAAGAGTATTTGTGCCCTTCTTGCTTTTTATATGAGGCATGAAGGTTATAGTGGGTCACACCATGCTCAGAGCCTCTTGTCTATTAGAAAATTAAATGATACTGAACAGAAATTATAACTAGGATCTTAGCAGCAAAATTGATAAGAAAAAATGCTCTTAAGCAGACTGCCTGGTTTTGGTACTATCAAACCTGATCTCCTAAAATCTACAAAGAATTGTAATCTTCTCAGTATGGTTTATGTTTAGTCTTGTTTTTAACAAGTGATTAGGAAAAAGCACAAAGCATCTATGTAGATCAGACACTGACAATGGTCTAAAACTATTCAGTACCTTTACACTGTCAGTGAACAGATAGTTAAAGCCACCTGATTTATTTACATAAGAATTCTGGGGAATTTGCTTGTCTTATTTTAGGAATTTTGTTGTTAAGTTTTCATTAAGAATGCATTAGAGAAGGTGTTCTAGGAGATCAAAAGCCAGGAGTTTTCAGTCCAGTGAAGCTTGTCCTTTTGCTTCTTTTGTGACACAGTTTCAATAGAGAATGGACAGCATTTGCCAGAAAAGCTTTTCTCCTAGTACTTGAGACATTCTCCAGGAATTGAGCAGGCTTGGGTTTTTCACTTCTCAGACCTGTGCTTTTGCTCCCTAGATTATTGCTTCCTTTAAAAGAAATCATTAGCTAGAGTGTCCAAATCAGATATTACTGATAGGTGAATGGTGGGCAGGTTATGCCTAAGGGCTTGTGAATAATTAAGATCAAGGGATCACTGTGGGTGTCTTCATTAGCAGGTTAGTTCAGCTCAGGAGTTTATCTTCTTAATGTCTCTTCCAGTCTTCCCCACTTGCTGTGCTGTGTTTTGTGGGTAAATGCAAAAGTGCCTAGAAGTGGATATTGGTTTGGCACCATTGACCTGCTTGTTCTCAGGCCATGTGGAGATCACAAAGCTGCTTTTGGGTAACTAAATAAAGCAAAACCATCTATATCTTTTGTTTGATCCAGCTCAATCTGAGCAGAGACCTAGCCAAATCAAATATTTTGAGCAGAAATAAAAATATTTTACTGCTCTATAATGACAATAAAATATATAAGGGATTGGGCGAGGTGGGGGAGTGAGTTACTGAGGCTATAATCAAACAACAGCCTTGGAATTTTAGAAATTATCTACTCAGAAATTCTGTTGGTTTAGTGGAGGAGAATAAGATTCTTGCAGATCTCATATCAGTTTTGCTTTATGCATAACTCTCAGAAAAAAAACCCAAACAAACGAACAAAACAATCACAAAAAATCAAACACTAAGTATGGAACTTAAAAATTGCCTGAGGTTTGTGGTTGACCTTAATGATTGTGAATATGCATGGTGGTGGTGACCATCTTATGCTGACTATTGATTTGTGTTTTGCAGCAGTGGTATATCAGTGGCTTTGGACCCTGAAATATTCTATTTTGTTCTTCGTATCAAAAAAATGTTATTAAATAAACTAGCTTGCACTTCAAAATTAACAACTGGGCAGCACTGCAGTTTGTTGCGTTAGTTATATTGAACAAATCTCTTAGGAACAAATCAAATTAATAAAGAATATAGTGAATTTGGCATTCTTTCTCTTTAGACACATGGTTGCAAATAATTAATATTTGAATTGTTCAAATAATTGAATGGATTGAATCTGCTTCAAACCATTTTGTCAATATCCTAAGTTTCTAAGTTGTTTTATTTTCAAATTTGTTAATTGTTTTCTTTGAGGTTACCAATGTAGCACAATTTTCCTGAGCATTTGCAGTAATAAAGCTCAGTTTGCTCATGACAAAACAAGAGTAGTTACATGACATGCAACTGCTTGGAGAAAGAGATATTTTCAAGTGTCTTATATATTCTTTGAAGTCATTCTGTGGTGGATTAGGCAGTCCAGCACTGTAAATCAGTTTGATCACACTGTAACTTTCAGTTAGATCAGCTGCACTTTTTTCCTGTACTTTCATGTACTACAAGATATTACAACTGACAAAGAGTACACATTAAAGAATTAGTTTGTAGATATGTAGGATAAAATATAACCCTGAATGATATCCAGTGCTGTAATTCATTCAGCTGTGCTGAGAAAATGGGTAGTTGCAGAACTGACATGGGTACTAATGTCCAAAAGCTCCTCCAAATTCAGTCATGTATATGAATGCCTCAAGGCTTTTTGTAGCTATCTGAGGTTTTTCCTCATAGCAAAAAAATGTATGGAATCTTAACTGCAAAACTTGAATTTTTCTGTCAGGCCATTCCCTTGGGTCCTGTCACTGTCACCACAGAGAAGAGATCAGTGTCTGCCCCTCCTCTTCCTCTCACAAAGCAGTAGACTGTGGTGAGGTCTCCTCCGGGCTGAACAGACCAAGGGACAATTGTGTCAATTGACACAGACCAAGCCATTCTTTATGTGGCTTCCCTTCCAGACCCTTCACCATCCTCATGGCCCTCCTTTGGACACTCTCTAATGGCTCAATGTCTTTTTTATATTGTGGCCCCCAAAACTGCCCCCAGCACTCGAAGTAAGGCCACCCTAGAGCAGAGCAGAGGGGACAATCCCCTCCCTTGCCTGGCTGGTGATGCTGTGCCTGATGCCCCCCAGGGGTTGGCCCTTCTGGCTGCCAGGGCACTGCTGACTTGTGTTCAACTTACCATTGACCAGCCCCCCAGGTGCCTTTCCATAGCACTGTTTTCCAGGGTAACATTCTCCAATCTATCTGTACATCCAGAACTGCTCCATCCCAGAATCTGGTACTTTCCCTTCTTGAACTTCATATGGTTGGTGATTGCCCAGCCCTCTAATTTGTTGAGGTCTCTCTGCAGGGCCTCCCTGCCCTCATGGGAGGCAACAGCTCCTCCCAGTTTTGTATCATCTGCAAACTTGCTTAGCATCCCTTCCACACCTCTGTCCAAGATGTTGAAGATCGCAGGCCCAATTTGATGTTGTGTAGGCTGACTCTGCTGGGTGTTTTTCCCTAAAATTGCCATATGATTTTACAAATATTATAGTAGAAAGTAGTAAAGAGAGTAGAGAGTTAATGCCTGGCAAGCCAACCTTAAGAATGAATAACCCAATGAGTAACACTTTGGTGATAGTGTTCTGCCTTGACTGACTTTTAGCTCACTACAAACTGACTTTTGTAAGGACAGTGAAGAGTAGGAGCTCACTAACATGTCTTTATGTTGCATGTTGTCTGTTATATTCAGCCTGATTTCTTATCCAATGGGCAGATGTGGACTTTCTTCTAAGTGTTGAGTTAGATGGATGTGCCTAGCCAACATCCAAAATATGTTGTGTTCTCGCTCTAATCTCACATAAAAAACAGTTTCCTTGTGTTTCCTTCTTTTTAATGAGCAGACTTTGCAGCGTACCATAACCTAACTGAGTAAACCTGGCTTAGAGGATATGGTATGACTGAATATAATTTTAAAAGACTTACCAGAATAGTCTGTTGTTTTTTATTAAACAAGCAATGATAAAACCCTAGCAGTAAATGCCATAGATACATGCATGTTGCTGAAGGAATCCATATAGCAGAGGGCAAAGACAAAATGAGACTTGTACAATGATGGGCTAGTTTGAGACCTATTGAAAAGGAAATAAAAAGAGGTTAGCAAGACAGCTAAGTAGTTTGTTCCAGCAATTTGCTTTCACTGGTTTAAGCTTCATGTTAAAATGACGTTTTTATTGTTATAACACCGACACGTCTTTAGGAGGAAATTAGTTAATAGGAGGGAACAATCTTGCAGCAAATTAAATGAAAGGCTACTATTTCCACTTGACATCTGTGAAACTGCTGGTACGTTCCTTGGAGTAGTGCTTAGAGAAATAAATGAGCAAGTATTCCTTATAATTGAGCTTTAATGGTATCCATATGCTATATATCTTGTAATGGTGTTCATGTTGTGCAGTTTCTGTGTAGTATAAGAAAATTGAGTATTAGTCTGTCAAAGGCCCATTAATGTAAATGTCTTGATTCAATTCTTAGCTGTGAAGAGGCTCATGTGTTTTAAATACATTGCAGCAAATTGTGGTTGGTGCAGCAACTCTGACAATCTTTCCGGTTGACCTTTCAGGTTGCCCATTTCATGTCATACAGCAACCTCTCTAGGTAATGAAAGCTGCTGGAACAGAGATTTAAAAAATATATAATTTTGAATTTAATTCTTTTCAAATGAACGATTTCAAACAGGCATTAGAACATCCAGTCTTTCAGTGATGTTGTTTTACATCACGTTACAGTGTTCTACTAAGGCCATAAATGACTCTTTTCTCCATCTTTTACCCAGAATTCCCTTTGTAAATTAATTGAGTTTTGCTTAACTTACTTTGTCAGCATTGTTTTAATGGCTAATAGCTTTTGGGCCTGTCTTTGAAGGCTTAAATACGTAATTTGAGTATTCGGCCTGTTGTATGGTTAAGGTTTACTGACGTCTGAGATTTTCATGAGTAGTACAAGTTCACAAAAGCCTACTCTTGGGTAAATTTTGTTTTTTAGACAGATTGGTTTGTTGTTAATTGGTCATGAATTGACTAAACATGTCTTAGGTACTTCAGATGATTAGAAAAAGACCTGTTGCTTTCCACAGAGACCACAGCTGTAGCAGAGGTGGTTCTTCATGCTTGCCTTTTAGGGAGAAGGGAGCCTGGCCTTCTGTGCTCTAGCCCTGCATTCACCCACACATCAAAGAAAATTTGGACTCTGACTGCTGGCCCTCGAAGATATCCTTTGGAAGTTTGCCTTCCTGAAAGAGGCAGGAATGAGAAAGGGGAGTCTTCTCAATTTTTTTGTTTACTCTGATCACTTTGACTTGGGCCGGCATGTTGCTCTCATATTCCCAAATACATAATGTAATGTATCAAGAAGTTACTCATAATAGACCTAAAGATAGTTTATTTTGGTGGCTTTTGCGTTCAAGGAATTTCTGGTACTGAAAAGACCATTATGCACCTTACCAAAAGTACCTATTTTGACCGACGTTATCTTTCAGAAGTGTCAAAAAACCAAACCAATATGCCATATCTATCCAGAACATACTGCATTCCAGATATGATATTCATTGCACTGAAAAAAAGTGTGGTACTTAGGTGAAGATTCTTACAAGATATTCCATGCTGTGTTATTCCAGTCTACGGCTGGGAATGCAGAAAAGAAAAAAGGAAAAAATAAAAGGACAGGAATAATAATAAAAAAAACCGAAAACCTTGAAATACTGATTCTTTCACTAAAGCCATCAAGAGTAGTGAGGGATTACCTAAAAACTCTGACCAAATGTTTTGCTGGAATAGGGACAGAAACCCAATTTTCTTTAATGTTTTATAAAATTGTATCATCATTGTTCTCACTGATGATTTATAAAAGAAATATAGCAATGGACTTTCCCTCTGTATGTTGTTAATATGCAGAAGCTTTTTCAGGGTGATCAGTGAAACACTGTGTACTGTTGCAGGAACAAAAAGTACACATATTGTCTCCAGCAGAGTTCTAGAAGTGCGGGGTTTTTTCTGAGCCTTTTTGTTCTATTACTTTAAATACTAATCTCTTCATGCTTATTTCACTTCATCCTTTATTATATTATTTTCATTGTATTGATCAAAATCCCATTACTGTTAAGAAAAGCTTGTTTGACTACTTGATACCAGGTCCTTTATTATCTGATAATCTCATTTACAAAATCCTCCAAGGAATATCTTGAATGTGGCCATGAGTATTAGTGCATGGATTGTGATTATGTATTTTAAATACTTTTAAAAGAAATGTTTGGTACTTCTCATTTTCTCCTCTATCAAAATAACAAATGTTTTTCAGCCTCTTTCAGCTCTATTGGATTGTTAAGTAATTGGGTGGAAAAGTCCTTTCCTTCTTCAGGATATTTACTGTAGTGAGGTATTGTTGTAATTTAAAACTGCAAAAAGATTATGGAACAATTTTTATTATTTTTTTTTTTACAAAAATACGAGTCTTGACTAATCTGGCTTTCCTGAGTTTTTTAGGTAATGTTTGTCCTTATTTTCTTCTTCGACTTTTCTTTATGGTGTATTCAGATTCTCCTGAATCAGAATTTTTGGTGCATATGTTGGAATTAGGCTGTATTGTGCTGTGCCTTGTCAACTGAGATAGTCAGCATCATTGGTTTCTTTTAAATAGCTCATCTGTAAGATGAACAGCAGAAGTGTAAAGGTATTTGTTGCTTGAAGTAATAATAAGGAGATTACTGACAAAGTTCAGGGTTAGGTAGAGCACAGCTGAGTGGCTGATAATAGAAACTCTTATCACAGGAAACATGGAATAGCATTATTTCCTCAGATGGAAATCAGATGTGTATTAGATTATGCATCATTTTTTGGTTTGTTTGTGGGGTTTTTTTTTCATTTGCCTGCTACACAGTAGAAAATTTTCTTGATCTTACCTTAATTCATGAATTTGATAATATTTTAGCCATTGGTTGATTTTCTGTGATGATGCAAACAGCAATGAGCTTGATTCACTTATAAAGATGTGAGCTGATAAAATAAAATTTCGTGTTTATTTAACATGGAGCAAAAGCATAACATTCAGAATCAGAATCTGATAAATACAATGTATAACTTCCTCTAGCCTAGTGATATGCCTGAAACTAATGTCATTTGAGAAAAATAGGGATGACCCTTTTTTGTTAAATTGCCTGGATTATACTGAATAAATGTGTCTTCTAAAAATGTATAAGGATGGGAAAAACTATGTAAATTGCATGTAAGCACTTCTTTAAAGTATCGACTTCAATTTTATTTTTATGTGCTTCGTAGGCATTGAAGGACAAAACTGTGTATAAGCAAATGTGGTATTTACTGGGAAAAGAAACTTTTTTTTGCTTTGTACCTCTGATTTTTAGAAAGAACCAGCTCTCAGTTCCTGAATCTGAGTGGTGTTAACAGAAAGGATTTATACTGTGTTTCAGTCTGGCTGCAGGGATTCCCTGCATTCTTCTTCCCTGCATTAACTTGTTGTCTCTGCAACAGTTTTAATGACAGTTACGGGATTTTAATGCTCGATCACTCCCTGTTGAAGTGACCACAAGTCTTTCTGTTGGCTGTGAGTAAGGATCAAGGCCTTAGTGACTGGCACTGAGCAAAACAAATGTTTATCTGATCACAGGACAAATGGATTTTTATGACACAGCAATGTGTGGGTAAAGAGAAACAAGAAGATTGAAGCAGACTGGAAGAAGAGGACATTTATACTTTTCTTAAAGCATTTGTCAAAACAGATTATGTCTTTGACAGCACTAGTCTGAAAAAGACTACTTAGTTTTTTTTTTAATCTAGGAAACCTGCCCCTTTCAGTGAACCAGAATGCCATTTCAGCAGAGTTTCATACAGCTGTCACAGCATCCGTGACAGCAGATACTGAAGAGAGGTTTCCCACAACAACAGTGGTGTCTCTGTATTGTGCAGGTTTAGATTGATACACATACCTGCAAATCCATATGCAAGGGTAATTTACAGCATTTGTTAAGTTAATGTTAATATCTGATGAATATCATAGCTGCAAGTCCTGTGACAAGCTGTCCAGTATCTGAAACCACTGTTGATCCAGCAGCTGTATTAGAAGGAGAAATAATTGACTGTCAGTCAGCAAGCCTTTGACGTTGGCTCTTTGGAATGATTGGTAGCTACAAAACGGCTTGAAATGGACCTTTACAACTTGTCAGCCCATTATTTTTAATAACAGTGCCATGCCGTTAGTGTAATGATTTTGATTCTGTTTCAAGCATTTAATGGCACCACATGTGGCATCAAGCACAATAATTGTGACGAGATGCTTTGAAAGACTTTTTAACCTGACTGACTGTGAACCCACATAAAATATTTTTGTGACACGAGAAGCTAATACGAGCTAATTGAGTTCAGAGAAGAAAAAACATTAAGTCCACTTTTTAGATTTACTGTCTGCTGATAAGGAATGAATGAGAACTGCATAGGCAAGAGTCATAACAGATATATTTTAAATTACAGAGATTAAGATTAGGATTATTTAGGGTATTGAAAAATTAGTGCTAAGTGGGAAAGTGGAAATGAAATATTTGGCATAAGTGGCAAAGAAATTACATATAGCTGTCACTTGCCATCAGTGCTTTGATGTTTTGAATCTTTACCTATTCTTTTAAGTCCTCATCAGACTGAAAAGACCAAATATTGGGATTTTGTCTTATCCAGAAGATCAGTAGTGGCTTTTCTTCAAAAACTAATACAGCTCTTCTGATAGAGAAACCATAATTTTCACAATATTTAAGTACATTAATACTCTTGATTGTGTTGTGAGTGTCCTTAGTCTAAATTGGAGGGGTCTGCTGTTGCAGGATCTCCACCAGACAAACACATCTTGCTTCACTTGAGAATGTGTGGACACAACTTGACCTCCAGTGACTGGCAGTAAAAGGAAGAATATCTTATAACAAGGAGGTTGACTGGGAGAGCAAGAAGAGAGTTGTGGAACCAGAAAAGAACAGAGCAGCCAAAAAAAGAAGGCCCAACACATTCAGAAGAAAAAAAAAAAAAAAAGAAATAGAGAGGTTCTGGGTTTAGCACCAGTTCTCCACCTTATTTCTATGTTACCTAGTCACCTCCAAATGTAAACTGCTGAACACTCATCCTCATAGCAAATTTTACTGACAGAGGAAGTTAATAACTTTTCTTTGCACTTGGACAATGCAACTGGAAAAGCAAAAGAACAATTCAGTGAAACTTGAACATCAGTTACTAGTAAAGGAAATCTAATGTGGGATAGAAACTAACTGAAGTCAGAAGTTAATGAACTAATCAGGGTGGAGGGGGGATTTATAGCAAATTCTCGGGAGAAAAAAACACCTAGAAGTTGAAATGTTGGAAAAGTGATGTAGAACTGGGAGCAGAGCCTTACAGAGGGATGTACTGACTAAAGTACATCAAAAGTGCCAAATGCCATGGCTACAATAGTTTTAAGGCAGCAACCAATCTTAATGTGAAACATGAAGTTCTAAAATAAGCTTCAAACTTACACAGTTAGTTTGTCTTTTAGTATTAAAAGGCAGGGTAGAGAGGACAGGAACAGAGAGAAATGGTGTTTCTCATAGATTCTTCCAAAATTCCTAATTATTTTCCTACTCAGTGAATCTGCTTCTCAGAAGCAGGAGTAAATCTTTTCCTGCTTTGCTTAGGATGTTTTTTCTTTGGGTTTGGTTTTGTAAGGTTTTTGACTGTCAGTAACACTGAGTTACACCACTTGCTACAGCAGGGAATTTCATTCTAATACCATCTTCTTTTATTCTGTCTTAACTTATCACATGGATGGCAGAACTGTGAAATTCCATTCATTACTTTCATTTCCTGTTATTTTCACTTCTCTTTGGGGACCTGATTAAAAGTAGTCCATGCTAGTACTTATTATCTCTGGCGTTGCTCTGTTGTGTTCTATTCCCTCTTGCTTTTTTAGCCTTTGGAATTGATTAATTAAACCTTAGTATATAAAGTAATAGGAAGCATGAATTGTTTAGTTTATTCATTAGTGTGTTGTGGGAGACATGTAGGTCTGTACTGTGCTCAGATAACTTTTATCAGAAATTATTATGGTAACAAGTACAATTTTAGTACAGTTTTCGATGGTGACACTGAAAATCACCTTTAAACACTTGACATGTGTCATATTGATATTTCAGATCATATAATGCCTGACTACTAATTCTCTCCCTATCTCCATGTGGGCATGTAAATGTGAGCTTAGTGCTCTGTTGGTTTGCCACAGAGTGCCAGTTCCTCAAGCTTTGATGCCCCTTTAGAGCACCAGTAATGTGAAAAGTGTCACAGGGCAGACAGCCATAAGGAAAGGGCTGTACAAACCCTGCCTGTAAAATCCTAAAGAAATCTAGTCTTTTTCCACAGGGAAATGTTACAGGAATTTGATGTAAACAAAACAGCCCAAGAGTCTGGATTGACTGTTTTGTAAAAATAAGATACTCTGATTATTTTAAGCATCAATAGACACAGTGTCACTAGATCTAGATGTCCAAAAACCACCTATCAGACCACAAAAGAAGTACACAATGGTATCTGGTCGTTTTTGGAGCCCATGAAGGAGGTGATTTATTTTTATTCTCAGCAGCTGTCAAGACTTCAATGCATACAGTAAAGCATGGTCTTCCCAAAGGCAATTTCACTGGCCTTTGCTTATTCTCTGCTGCTCTCCAGAGGCAGATGAGATTGTTTCCTCTCCACCTTGGTTCTCTCTGGCATTTTGGTCTCCATCTGGGTCTTGGCTCGTCCTGCTCCATGTCTGCTGTTTCCATTCCCTGTAGTGTCCTGTCACGTCAGCGCTCCCCAGGACCCATCACTACTCTGACCTAATCATGAGCAGATACCTTTCACCACAGAGAATATTCAGTGTGTTTTCATGTGGCATGACTCGGATGCGGAGCAGACAGAACTCTCTTGTCTTCCCTCTGTCTGCCACTGCTGACAGATGCCCTGGCAGAGGCCATAGCACAGGTTGGTACTGGAAATTTCGTACTCCATGTACCTCCTGCTCACTTTCTGCTTTTACATTAATAGTGCCCTTCAGACTCTGTTGCTGTTCTGTCCAGTTTCAAGAGAAATTTTCTGTTGGGTGGTCACCTTGATGAAGATCAGTCCACTGGATAACATTTGAACATTTTGCCCTTTTGCCTGAAAGTACAGTAAAGAGCCAGTGATCATTCTAGGGCATCTTAGGAGGTTTCCTTATAAAGATAAAAGGCAAAAATTCTGGAAGGAGGGTAACTTTTCTTCTTGGAGAAAGTAACTGTAAATATTGCCTTTGAAGGACCTAATGAATTTCATGGAGAAAATCAAGGATCTTGTTTTAAAAATCTGTTTCTTATTAGCATCTTTTGGGGGCTCTGCTGGTAGTTTCTCAAATGATGAACACTTGGACACAGCAATCTGATTTTTCTACTCTCATTTCCAGACAGATGATATGCATGTGTCTCTAATACAAATGGATGCATCTCCTGCACTGGCATCATTGAAGTGGCCAAGAGATCAGCATATATTAATGCTGACACTGCATATGAATAGGGAAATGGACAAAATTAATGTTCTTAAACTAATAGCTCTTGAGGCTATACCTCTTCATTAAAAAACAGTAAAAAACATTCATGTTTTGTCTGACATTGCAGACATATGTAGATTTTTTTTTTTTTGTTCCCTATCATCCCATAAAATTGAGTGACCACTTGTGTTAGTCTTCCTCCCGGGGTTGCTGATGGTACTAATTCACTGTCTGCCTCCTCCTGCTAAGTCAGCATCCCTTAAGATCATCTCTCCAGGTAAGAGCTGATATCAGTTTCAGAGAGGGCAGCTGGGCTGAGCAGGAAGCTGCCAGCTGGGCAGTGGTTAAGCAAGGGCAGTAGTTAACACATTTATTGTCACAGCTGAAAAATTAACCAGCTGTTAGAATTTGCCTACAGGATCTTCCTTACAAAGAGGAATAAAACAGATGTCAAAAACTGCCCTGCAGGCTAGCTATCTGATTTTCAGTTTCTTTTTTCAGCTGTCTCCAGCTGTCAAGACAGTGAATGAGAGGTGCTTGACCAGATTATAATTATTTTCCTATCTCAGAAAAGGGATACTGTGGAAAAGTCAGAGCTCCAGCAGGAGTCTGGATGCCTTGGGTGATTCTGGGACCACTTAAGACTGCAAAAAGTTAACTGTCATTTACTGGAAGTTGTAAAGGAAGATATTCCCCCTTGCTGCTGGGGCTACAAATACACAGTCACTGTGCTAGTCCTGTCACAGGTTCCCTGGTTTGACCCTGCCTTGGCAGGTCACACCACAAGATTTGGAGGGAAAAGTTGAGTGAGCTCTGGTGGTGTGTGCAAACATGGGATTTCTGTACCTTCCTTTCTACTCTCAAACAAGGGTAAGGATGATTTGCCAGTTAGGGAGAAAACAAAAACAAATATCTTTGAAGGATTAACAAATCAATTATCAGTTTCAGTGCTTGTGAAGTCAGGCCCTTAAACCAAGATCCAAGATCCTATATATTGTACTTTTGGGGGTGGGGGAGAAAAAAAGTAAATTAAAAAAAAAAATCTTTTTAGCATTGATTTATCAAATAGAGGGATTGAATTTTTAAGCAAGCATTACCTATGTGCTTCATAGTTGGGTTTGTTTTTAATTTTGCTTTAAAATATGAATCTCTAATTAAAACTCAAACCATACAGCATCATTTATTAGAATTCTTACTTAGCTGCAGTACTAAAAGGAGAAAGATGTAGTACAGGAGTTTGAGGGGAACCTCCTCTAAGAAGTATTAACAGCAGATCATCCTTTAACTCCCCCGTTGTGGTCTGTGGTATTTGATTTAGCCTTACAGCAAGTTATTAGGAAGAAATTTTGTGTCTAATGATCAGCATTGGTTTCTGGGAAGAGAAGAAGCCACTTTATTTTTTGTGACACATTGACAAATGGTTCCATTCAGGGCAATCCACAAAATTATTCTTATGAAAGTATTTTCAGATGTAACAATCCTAAATAATGCATGAGACATTAGATACGCTATGAAAATGGCCTCTGAGAATCATCCTTTTGGCTGCCATTTATCTCCCTTTCCTAGGGCATCACAATGTCACAGTTCTCGTCAGGTTGGAAGGGACCACAGTGGATCGATCATCTGGTCCAACCTTCCTGCTCACACAGGGTTATCCTAGAGTACTCTCCCAGAGGATGCCACTAATAAAATACTTTTTCCCCAGTATTTGCTTATTTTTGAATGTGTGTGTCTATTTAGAACATATTAATTGTTGGGGTTTGAGTTCAATTATTTGCCTAGGAATTTCTGAAAACAAATTTTATTTATCATTTTGGTGTTTCTTTTTGCTATCTATGGCTCTATAGCAACTTCATCTTTTAAATGCTTCATTTAAAATCACAAAGAGATACTGAGTATGTAAGATGGTTTACTGACCTCTCTTCATTTGTTCTAAGGAGACTGAGTTGATTTAATTAAAATATTATGAAGGACTGATAATGACAGAAAAGAAATACACCATAGGCTTTGGCAGTGTATAGACTGAAGACTTTTGCAATATATAAACCCTTTATTAGGAATGCTGTGACTGGACACTGTGTATTTATACTGACTTTTTATAAAAGGACAACATAGGAATAATGAGCACTCCTGCCAAAATGGACTGTGTCCTTGGAGACTGTTCTAACTGGATTGAAATATAAAATTGTAGGATGGTTTGGATTGGAACAGACCCCTTAAAAATCATCTAGTTCCTAAAAAAATCATTAAAGATAAATTGTGAGCTAGGAAAGAACTTTTTATGTAATTAAAGATTTTAAAATATAACATTACAAAGTGTTTATCTCCAGTCCTCCCTTTTGTTATGTGTATTAGCCTGTAGAGAGTTAAAAAAAACCATCTGGTACCTGTGAAGCTAATTGAAATTTTGAGATTTGGGCACCTGGCAAGGGGTAACTGTAGGAGACTGGTCTCCATGGGTTTACTCTGTAACAAGAAAGACTCCATCTTCAGTTTAATCTCCTCTGTGAAGTGATTTAATTCTGTTATCTCCCTGTACTGATTATCAGGGGAGCCCCAAAGAGATTAATTTCTATGAGTACTCTTGCTGGAGTTGCAGTGCTCTCACATTTCCCCAGTTTCTCTTGTGGTCAGACCTGTAGCTGGCACACAGCTGAATTACAGTGTGGGGTTTCAGCTGCACAGCCAAATGGCATGTGGTCATAATTTGAAAACTAAAACATGGAAAAGCAATCATATTATGCTTTCAAAATTGTCTGGGGACCACAGGCTTCCTTTGGGGAAAAAAGTGGAGGATGATTTGTGGTTTTCTTTGACAAAACAACCCTGATAATTCTGCATTACTCTGTTTTCAAGGCATGTTTTCTTGGGGGTTGAGACTCAAGGACAAACATGAAGTTTATCCTGGGGTGCTGGGAGGGGAAAGCTGCAGGAAAGTTTGTGTGTCCATTGCCTGTTTGTTGACCTCCATTTGGAAAGGTCCCTCTCTCTCCTGGGTGTCTGAGCAACATCTGGTGGTGTGGAGGGACATAAGCCAGGTTCTGAGGTCTGGGCTGGGCAGCACTCTTCTCCTGCAGAAATCCTCTTAAAGCAGGATTAAGCCAAATCAATTCCAGTCACAAGCTGTATTTTCCAGGCAGATCCTTCTTGGCCCCTCAGCATTATTGGAAGTACCAGGCACAACCTGCATGCTCCAGCTCTGGCAAATTTCAGTGGACCCTTCTCAGTGATTTCTCTTTCATAGCATTTTGCATTTTCACCCACAATTGCAGGGTAGTTTCTTACAGAAAAAAATCAGCATTAGTAAGATCCGAAGGGGCTGTTGGGACTTATTTTCATATTTAATTCTAAAACCTTTCTCTACAGCGGTACTTGGACACTTCACATTGTTACTGCTGTGTCTCTTTTATTCTGGCCTTTGACCTTTTTACTGGCTTAGTCTGCAGGAGGATACTAACTACCCTGTTGTGTTGGTGCATTTTGCATTAAATATCAGAATTCTGACTTCTTGCTCTGCCTCCAGCTTAGGGAGTTGTCCTGGCATCCTCCAGGAAAGGTTGGGGTATAATAAACAAGTTGTCTGCGGAGACAAACAGTTCTGTTCACTGATGACAAGAATTTTGATAAGTGTTTTGACCCTTTGAAGTATTTGTGCAGTTTCCCTGAGGATTTGCTTTTCCTTTCAGTTGAAAATTAGCTGCTGCTTTATATATATTGAGGATGTAGTATAATTTTTTTTTAAATTCTTTTTAATATGGTTGTGCTTCTGAATTTCAGTAATTTTTTAAAAAGCAACCTTTGAATATTTATATTTCCTCTGTGGTTCCCTCTCTTGGTACACTCTGTACATTTTAGAAGACTCAGTGATCTCATACTTTCTGTTCTTATGTACAGATGGATCAACATTTGTCTGCTGAAAAAAAACTGAATTGAGTTACCAGCAACCCAGGTCAATCAGGCTCATGTTTCCCAAAAACGAATGACAGCAGAACTATAAACATTGGTTTTCAGATACTGTGGCACTCAGTGTTCAGAAACATAATTTATAAAATCAGTGAGAAATATTATAAACCAAAATATTATGCTTCTTTGATCCAGATTCTCACTTCAAATTTGTCTTACTTACATAATAAAAGTTATAATAAGTCCTAAAGTTCTATGAGTATGTTACAGAAAACTTTTGTGTTTATGCAGTGTAAAATATATAATTTTAGGCACAGTGATTTAAGATAAGTTAAAATATCTGAAATAACTGAAATTATTATAGTACTCATCTGGATCTTCAAAGTAATTGTGTGTCTCCTTCCCTATTTCCTTCCTGAAGTGAATAGCAGTAGTTTTGTTTCTAACTCTGATGTCAGTATATGACTGACACTTAATACAGGTTGTAGTGTGTATCAACATAAGAAAAATTGAAAAATTCAGTGCCTAAGTAAATTACAAAAAGAGAGCAAGACAAAAGAATGCAACTAATATAAAAAGTACCATACCTGGCCCCCTTTGCTGTCCTCCATCTCTTTCTGAAAACTGCATTTGTCAGCTTACAAGACATTTGTGACATTAAACTATTAAACTCAGTAAAAATAAGATGCAAAAAGTTTTCAGTGCTTTACAGGTTTTGCTCTGACTGGGAGGAGTGATCTTCACATAGGTTTGGCGCAGAGTTGTAAATCACCTTTTGAGAATCCCCCCAAATGCCTTGATCACTCTTTGGGTTCAGATTGCTGCTATTATTTCTTGACTTGAATAATGAACGCCCCCAGACAAAAAAAACTGTGGGAACTTGCAACATTATGTAGGTTTGCTAAAATTTGGAAGTAGAAATAAAACCTTTCACCAGAGACTCAGGTTTGCATCTCAGGACTTCAGGAAGCCTGTGCCTAACTTGATAACCTAAAGTAATGAGATACCCAGCACTGACTTTATGGCTGAAGAGTAAATAGGTACTTAGCATTGCTTGGTTTTAATTTCGCAGAAGATTTTGTTCACCCTGAATATGGTAATGGTGAAGAGCTTGAAAAATGTCTGAGTTGGGAGCACTGGTTATGTAATGTCATGCATGGGCAGATATCAGTATTTTACTATGCCTAGTTATTAAGATTTACTGAGCTGCTAGATTTATGTATTGTATGTTATTTTCTAGGGCACCTCAAGTAATTTATAAGTGTTCTTGTTGTTTATAATCCCTGCCACAGAAGTCTTTTTCCATTTACTTTGTTCTGTTCAGGTTCTCTCTTTTTAAAGTTCTGTTTTGTTCAAAAGTACACAATAATTAGGATTTGGAGGGTGGGGAGAGCAGGGCTGAAAAAAGAGCACCCTCTTCATTTCTTTTTTTTTTTTTTTTTTAAGCCAAGATACTCTTAAACAAAAGTCAAAGTCTACCTTACCAATCAAAAATGATCAGAGTGTGAAATCTCTCATATTCTGTATGCTGAAAGCTTTGTTGAGTTTTTCCTGGTCTCTCTCTTCAGGAGCTGACTGTCTGCATAAAGCACACTGGACTATCATCTTAAAATAAGGAATGGAATCAGAAGCAGTACTGTGGCTGTTCCAGTTAGTGTGAGGGAATATAGAAAACTTACCTGTTCTATTGCTCCCAAAGATGAAATATAGCCTATGAAGTGGATCAGAGGGCTGGAGCACCCCTCCTGTGAAGACAGGCTGAGAGAATTGGGCTGTTCAACCTGGAGAAGTGTTTGGAGAGACCTCAGAGCAGCCTTCCAGTACCTAAAGGGGTCTGCAAGGGAGCTGAGAGGGACTTTTGACAAGGGCAGGTAGTGATAGGACAAGGGGGAATGGGTTTAGACAGACAGAGATTAGCTTTAGATTAGGTAAAAGGAAGAATTTTTTTTATGTGAGCATGGGGAGACACTGGAATTGGCTGCCGAGAGAAGGTGTGGCATGAAGTGTTCAAGGCCAGGTGGGACAGGGCTTTGAGCAACCTGTGAAAGGTGCCCCTGCCCTTGGCAGATGATTTTTACTGGACCATTCTATGATATGAGAAAATACCAGACATCCATAGCTGAAGATTACATGAAAAATAGTTGAGGGACTGAAGTGTAAATTTTGGGTTCTACCACTTACTGAAATGAGCGATGACAGAGCTCACATCTGAGGCTAAACCAACACATAGCCTTGTATTTTGCAGATTTACCAGAAATATGTTGATGTCTTTTTTCCCTAGCCACCTGACCCAACTGAAAACAAATGAAAGCTACATTAAATAGTACATAAGATGTAACATAGATGTTTATTCCCACTTAATTTTTGCATTAGGAGTAAAGAATGCAAGTTCGCAATTTTCAAACCATCTTAAACAAGAAGAATCTTCCACTCATGGCAGAACACATTACTGCACACAGAAAAACTTTTGACAGCTGTGCTTGGAAATTTTCCTTGTTAACAAAACAGACTGCATCAAAGTGTTCTGGCAGGTTGTATTGATATCACAGGCACTGGGGTAGAGTGCAAGTAGGAACTCTATTACGTTTTCTGTCAATTTTGGTTGATGCCTTGCTGCAGGAACAGCTCAATGTTTTCACTTTGAGATTGATTGAGAAACTTGATAGAAAAAAGCACATGTGCTTTTTCCATTTGCACCACAACATGGTAACTTTTCGAAATTCCGAGTGGTTTTTTTTCCTGTGAACTTTATGTCAGCTCTTTTAATCTGAGTGATTTGAAAACGAGCTAAAGTATTTTCATCTAGAAGTCAGCAGTTAGAACTTGTGATAGTGAGTACCAGAGGTCTGTTCTTGGATGAATAACCAGTCTGTAAGTTCAGACTATAGAGAAGAGACATGTCTGCAGTACTCACCTTGATCCAATTTTCTGTAATATCTGATGCTTTTACGTTACCATTCAAAAACATTCCAAGCCACAGTAGATTGAAGTGCAGACAGCTTGTAAACCAGGTGTGGGTTTCTTTTCACTCTGTAAAAAGAAATCTAATCTTTGTAAGATAGCTCCTAAGATGAGATATTAAGATACCATAAAACTCATGTTCTGTTTCAGCCACACAAATACCATATCAAATGTGAATTGTGTGTGTCTTTGCAGTACCCTGATTTCATTGCGTCATTGATTTTGGTCTGCAGCCATGGAGATTAGAAACTCTTTTTGGGCAATTATTTACATCAGAGGATTTACATGTGTCCCAGCCTCTTGCACCTTTATGGTCAACCAGGGGAGCCTCATCAGATCTCTTTCCTTTGTGCTCTCAGTGCCTTTTCTCTGCTTTTAAAGTTTAATGGCTTGGTTTTACTTTGTGTGTCTGGCAGAAATCTCCAAGTACCATTGTTAACATAGCTACTGGGGCGATCAACTTAATGGAGTCCTAATTTCCATATATTGGTTAAACTTCAGTTATAAATGATCTTTTGAAGAAGAGATTTTAATGTATATGAGAACTTCCATCATGATTTATTGGATTTTTTGCTGGGTTTGGGTTTTTTGAGTCACATTTTAATTCAGGAAGAATACTGCCTTTTCATGGTTGTGCAACTGCTAAATAATGACTGTAGTGACTGCTTATGTGTAAGAGTAAAATTAAAATTTTGTTTATATGTGTATGTCTTTGTGTTTAACGCTGTTTATAACTTAGAAATCTGGAAGACATTCCAGTACCTGATAAGTGTATTTATATGTAACAGTCATCCTGATAATATGCCAATCTGTCATTATTAGGTGCATATTCAGCAAGATGCCCTGGAACATTGGCTAGCTTTTCTTTAATTTCAGGGAGTTTTTCCTGAATATTGCTGCTGGAAATTTCAAGGGGAAAAAAAAACCCACCTTTTTGTAATGAAACTTTAGTAGACTTGCCATCCTGAGTCTCAAGCAGCATTAGTTTCTAGCAGGGATTTAGCAATAAATGTGCTTTTCTCTATTCTCAACACAAATCTTAAGATTAATTTTGCTGTGAAGTATCTTTAGGTCATAATTAAAGCTGAAGTTACTCATCCTAGGAGGAGTGCCCAGACAGACAATACATACTTATCCTACCCTATTAGAGTCTTATATATTAAGGAGGATATGCTGCATGCAATACTTTTAACTTAAAGCCTATTCTGTGTATATGCATTAATTTAAGTTAATAAACAATTGCATTGTAGAAATTAGAGTTAGAATTGGAGAGTGTTAAGCACAGGGGAGAACAGGTGAAGTATGAGAATGCTGTCTTACAATCAGTGGTTTTTTTTGTCATGCATTTAAACATGATAACCTGCAATGAAACTCTGTTACAGTGATAAGTGTAATGGAGCCATTTGTGAGCTAAAAGATTGGGTTATTGCAAGAAACAACTGTACAGCCTAAGCCCAGCTGGACTGAAGTAATTCAAGGTCCTGTGGTGAAATCATGGAAGGCTGCTGAAGCATGGCTCCTTACATATATACAAAGTACATTTTAGGTTAATTATCTTCTCATTATTACGGTATAGCTACTGCCTATTACATTTTATTAGCATTTCCTTATAGATGTTCATGATTATTTTCTGTCTTTCTCTTCCCCTCATTTTAGTGGAATCGGTCGAAATTGGCCATGGGCCTCTGGTGGAAGCAGCATTTTGGCAGAATTTGGGACTTTGCATCTGGAGTTTGTGCACTTGAGCCACCTGTCTGGAAACCCTGTCTTTGCTGAAAAGGTTAGACTGCTCCATCAAAATCATGTTGTAAAAGATAAATCACAGATTCATAGACTGATATGAATGGGGAGAGATTTGGATTTTCCTCAGCTGTAAGCATTTGTCACATTTTCCCTAATCACCTTGGCATGTTTTTGTATTAAAAAGTCAAAAGTCTCTTCCAAAATTATTCTGATGTATCTTCTTGTATATGTCCCCATAAAACATATAATTTCTGTTTATCTTCTAAATTAGTATCACATTAAGCAATCAGACTGTACAGCTTTCTTCAGTTCTTTACTTAATGGGGTGTAAACAAAACCTAACATTATATTCGGGATAATAACTGATGTCTAGAGAAAGCAAAGCACTGTGGTGATTTCAACAAGTTTACTCTTCAAAATACTGTAAAATATCTCTGCTGTCAGTGAGGTCAGAAAGCCCCTTCGTTGCACTGACCTATAAGAAATATACTTGGAACTCTCTTTGCAGAAGGAAAAAAAAAATCACATCCTTAGACGACACAGTTGTGCATATAATTGTTCCAAAATTTGCTAACATTGTCTTCTGGATACCTTTTATATACATGAGCCATGGAAAGAACTCCTCCTTCCCTCAGTTCCCACTGGAGCAATTTTGCTTTGCTTTTTGATCTACTAATAGCCAGCAAGTCCTGCTCATTATAATACATTTTATCATTTATCTTCTTTTTATTTCCTAATTAAAATGTACACTTGTTTTAATTTTGCATTCTTACTGCAGCTGCCCCATGTTACCTAAAGCTGATATTATCAACTTAATAATCTAATTATTGGTGAGACTCCAAATGCTTAGCTGTAGGTCTAAAAGCAATAGTCAAATCTAAAATTATTATTGAGTAAGGACTGAGTGGCTTTGCTGCAGTACCATTGTCAGAATTGGAATAAATTTCATAAAGCGAACTCCTAGCAATTTTCATGTATTTAGGGGTAAACTTAAGGACAGTTTCTCTTAAATTTGAACTGGGGAGAGGAACTGGATGGGTAGTGGGGGGCAGCACTGAGGAATAGCCAGAAACAAATTGGCAACGTTAGTTAATCATCTTGTGGCATTTATGGTAATGTAATGCATAACATCTGTTCTACTAAGAGACAATGGAAGTGCATATCTTAAAAATCCTAGCCCATGGTTCTCCTACACAGTAGCATCATGCTCAGCTGCAAGATGCTGGAAATCTGCTTGTGTAAGCTGTTCTTAAAACCCTTTAGAGATTGCAATTCCAAAGCCCTCAGAGGCAAACCATTCCAGGGCTGGTACACTAGATAAAGAAGAAGAAACACTGGAATAAGCTTTGCATGGATGTATTCACAGAAGAACTCATTAATTGAGGTCTAGGACTCATTGCAGCCTGCATTTGGGCAATGAGTGTCAAAATGCAGGAGGCAGTTTGTGTACCACAACAGAAATCCTTCTGCAACTTGGTATAAGTTAATTTATCTTCTTTTCCAGTAGCTACTTCACTGGGTCTCTAGGCACTCAGGGGTTTATAATGAAGCTGTCAGTACCTTTTTGCTACAGCTTCTGGCCAGCAGTGCTCAGGATTCTCATTCTTCCAAGCTGCTACTTTTGTTTTTTCTGTGAATCCTAAAATTCTGTATAACTCATTTCATGTGCTCTGCAGTGGATTGTGCTGCTGGATGGCTCCAGCTGCTGAGCATCTGGACTGTAATTGTTTCCCCGGGCATCTCGTTTGTAGCGAGCTCCTTAGCAGTGCCAGCAGAGCGCTCAGGGCTGCCTGGGTCCCTGCTGCTAGGCAAGCTGGCTGTATAAAGCTCAATCACTTCCAGCCATTTTTTATTTTTTTTTCCTAGGCAAAACTCCTTTATGGTGCATTTCCACATCAGAGCTAGGTGATAAACCTAATATTTAATAACATTTCTGATTTAGGTGTATAAGGAATATAAATGCTGATGTAGCTGGGCTTAGTTAAGGCAAATAGCCTCAGTGAATTTCAGTATCCTGTGGACAAGGGGGATACTCTGCATGGCAAGTCCTGAACTTTGGAGCTTGCTCCTGTTGTGTTGTTTCATGGCTGACAATTGACATAGAAACTCCAGAGGTTTCAAAAACTTATTTGCATGATGATATCAGCTTTTTCAATAGAGATATGATTGCACAGAGGTGTTTGGGGGTGTATGTTGAATAAGATCAGGGGGTTATTTTTAGGCATATTTACACTCCTGTATTTTGTGAAGAAAATGGATAAGTGCTCAGTGTTTTGTACCTTCCACTAGGTGATGAATATCCGAAAAGTTCTAAATCGACTGGATAAACCAGAGGGCCTTTACCCCAACTACCTGAATCCCAGCAGTGGTCAGTGGGGCCAGCGTAAGTAGCTGAAGTCTTTGGTACTATGACCTGTCTATCAGTGTTCTCTTTGCAGTTATTAACTTCCTTCAGTCACTGTTACATGTTTTTGATATAACAAGAACCTCTATAACATATAGAAAGTCATTTTATATCTGAGATTCTATAAAATGTAAAAAATATTACAAATATAAAAATAATGATCTTGCTGTATTTTAATATACTTTTTCTGAGCGTTCAATATGACTTGTGGAGGCAGGGAAATGTATGAATATGTATGACTTTGGAAAGGAATTTCTGGACTACAGAAGTCTCTTATTCAAAAATTTAAAGAGCTCTCTGAAGTAGTTGTATGAGGAAACATTATCAGCCTGTCTGAATCAAATTCCGCATTTTTGGAGTTGTGTGGCTCCACTGAAGAAAAAAAAAGTAATAAGGCAAGTCTTTCCAGTTAATACCAGCTGTGATTTCTGTAGAAATTGAATGCCACCAACTGAGGAAGCAAACTAAACAGAAATGTGCCATGGCATTAGTCCCCTTGGAGCCATTACTGAAGATACCAAAATTAGAAGGAAAAGACTATAAAATACTTGAATTCCTTGAACTACTTGAATTCCTTAGCCCCTTTCTGATGACTGAGCCTTTTCTTCTCGTTCATTGCTTAGTCTGATCTCCATAACATGTCCAAAGTCTGCACAGTGTGCAGATCATGATTCTAGAGACCTTACTTCTTTTTCCTTACATTATTGAATGAAAACAAGCAACCTATGTTGTCATGGTCTGAAAATATGTAGGCAGATTACCTGGTCCTGNACAAGCAACCTATGTTGTCATGGTAGGCGGATTACCTGGTCGTATAGATTATCAGTGTGTGAGCTGGTTGGGCAATGCAACTGGAAAGGACTGGAGAGGTTTGTTTAGGCTGTGGCTAAGGGGAGAATGAGGTTCTGGATTCCTTGTGGGATTGGCCACAGTCTGAATAGATAATTTTCACAGAGGCAGACAAGTGCCTTCCCTCTACTATGCCTCAGACAAATACACCCACCATACACTTTATGAGAAGCAATGGATCCCCTACCTACTCTCCACCAGGCAGGAATAGGAACCTTAAAGATGGAGGGGAGCAGAAACAGATTTCTGCTCAGGCTGGCAGGAGAATTCCCTCCCAGTACACCTCATCTTCCCAGATGTCCTCACACAATAGTTATGAGGCCCAGGAATCTGAGGACTGGGGAAATGAGAATGTGCATAAAGGCCCATCAGGTTGGAGGAGTCACCCAGGGTAAGTGAATGTTGAAAGGAAGACATTCCCCTGGTCAAAAAGGATTGGGTTAGAGAATGTCTAGGCAAACTTTATATCCACAAGTCCGTGGGACCCAATGGGATGCATCCATGAGTGCTTAGAGAGCTCACAGGCACCATAATGAGGCTGCTCACGATCATCTTTGAAAGGTAATGGAGTTCAGGAGAGGTATCTGAGGATTGGAAAAAACAAAACATCACCCTAGTCTTCAAAAAGGGCAAGGAGAATGACCCATGGAGCTACTGACCCATCAGCCTCACCTCAATCCCTGGAAAGGTGACAGAGAACCTCATTCTAGAGGCCATCTCTATCCATATGGATGACAAGAAGTTGATCAAGAGTTGTCCTCATTGGCTTACTACAGGTAAATCCCCCTTGAGCAACCCGATTGCCTTCTGTGATGTGGCAGCTACCTGGGTGGATATGGGGAGAGCAGTGGGTAGGGTGTACCTCGACTTTGGCAAGGCTTTTGACACTGTCCCAAAATTCTCTTAGGCAAACTGGGGAAGTACGGCCTGGATGAGTGGATAGTGTGGTGGATTGGGAGCTGGCTGAACAGCAGATCCCAGGGGGCTGAAATCAGTGGCACAGGGTCTGGTTGGAAGCCTGTCACTGGTGGTGCACTCATGGGTCCATACTGGGCCTAGTGTTGTTTAACTTATCCATCAATTACTTGGATGGAGGGCAGATGTCTCCTCAGCAAGTTCTCTGAGGACACAAACCTGGAACAGCCGATATTCCAGGGTGCTGTGCAGCCCTTCAGCAGGACCTCAACAGGTTGGAGAGATGGAAAGAGAGGAACAGTCTGAAACTCAACAAAGACAAACGCAGGGTCCTGCACCTGTGGAATAATAACCTCAGGCACCAAACCTGCAGGAGTCCAGCCTGTTGACAGCAGCTCTGCAGAGAAGGACCTGGCAGTCCCAGTGGACAACAAGGTGGCCATGAACCAGCAGTGCCCTTTTGGCCAAAAAGCCCAATGGGATCCTGGGCTGCTTTAGGAAGAGCATTCCCAGCAAGTGAGGTGATCCTGCCTCTTCTAAGCTCTTTTGAGGCCACAACTGAAGTGCTGTGTCCAGTTCTGGGCTTCTGGGCTCCTCAGTACAAGAGATATGGAGCAGATCTGTCAGAAGGGGACAAAGATGATTGGGGACTGGAGCATCTCTTCTTTGAGGAAAGGTTAAGAGAGCTGGGGTGGTTCTGCATTGAAAAGAGACCTTAGAGGGTCTCTTAAGTATCTGAAGAGAGGATGTCAGAGGATGGACCAGGCTCTTCTCTAGGTTGCCAAGCAATAAGGCAAGAGGCAATTGGAAGAAACTGATGCACAGAAAATTCTACCTGAATATGAGGAAGAACATCTCTGTGCAGGTGACAGAGCACTAGAACAAATTGGCTCTGTCTGGGAGAGGCTCTGTCTGTGGAGTGTCCCTCACTGGAGATATTCAAGAACTATCTGGACACAACCCTGTGCCGTGTGCTGGCACTGGGAGGTTGGACCAGATGATCAATTGTGGTCCCTTGCAACCTGACCCATTCTGTGATTTCTGTGATTTTATTGATTAAAATCTATTTTCAAAAGCTTTGTGTCACTCTGAGTTTAAATGGTGTCCAAAAAGGTTGTGCTGCTCAGTTGTATCTTCCCATCAAGGCAAATACCATTTCCTTTTGTGAATTAGAAGTACACCTGTCATTTCTTAGTCTGCTATGCTGTGAGGCTTCCTGCAGATCACTGTGCCACAAGGCCTGTGGCAGCTCAGCATGCATGACCATCGACTGTGGCTGCATGTTGGTATAAACCCTGACATCCCTTTACAGATCTGAGACGTGTGCCCAATTGTAACACGTGTTGGTTCAGCAGAGCTTTGCAAGACATAAAAAGCTCCCCTGGAAGTGTTGATCCTACAGCTGTAGGTACTGGATTTAATTAGAGACAATCTCAGCACCTGTGAGACAGATCCAGTTAACTCCTTTCTTGGCTTCTGTTAGCCACAGAAGCAGCTTTTTGTTGCTTCATGACAGCAGATATTTCTGGTGACTGAGGCAGCTAGTGGCTCTGCCTTACATATTTTAAAGCAGTCAAAACACTTATTCTGCCTTATGGCTTTTGTTATTTCCATATCTTTAATATAATTGCATCTTAAGCACTCCTTATTCACATGAAATGCCCGTTTTTGTTGGTGTGCACAGAAAAATTTATAGCCTCCACGAGCTTTGTTTTCCAATAGCATGCAGTGTTGACAAATAAATAGCTTCCCATGCCTGTGAGTGATGGGTGCAGATGTTGAAGCAGGTCTATCCCTGGCATGCTGAAGCAGCAAAGACAAGTTCCATCTTGTTACATCTCTTTCATATTAGTCGCCTCTGTTCACCAACAGTGATTAACTAATTTTTTCCCCACAGAGAAGATCAGAATGTGAGACTTGAAAAATATGTTATTTGAGATTACTTTTCTAGGCTGTTTTCAGCTGATTACAACAGAAGGGAAAAACCAAACAACCAAGACCCTTAATTGGTACAAGACAGAAATATTTTCTGTTAAACATAAAGTGGAGAGGGAGGAATGGTTTCTGACTGGTTCTTCTCCAGCAGTGCTGTAGCTGTGAAGGCCACAGATGGATCCTTGCCATTGTTCCTGTAAATTCATTTAGCCCTTGTTATTTTGACAGTAAACTGACAGTGATTTGCTGCAGCATGCGTCAATTGGATTTGTCTACTGCAATAATGTATATAATAACAGGGCTTATTATTGATGAAACTCTGCTTGTGCTATTTAGTTTGCAAATGTCAGAGGTTTCTATGGTAATTTATTTAGGAAACTGTAAAGGTCATTTAAATGCTGCTGTTCAAAGATCAGCCTTTGATCACAGGAAACGTTCCCATTGTTTTAAGAAACCTCCTTTTGGATCATGAACGTTTAATTTTAAAAATGGTGTAGTCTTCCCAGAATTTCAATATATCTCATTCCAAAGAGGTTGGAGAGGAAAAAAAAATAGCCATTTCAAACCCAGGTTTGATGATACAATAAATTTGGTAGGCAAAGAGATAGGATACATTCAGAAAACTAATTTTTTTTTTGCATGTCACAGGGTAGTGGAGGAAAAGGACACTGTCGATATGGTTTGAATAGACAAATATCTATCTTCTACATTTGCATGTCTTTGCAACCTGTCTGGAAGGTTGCAAAGACCTGTTTGTTTTCAAGATGTTTATACCTCTTCGTATCTTCCTCTGCATGGAGAGGAAGCTTTCCATGGAGAGAATATTTATACAAAGGGGTATAAAAATAAATTCTCTGTGTTCCTTTGAATTCCATCGACAGGGGCATAACTTTGAAGCTAAGATCAGAATTAAGTGTCAGGAAGTGTGAGCTCAGTATCACTAACCCTTCTGCATCTTGCTGTATGAGTCTGGATCATCCCATGCAGGTTGTTTTGGTTTTCTCATGGCCAGAATTTTGTGGTATGACTCAGGGACTTGCTGTGTAATCTGTGTAATGACATCTCCATCCTGGGTTTCTTGAGGGGAATTAGCAGATCCCTCCTTTGCTGTAAAATTGACAGTTATAAATGAGTAGTCCTAGTAAAACACTTTGAAATTTTTCACTGAAGACTCAATAAATGCCAAATCATTTAATTTTACCAGGCAGCAACAAGTTTCAAAAGCAAACTTCTAGCTACTCAACTTAATGGAGCTTAGAAAAACACTTTACATGTATATATAGTTGTAGCATTTCATGTATTTAGGGGATCTATGCTGAAATCATGATAACCCATCAGAATTTTGCCAAGAATATTTTATGTTCCTGGATGGACAATGAGTGGGTGTGATCTTGTACAAGCATTTGAGAGCATCACTAAATTTCCCATCACTGGTACAACTGGTGTACTTGGTCTGGCTTGTGTGGTGTTAGTGTTTCCAGAGTCATATCCTAAATTGTGCAATTGAATAATCACAGCATCTGTAGTACCAGATTGTTTCACATACTAAGCATAGGGCAGAATAAAGCAGTGTCACAGCAACGATCCTCAGTAGATATGGTAAAGTCCTTTTATTTCCTTCCAAACCACTGCTGAGTTCTGAGAGCAGTCAGATGTTTGAAAATGTAGTATTATTTTTAAACATATGGCTCAGTGTTTTGAAATACCACTAAATAACATGAAATCCAACTCTGCAGTAAGAAGCTAAAAGCCTTTTTTATGAAGTTACTTAAATGGAAAGTTAGTGACTAAAAGAGCAATGCCTGCACATTAAGGGAAAGCCTTTATCAAATCAGAGAACACTTTCTACTTTTTCACCTTTCTAGAATTCAAAAAAAAAAAAAACAGCTTAGTTTGACAGGGTTTTGTATGGAATAGACTTCATGAATTAGAATGGACACATACAAATTGTTTTTTCTTTGCCATGATCTCCTGCGGCACATTGGGGATATTAAATAACTATGGTGTTTTAGCTAGATTAAAAATACAGCAATAAAAGAAATTATTCTCTTTATATACCAGGAAAGTTTTTCCTGGGGTTCCAGGCTTTGTTTATTAAAGATGTTGTAGAAATAGATCATTAAATACACTGTTGCAAACTGTAATGGTATTTTATTGTCCTGGCTGAAGATGAAATTGCTGTTCAATCTCTTTCTTCCCTATTAAGATCATGTCTCCGTTGGAGGGCTTGGGGACAGCTTTTATGAATATCTGCTCAAGGCATGGCTGATGTCAGACAAGACAGATGAAGACGGCAAGAAAATGTATTATGATGCTGTTCAGGTAAATAAGACATTTAAATCTTCCTTTCCATAATAATCTAATCTATAATAATCCTAAAGAGACAGGCTCTGAGGACAATATGAGAGATTTATGTATTTGCTACCACAGGGTGTTTTTTAAAAGAATTAGCTTCTGTTTCAAAAAAGACTTCTTCAAATAGAGGTGCTAGAGGAATACAGATACTGCGGGAAAGGAGAGAATTTTGAAATATAACTATTTTTTTTTTCTTTTACTGCAATATAGTCAATTGTCTCTGGAGGAGAAAAGTATAAAATAAGCAACAAAAAATGCATCTACAAGTAGCTCTCAGCTAGACGTTCAACTCTTTTTCCTGAGTATTCTCTAGATATATATTCTTGTCCTTTTCCTGTATATCCAGGAGGGAATTTCTCTCTTGTGTTCAATTCTCTCATTTGTTTCAGCCATAAAATGTGTTTTGACTGTGGTCCACACATGGATCAATGTGTTATGGTAGAGATTTAGAAATGAAAATAGGGGTGTTTTTTCACAATGACTTTTTGGTACGAGAGCATATATTTGTCAGCTTCTGTGAAACAGCCCAGTTGGACACGAAAGAAAGTTTATAAAATCAGAACTGTTCCTACTTACATTTCTATTATTGTGTTCTATTTATGATCCTGCTGGTCTGCACTTTGCTTTGTTATTTATGATATTTCCTTAATATGCTGTTTTGGGAGAAATAATGGGGTTTTGACACCAGATTGAGACTTGGGAAATATTCCATTTAAATTCATATTTACAGGCTTTCCTTCTAGTCCTGGGCAAATGACCTATTTTCTCAGTTCTTTGCTTTCATATATATAGATATATATTAAAAAAGAGGATAATATTACTTCCTTTTTTTTTTCCGTCCTTTCATCTGTTTTGACTGGAAGCTGTCTAGGGCCAGAACTTTTATCTCTTATTAACTCTGTGTATCTACAGTGCCTTCATAGACAGGGCTTTGAGATGCTAAGCAATATCTGTTTATTCTTTCATATATCTGGAAAAGCACTGTCCCTAGGGAAGTCATAAGTCTCCTTTTACTTCCCATACACAAAAAGTGGTGGCATTAAAAAACACAACCATGGTTGCTTATTGCAACCATCTTTTTTTTCATTAGACAGGAAAGTCAAGTGTGAAGATCTGAGGGAGGGTGTGATCTCTGGTGGTTGTAAATTTGACAACCAAGTGTCCTCTGCTAAGGAAATCTTGCCTTTAATTTAGTAAGTGCGGATTTGGATGCAGTCAGCCTCATTTTCACTGCTACCGTGGTTTCAACTTCAGAGCAAAAGGTGGATCTTAAATTAGGTTTGAGTGCATTTGAGGCTATAACATAAGAACAGTGCTGTTGTAATATCTCAGCCATTGGGTTGGCAGCCAAACAGAGAGAACAAAGTGTGTGAAATTATCAATTCATCTTACCACGGAAGACATTTTGAAGCACCTCAAAGCAGCTTCTAGCCTTCTACTTCTGCTGGTTTAAAAACAGTAGGTTTTTATTGAGGTCCCAACAGGGAGCAGAAGTGGTGACAGCCCCCACATTACAGGACCAGTTGTCCCTGCTTGGATTTCAGCTGGAAGAGTGGAATCACCTTTTCAGCAGCATCACTGAATGTGATAGGATCAATGACAGGCATTCAGCTCTGCTGCATGTGACTGTATTTAAAGTACCTATTTTCTTAATATTTTTTAGTAGTACTAGCTCAGAAGCAGTCCAAGCATCACGTCTGACCAGAGTGTTAGTGTTTGAGAGGACCTGACTAAAACCAGATTTCCTTATGCTACTGGCTGTTGCTATTTCCAGTGTTTTCTGATCGAGGGCGTTCCTGTTGCCTGTTTTCTGTTTCTGAGGGACGTCTGTACCAAAGCTGGAAGTGCACATGCAGCATTAGGAGCTGCAGCTTGATGTTGTAAAACAGCAGCAAAGTTTCAGCCTCACAGAAACTGCAGGGTGAATAGGCCCCACTGAGATTCCACAGGTTCTTCATTGGAGTAACTATCCTGATTTGAAATCCATCCTGATACTGGCTTCATTGCTATCGATCCTCTACTTATCTAAATTAAAGCTGATTTAAACGTGTGCACAAGCTGCAGTCTTTCCTTACAACTGAGGCTGCAGGGTTTGGGCGTTCTGAGTCTGCTTGGTATTTTCTTAGAGAAATTTCTCCAGCACTCTCAGAATCTTTTTAAGACTATGCCAAAGGGAACAGCATGATTATCCCTGGCCATTCAGTCCAGCACATACCCACCAGATTCTGAAAGAGTGATGTGAAGGTTTGATGCCTAATTCAATATTTTCTGCTTTCCAGAAACCACAAATGAAAATATATGGTGAGTTATATAGTTCACTGTGAAAAGCTGAAATCTATTTAGATAGAGCTTAGGGGTTATTTTTCACATTGTTCTGTAAATCATATTAAAAAAATGGAATGATTTCCATTAGAATTTTTGTATCACCTATAGATTATATAATGGCTTAAGTTAAAAGCAATAACTTAGATGTCAGACTAGATTTAGAAACTGCTTTTGCTTGCCACAAAAATGCATATATGGCTGAAGCCATTTAAAGAATTTATTTCTAATGAGAAAAGGGACCAAGATAGTCTTGTTTTGAATACCAGAGCATAGTATGAATGTATAAGGACATCAGAGGGATTCATAAACTGCAGAATTCACACAAAAAGACAAGCGAATGTATTTTTAATGTAAGTTATTTATTCTCTTTTGAAAAATAATACAAACAATGTCCTGCTTCACATAATATATGAAGTAAGAGATCTTCCTAAACTGGTTTCAATGGATAGCATGCAACACTTAGTTACAGAAAAAGTGGGTATTCAGATTTTAGCTGTATTTTGAGGAAATAACTGCCAATAGAATAATCCATCAGTCTTTGCAAGTATCCAGGACAGGAATTATCTCACTTTTCTTAACAAGCTGATCTCTGAGACACAATTGAGTAGGTTTATAAGAGTACATGATAATTTAGAGCAAAAATGGATCTTGTGGGTTCACTTATATCTAGTCTAGCAACAGCAGTGTCACAAGCAACTTCATCAAATCCTCCCCTCTTAAATGTGTCAGCCTTCATCTTCTAAGCTGAAGGGCAATTTTCCCACTATTCCTGTAAATAAGTTATTCTCACATTTGATGTCTGATGGTCAGGTATCTTTTCCAAGTTTTCCCATTACATTTATTTTTGGCCATTTCTGCAATGCTTCTGCATCTTATATATATATTTATTCTCTCTCTCTGACTCTGCCTTCATCCCCTTCTCAGGGTAGTTCTAAAGCAGTGGCATATCTAGGGGCTGCAAAGAGAGTGGTAACTCACCCCAGAACTTCACATGAAAAGGGAAAATCCCTCACCAGCACTTCCCAAGCAGCTCAGTTCAGTGCAGCCCTTGGTGGCCCTGTAGTTTCAGTGAGGTAAAGCAGCTGCTTTCTGCAGTTTTACCTTGAGTCAGGATAGCTAGTTCACTTTTAGACATTTAGATCGTTTATTCTTTCTTCATGGGTAACAACTGCTCAGATGATCCCAACAAGAAAACAAGTGATTTTTTCTGCAGAACGTAGCACATGGAAGTGGCCAAAAGAGCAACACGTGTTGTGAAGCAGTGCCATGGCCACTCTGCCAGATTGCAACATCACTTCAGAAATTGCTTCTAGGCTGGGTTGCACAATTAAGCAATGCTATGAATACAGTAAACTTCTGTGGGTATCAAAAGAGGAAAAAGTAATTTTTGGCCTCAGGATTTTGAGTATATTCAGAGGATTTTCAGACAGAAAATATATAGAATTACTTTTTTAGGGGGGTTAATTTTTTTTGACACATTGCTAACTTTGGAGACTAGCTTTGATATGTACTCAGTTTGCACACTGCCAAAGGAAGCTTTGATTTTGATTGGGGCATTTGGGGTATATTTAACTGTCAGCATTAAGTAGTGAATATTTTTCAGAGCTGTTGATTTCAGCCTTTCAGATAAATAAAACAAATCCATGGAGACTCCTTTCTCCTTGGAAGGAGAGGGAAAATGAAGTGTTGCTAGCAAACTGAAAACATGATATTGGCAATGGGCCTTTTTCATCTCTGGAGTTTCATGAGGATCTGTTTAACTGAGGTGACAGTCTGGTGGCTGGTTTGTGCTGACTGTAGTCTCCATTAAGCTCCTTGAAGTGGTTTGCTTTGTGATGGTAGTGGTCTTAAAAACTGCATAACTGATGTGGACAATGAGAGAACTGCAACAACTCAAATACAATGGTTTGTCATACTGCGTAAAGCTACAAGTGATTAATGACTTGAATATTCAATACTTGAACACTTCTTGGCATTGAAGAAAATACAGAAACGGGATAGGCAGGATGCTGCAATAGCAGCTCATCTTAGAATGAAACAGTTGGTACCCAGCATTCCCACTGCATACTTTGTTTTGGGTTTGGTTGGGTTTTTTTTTTGGCGTAGTAGGTGGGAGGCAACTTAACTGAATGTAACTTAAATATGTTAAAATCAATAAAGAGGCAGTTTTTGTTAGCTGTCATGTTTAAAATACTTATCACCCAGCTGCACTGGTGTTCTGCACGTAGCGATAGCATGGCTGCTTTATGTAGGAACAGAAGATTCATTGCACTCAGCAGATGAGAATGTCCAGAGGACTGACTGCTCCTTGTTATTCTCTTCACTTCTCAGCAAGAGTTTTGAGACTCTCTACAAGTGCTTACAGAAAGCATCAAGGCTAAAGACAGGCTTCTGCAGATTTTTAAATCATTAATAATTTACTGATAACTGCACAATGTCTTAAGTTTCAGACCAGATAAAGTATTTATTCAAATTTTTGCCTATTTATGGACTGTCAGGAGAAGCAGAAAGATTTAATGTCGTTAGAAGTATTTAAGGAAGATTTTGACTAGAAAAGTCTAAAGAGAAATGATATGGTTTTTGCTCATGGCTTTGCTCTTTTCAGAGCAGCCATGTCTTTGCTAGTCATGCTATTTCCCTTTTCCTTTTCTAATAACAAAAAAAACACAACAACTTGTCAGAATCAACAGATATCCTAGAGTATCCAGAACATGCAAAGTGTAACATTTTGAGAGTGACTAGATTTGATTCATGCCAGACCATTAATACTGTTTTAAAATATGAAAAAATTTATCCTTCTGGTAACACATAACATTTAGTACATTTAGAGCTAGATCATTAGTGCTCTGAGAGATCTATAGAGGGGAAAAAAATAGTGATTTTAAAATACAAGTAAATAGCCAGCTTTCCCCTAGAGCTTAATAATCTTTTTAGTGATCAGATGAATAGATATCACAGTAGTTAAATGTTTGCCAATGATTTCCCTTTAGAAACTTAGGTACCTCCATTAAAAGCACTCATATTTCATTGGACATGTAAGCTTGTCTACATAACATGTATAAAGTTCAAAAGAAGTAAGTGCTTTGGTGCTTTCAAAACGTTTCTTATATGTTGTGTTTAAATAAATGAAAGTTTTTCTGTGTTCAGATTTCAGTTTTGATTTTTAAAGCTCAGTTGAGTAAGCAGTGAGGACCTCAGCATAGGACACTACTTTTCTTTGGCAGAAGTATTTAAATTATAAGGGCTTGAACTTCCTATTCCAGCATTAAACTTTTTGTAATGTACTCACTGGAATTCACAATAAAGGATAAATTTGATTAATTGTAAAGGTTGAGAAAGAAAACTATCTATTGCATTAGATCAACTAAACAGAGAGAATGTAAGGGAAATAAAAAAAGTAACAAGAAAGCTGACAATTTACTTAGAAATTCACAGGATGTAAACTCACAGTAATCCTGACCTGCTGCTATGTGCTGTTTCAAAGCAATAAATTGTGCTGGTGCAAGCTGTAAATATTAAAATAAATAAGTGAGCAACTGACATTATACATCTTTGAATTATTGAAAATAACACGTTAGAATTCTCTTTCATCCTCACTGTTGCTTCAAATCGTCAAAATACTCTTTATGAAAATTCCTAGGGGAAGAAAAATATATTAAAAATTTGAAGAGAGCTAATTTATGGTGCTTTGTTATGAAGATGCCTGCAGAGTTGTAGTTATCCCCAAAACAGACATTATAAACGCTTGAAATTTAGAAATAGAATCATATTTTTGAAGTTTCAAATTTATTAAGGTATGGAAATATGGAGCTGTCTTGCTGGGCAGTTTTATCTCCTGCTACAGTGACATCTTGAGGTGGGAAACAAAACCACATGGGTTTTATTAAAACAGCAGTAATCATTGAAATTCATTAATCATAATTAAGAAGATATCATTAAAGCAGAGGTAAAATGCCTAAGAGCTAGAAGTAGCAGAACTGTGGGGTCACGCTGCTGTTTGAGGTTTGTAATTTGTTGTCTCAGGTCCTTCAGCAGAGTTAACACTTCTGTGGCACTTGTTTATTTAGAATTTGAGAGCCTTGAGGAGCAGATAATTTTTGCTGAGAAGCCTCCACCTGTGCTCTGCAGGCATCTCAGTTAGTGTTTTTCTTACCTGTCAGTGTAATCCACCAACAGAACACCTGTGAAAATAAGCCTATTGATTAGTTTCCAACTCATTTGAACAGTGAGATGATTCAGTTCTGAGTCTTCTGTGTTTCCCTATAAACAGGACATTTTAAACAACTCAACGGGTAAATGAAGGACTTTGCAACCACAAAGTCAAGTCAGGGATGGAGTGAAGGGGGTGGTGAAGACATCATTTAAGATGGTTGAAAAGCTTAAAGAAGTGAAGAACTGAATGAAGAAGAATGGTTATTTATTAGGAGGGTCCAATTTGGCTTAATTGTGCAAGGAGAAGAACTGGCAGTATAATGTATAAGTTAAGGAACAGGCTGATAAGCAGAGAACACAAAACATATTGCCTTGACAGTGAGGGCAGGAGCGGGAGGAAATCAGGTTGGGAAAAACTGAAGAGTTTCCCCTTTATGCTGTCAATAACAGATTACACAAACGTGCAATTTGCATCCTGTTGTTGAAACAATTCCTAATGTCTCTTTCACTGTGACAGGCAAGGGCATAATTTTACCATGCAAACTCATGAGAAAGATGCTGGTAGTAATGCAAGGAGCACTTAAGTCACAATTCAAACTGTAAAAAGGACTGTTAGTGTTTGTAATTGAGTGCATAAGCATTTATACAGTTGTTGCATTGAAGGAATAATTTTCCACAAGATGGAGAAAAAAGTAATTTGGCTGAAGGCTTTACTTCAGTGAGGTCTGTAGGCAGAACCTTTAGTAAAAGCTTAAAAAGAAAAATTGCCAGGAACTGTATCAGCCATAAAAAGTTACTCTGGCTCTAAGAGCTTATTGGTACATGACATATTGTATGCCATACCAGCTTTACATGTTGTAAATATATTTCTTTAAATATCTGTAAATGTGTTTATTTACTTTTAGTTTCCCTCTCCTTTTTTGTCCACTAGTGACAGGCAACAGGTTGTATCATTTTTTTTGTTTCAATTTTTTTGTTTCAATTTTTTTCCCACTACCAAGTAGCATCTGCTATTGCTCCCTTAGGTAACATATATTTGTAGCTACTTTTTCTCTTTTCAGCCTTTTCTGTTGCACTGTCTCTCTGTCCTACCTTGATGGAAAGAAATAATTTGAATTGCAGAAATACATTCTTGAATGAAATGAAATTTCCATTTACTTCAAGAAAAACTGTACCAGCTCCAAACAATTATCCACCAGTAATGTATTATCAGCTAATCAAAGACCACATTCTTCTAGTTTTTTTGATTGTTTTCAGATACCCTATATTGGTTTATATTGAGAATATTAATTCCAGTAAGAAGAAATAATAATCTCTGTAGTGATAAATATCACAGACTTATTGAATTATTTGGTTTGGAAGGGATCTTAAAGACCATCTCCTTCTAACCCCCTGCCATGGACAGGGAAATCTTTCACTTGCTCAGAGCTCTATCCAGTCCAATCCTGAAGGCTTCCAGGGATGGGGCATCCACAACTTCCCTGGGCTACGAGGTCCAGGGCCTCACCACTCTCACAGTAAAGAACTTTTTCCTAATATCCAGTCTAAACCTACCCTCTTTCAGTTTGAAGCCATTCCCCCTTGTCCTGTCCCTACATGCCCTTGTAAAAAGTCCCTCTCCATCTTTCCTGTGGGCTCCCTTTGGGTACTGGAAGGCTGCAATTAGATCACCCCAAAGCCACCTCTCCTCCAGGCTGAACATTCTCAATTCTGTCAGCCTTTCCTCATAGGAGAGGTGCTACATCCCTCCACCTGGTCTGCAAACAGTGCAGGAAGGAATTATTTGTATCTGGGGAGCAAGTTGAAATAGACCTGAAATTCAAATAAATGTGTCCCTTGAAGTGGGACACATAATTATATCAAAATAAAAACAAGTTTATTTTTAAGTGTGAAATTCAAAATCAATTGTACCAGACAGAGCTTTTCACTTGGGTGCATCTTTGTCACCACATTACATCTTCTCCTTTTATGATAACTTGTTTTACTCACTTGATTTCCCTGCCAGAACTGCACCCAAAGCTCAGCCTTTCCTCATATTCCCCTAAGGGAACATAACCCTTCCTTCCTATCCTGCTCTTAAACTTCAGATTCTGTGTCTAGGTAAAAATGCATAGTGACCTAGCATGCCATCACTAAAGACATACACACTGGTATAGATGTTATCTAGCACTCAGGGACCCAGGATTGTACAAAGCATGGCAAGGCAATCTGAGAATCTGTAATATATCTAATAACTACCTCATAAAAATAGCTTTAAATAAGATGGTTACATAATAAAGTAACTTTTAATAGACATATGTACTAGTTCTTAATAGGCCTCATTTATAAAACAGAGATGATTTGCTTTATTAAACACGAATACTTAAATTGGAAATATATTTTTATTTTGTGACATTCTTGGTATCAATCAACATCAATTTGTTAGTTTCTCAACACCGGTTTGTTAAAATAATTTTAAAACTCTTGGAAATCATCCTTCTTCAGCCTGAACTTTAATCTTGAGCCAAAAGAGAGAAGAGAACTCACCAACACTAATTGGTATCACAAAATCCATTTTTATACTACAGGAATCAACTGTGGTCTAGTTATATAGTTCCAAAGTGCACCGTTGCTGTTAGGTCGGTCAGATACAGTAATCCTTCATTCTGTTTTTCAGTCATTACTTAAAAAAAATGCAACACAGGTAAATTTAGTTATCAATTTATTTTTATAGTTGTTTACTTTTTAAATAAAATCTGACCCAACAGCTAAGTGACCAGTAGAGTTATTGATGATTTTTAGAACTGTTGTTTTGGTGGGATGGGAGACAGTATGCTGAAAGGTTAAATGAAATGTCATTAAAATTTTTCCTTTTTCAACTTGGTTTTAGGTAGCTTGTTGTTAGAATGTCCAAATAGGTCTGAAAGCTATTTCCCACAAAATTGTTGTGTGTTTTCTCATCTTTCCCCTTTCACATCTAATTCCTCTTTTTATAGGTTAAATTATGTGGGTGAGTTTTTTAAAGCAGAATTTGTTTAAAGCACAGGAATTTTCATTATTTACTTCTGCTTTAAAATTTAGGTATGTTTTCAAGTAGGTACCTAGAGGTAAAAGCATGCAATCAAGGTAGAAACAAGGGGTGGAAGAGTTTTCTGAGCTAATAGTAGCTCTGGATCTGGGCAGAATACATCCTTACAAAGTGCTTTGCACTTAAAAAAAAATAAAGTATAGTTTTCAATGTGATGATCTTGGCAGAAAAAAAAAACAGTATGTAAAAATTGTACAATTATTCTGCTGATGCTTCTAATTTAGAGAGGATTAGTCATGCTTATAGGAACAACCTTTACAAATGCTTAAATGGAGAGAAGTAACTACAATCACTACTTTATCTTTATAAAACTTTGTTTTAAATCCTGGATTTTTTGTTAATAGTTTCTGTAGTGGTATCTTTTAATGTTTTTTCTCTTGTATAATGCATGTTGAATACTGTTTCTGGATCTTACGATTTCAACAGAACAACCAGAGCACTAATGGATAACTGAATGTATGGCAGAGTTATCTCCTCTCCATTACCTCTTAAAGAGTAACACCTTACTTTCTTTGTGGGCTTCTAATTAATGTGCTCTTCTGCATCTCCTCTGTTGTTTCAGTTCTGTTCCTCCCACAATGGAAGGCTGCCTTCCTGTATTTTTTAATTAGTGACCATACATTGCTAACATCATCAACTTCCAGTTCTCTCTTGATTTGTGGATTTTTATTCTGCTTAGGTTTTTTGCCCAGAGATCTCAGTGAGACCCTGCTCTAGATAGATAAGTAGAAGATTTTAGTTTGGGAGGGGAAACCCACTGGACTTCGGGAATGCCATCTAGACTGAGAGGCCTAACATCATTCACTGCACACACTGGGTCAAGTGTTTTGAATATGAGTTATGAATGCATATAATTTACATAAAATTATACCAATAGCCACCTCCTTTAAGTCAGAATTAAAATGGGAAATACAGAAGCTGAAGTGATGGCTAACAACTATTGAAAGTTAAATCACTGTTGAAAGCTAAATTACCTGAAACTGCTCAATGTAGAAGGGGGAAAAAATCAAAATCATTCAAA
The DNA here is from genome assembly GCA_013397295.1 of Polioptila caerulea. Taxonomy (NCBI): domain Eukaryota; kingdom Metazoa; phylum Chordata; class Aves; order Passeriformes; family Certhiidae; genus Polioptila; species Polioptila caerulea. Next base: position 610,962 of record VYXF01012347.1, on the reverse strand, counting down.
ATTTGAAGTGTATTTTGTCGGTCTTCCCAACATTTTTATAAAAATACCCTGAAAATTGCTAATACTAAAGCAAAGCTAGTCATCATTAGTGATGTATGTTACCTGCCTTGGTTTGGCTGCACTTTGAAGTTATGCTGGCTCATATTGTCCATTGCATTCTATGAGCAAAGACAATGCAGAGCAAAGAGCAAAAACAACCAACATACAAGATAGCTTTGTCCTTTGCACTTTACCAAATGGGCCTGTGGTTTGAGATCATGTCCTTCTGCAGGCCATAGAGACCCACCTCATCCGGAAGTCAAGTGGGGGCCTGACGTACATCGCCGAGTGGAAGGGCGGATTGCTGGAACACAAGATGGGGCACCTCACTTGTTTTGCTGGAGGCATGTTTGCTCTGGGAGCAGACGGAGCACCCAGTGACAAGACAGGCCATCACATCGAGCTGGGTGCTGAAATTGCCAGGACTTGCCACGAATCCTATGACCGTACACGTGAGTACAGTATTGCAGAGTTTGGCTGCGCAGCTTGCCTTCGTGAAGGCAGCCACTGGTGTTTTTGCATAAAGCTGAATGAAAATTGTAGCACAGTGAGAACTGTTCATCCCTTCTGAGCTGCCATGCTTTAAGAGTAACTTCTGAAATGGTTGTTCTGTTTTATAAATAATTTCTGTGCACCTAAAGCGTATCTACTCACTGTAGTAATTGACATGATAGTTACATAACAGTAATTAACAAGCTTTTTTCACTATGCCAATTTCTGTGTAGCTGAATACAAGTAAGAGAGGGACTCTGTTCATTTATACATCAATATAGGTATTAATCATGTTTTATGCACAAAAGGATGTTTTACACTCAGTTCTGTTGATACAATGCTGCAAACAATAGAATTGCACAAAGAAAGTGGATTTCTGTGTACAGGAAATTTCTATGGATTTTATCATCTTCTTACATAAATAACCCTGGGAGAATTTCAGGTCCCAGAGTGTATTTTCCAGTTTGATATAGGAAAGTAAATATCCTCATCTTTTAGGCAAAATTTCACTTGTTGCTAGTTACATGAAGTCTTCCAGAATGCAAATGTTCAAACTGTAACTGCCATTTAAGGCATTGGTGAAGAACAGCTCTCTCCTACTCCAAATTATTTATAAAATATTAAAAACAGGAGAAGCTGCAGTATTTTTCATAAATTATATCATTTTGGGTAATCTGGTTTTGTGCCACATAAAAGCCTAGTTTGATATGGTAATGTGGGGAGTTTGATTTGGTTACATAATTTGAAACCTTTTTTAATGCCTTTATTTTAGTCTGTGCTTTTTAATTGGCTAGGAATGAAACTGGGACCAGAAGCCTTCAGATTTGATGGTGGTGTTGAGGCCATTGCTACAAGACAAAATGAAAAATACTACATCCTACGACCAGAAGTCATAGAGACCTACATGTACATGTGGCGCCTCACTCACGATCCAAAGTACAGGGAGTGGGGATGGGAAGCTGTTGAGGTAATGTTCTATGGGACATTTTTGTTGTTATATCCTAGCAATATTGTTAAGTGAGCTATTGAATGGTAGCTGGACCATTTGTTCAGCAGTTGGAGACAGAATATTTATTTTTAATCAGTTATATCAATTCAGATTACGAGGAATTAATTTGCCAAGTAGGTGATATTTTGACAAAACCAAATACTGCTGATATTGTATTATAGAAAAGTGCCCTGTGATTTCTCCTTCTTAAATACTTCTAGGTCTAGGGGTCCCATTTGAATGTACTGTCCAGGATGTTGGATGTTGCTGCATGTGAATGGGAAGTGCATACACGTGTCAGATTTGAGCCTTGAATATGGAAATAGGTTTTATGAAATGTATTTTCAGTAATTGTATGAAGGTGATTTTAATTAAGGTGATAAAGGCCAGGATGAAGGGCTAGATTGTACCAAACATAAAACCATGTCACTTTCAAGAAGCATAAGTTATTTGGACAAAACTCCCTAAATGATAGCAATCTCTTCTGAATTTGAATTTTTTTGTCCCGCTGGCCTTTGAGCTTCAACCAGTCATGCTGAACCTAGCTATTTGTATTTGTCTAGCACAAGCCTTCCAAAAGGGCAGCTAGTCTGCACTGCACAAAATGGGCTTGCCAAATCCATTGTTGCCCTTATTTCAGCAGTTAATCACTTGCTCTTAACGTTGAGAGCCCTTAGAATTGCCATGTTTCATCCTCCAGGTATGGGTCCTTATTACACTTCTCTAGAGCTCACTTCTGTCCTCCTCACAATGATGTTGCCTTTGTTAAATTATCTGACATCTGATAGAAAATACAGAAAACTAAAGAACATTCTTTTTCTTGCTCTCTGTACTTAAGAAAAATGAAAAAAAAAATCAAAACTCTCAGGAGTATTTTGTTCCCAGTGACCTCTGTTGTGCAGAGGTATTGCTTTCCAGGATTTCAAAAAGTCTTGTTTGTCAATTTACCCAGTACCTCCTGCATCTAGAAGTGTATGATTACAATCTTCTTGGAGGGGCTTACAGCACTAGTCATAGAAGGTTGCTCTACTCTGAGGGTAGAACTTGTGTCCTACAATTTCTCATCCCTAAGGGACCCTACTTGAGAGCTGTTACTGGGTTATAATCCAATAAACCCAACTCCCTCCACAGCAACTAAGATCTGTAAATGTATTCAGTATTCACTGTGTAGGTACTGATTGTATCAGAAATGTTGTGCAAATGCTTTTGAGCCTTGTGGAAAAAAGGGTATTTCAAGTCTGGTAATTAGATATCCTCCAGGAATTAAATTTTAGGAAAAATCTGCTTTCCAAAAAAGAATAACTATCCTTATACTCTCAAACTTCTCGCCTGAATATTCACGATTGTTCTGTACTTGCATTGAGCACTGTATTCAGCTCAGTAGAGTGTAGTTATTCAGGGCATTGTATTTGCCTCCCTCAGGTGTTGGCTCTGGGATCCTAAAACAATATGCTTCTGAGTTACTAATTCCAAAGCAATTGGGGTTTTAAAACCTCTAATTTAGAGGGCTGTTCCCTTACTTTCTTCTTTGCTAACACCACCCATAGGCACACATTTCACTGCTGGAATCTTCCTAGGCAGATTATAATTGGCATATTTACAATGGCTGTTCATGGAAGCCATCCCATCAGGCTTCAGCAATGCCAACTGTTCATTCTCCAGGAGATGTTTTTCCTGACTCATTGTTACTGCCCACACTGATAACATGGTTATAAACAATTGAAATGTTTTCCTTATTATTATTCTTTACCCATTTGGTTCAGTTTGTTTGTGTTTCTTTCACGTTGGTACACTTGTTTACCTTCTTCTCACTCCCCACTTGTTCCTTGTTTAACATTCCTGTGGTTATTCTCAATCTGACTCTAACACAGTATGTGGGAGATGCAGCTGGTCCCACTCTGCACAGGGTACATCTTCCATGTCCTAATGTGCAGTTGGGTGTTTCACAAACACAAATCTCACAGCTTTCCAGAAGTTATGCAGTCAGTCATAGGTTTAAAATATTTTTCCTTCCTGTTCTCTCTTGGTGTTTATAGCCATACAGCTCTACCTAATAGAGTATTTTTTTGTTACAGCACATATCATGCTAGCTTACCACACCTATTTTATAAATTCTATTCCCTCTTCCTCCTTAATGTTGCCCCAGAGAGCACCTGACCCTTTCTGTCCTTGGGGAAGCCCCCCAACCACTGAGGGTCATTGGTTCAATTACCAGCACCTGTTGCACAAAGAGAAACCTGAGATTGAGACAAGAAAAAGAGGAAACAAACCATCAGACCACTTGAGTTTTGTCAAAAAAAAGTTGTTCTTCAGGTGTTTCATGTCTATTTTCAACTCATTACTCTGGCAATAAGAACTCATTAGGCTTTTTCCCCAGTGCCCTTGTAGTAGAAAAGGAGGCTTTTGTAGAGTCAGGACTTCTAAACTCTGATAAGTCTCTTAAATATTTCTCTAACTTTTTAGACTACAAATATGCTATAGCCTCTTCTTTTTTTCTTTGTGAATTTGCTTTGCTGCTTTGAGTCCAAGATAATTTTGTATGTACTTCAGCAGCTGGAGAAAATGCAGTTATGACCACCAGCAATATCCACTGTTACTGAGTCAGAAAGGTTTTATCAGCTTAGCTCATGAAAGTCTCCCTTTCTGCATTATAAATGTGGCACATATTTTAAATTTTTAACACTTCCTTTGTTTTTCCCTTTATGATAGTTTGAGACTGTCAGCCAGTTTTCACTGTGCTTGATATTTTCCATTACTGTAGCATAACTGATCCTAGCCACACTCATTTCCTGAGAACTACTTATTTTAAATGTGTTTGATTGTTTCTTCCTGCCCACCACTACCCCTACCACTGTGCTCTCAAACTGCAGGAAAGGGCACAAAAGCCCATCACTGCCAGGATGGTTGACAACCTAGAGCCTTTTTATCCTACTAATCCTGCAGGTGGATGTCCTGTTCCCTTAGTTAGGGGGAAAGTAGCTTTGAGGGATGAGATGCTTCATATTTTCATTAAGTAGATGCCACCAGAAGGCAAACATGAGACAAATTAACCCCTTAGTTTACATCATAGCAGTGCCTCCAGGTACCTTTATGATGCCTCTGAAATCAAAGAAGGCTCTCAGTACATTAGAGCATATAAATGGTAAATGCAATTTGCTTTTATTTTACCTCACCCTGTTTAGAATGCAGGTGTTTCCTTGCATAGTAGCCTTATCCTTCAAGTTCTGCTTCTGCTGTGCCTTGAAAAACATCATCTTTTGTTTGACATTGAAAATCCAGACACAGACGCAGCATTTTGAATTCGTTGCAGGTTGAAGTAGGCAAGAGGGAAGAAATACCAGCCAGGGAAAATTACTTCTTTGAACTTAAGTATATTTGTCATTTAGTAAAAGTGTCCAGGAAAATTAAAAAACCTAAAGACACATAAGAAAAGACAAATAGGCTGTTATATTTTAAAGGGTCTCTTCTGGAGAAAAATACCTTTTAAATATATGACAGGCAGCTTACTCTCCAGTGAAAACCAAGGAGAGCCTGACATGCAAGCCAAATGTGTGCAGACAGCTACAGGGACTCCAGCAAAATCAAGGACGTTTAGGATATCTACTCACAGCAAAACACAGATCTCAGAGTCCTTAAAGCAGGGGAAGGTGATGAATACCTCAGTAATTAGTAGTGACTCTTAGTCCCATCTGTCATCAGAAAATACTTATTCTGCCTGGTTTAGATATATCCTCTGCCTTGCTTTTTAAAAGCCTGTGTGTTTTGAAATGCAGCATCTTTCCCTAAATAAAATCTACACACCCTGTACTCACTTCTGTGATATTTGTAGTAACTTCAGAAAGTGTGGGACTAGTTATTTGCTGGCTCTCTGTTGAGGGGGGATAAAGCCCCAGGTATTTCTGCCTGAAAGTTGTTGTTCCAATACTATCTCCACAGAAAACACCTTGTTTCACTGTACTGTGGTCCTGAGTGAATGCAGTCATCCACTATCCTTACTGCCATTTTCATTGCAAGAAGTTATTTAGGGTTAAGTAGCATTTTCTGAATTTGTTTTTTAATAATGAGTTGTTTTAAATATAATAATCCTAAATTCTCTTTGCTCCTTCCTTATACTGTGTGATACCAGAGTTATTGCAAAAGAGAATAAGAGAAAGGAACAGAGCAAGAATACTTGTGGCCTTGTTATATACATAAATTATAAAGAAAAAAAAGATGAATCAATCTTTTTAAATATAGTAGTGTTAAGATAACCAATATTCAAATAAGGTATTGTATAGCAGTATGTTTAAAGAAGTTATGGCTTATATGCATATAGGTACCACCTTTCTACTGCAAACACCTAAGATAAAGAAAAGCAACAAAGTTTATTAGTCTCACTGCATATACCTTCTATAGTTCCAGCATATTTTTTGCCCTTTTTGTATATACTCTTCATCTGATCTTTTTTCTCCTTCAAAAATGTATCTTCTTCAAAATATAGGACATTTCCTGTGGGTAGAAAAGAAATTGTATTTTTAGGTGGCCCATGTACTCCTTTTTATTGTGAAATAGGAATCAGTCATCTGTTTTACACCTTTTAACTGAATAAAGAGTTTGGAAACTAGCTAGAGAAAAATACATTGTTATTGTTACAGCTAAATTATGTTGTGTTAAGTCCTGGTTTTCTATCTACTCCTGTGTAACAGACAAAGCATTTTCAGAGAGGTAGCAAAGAAAAATATGACTGCAGCACAAAAGAAATTCAGTCAGAGCCAAGTATCAGTGGTTTCCCATTGAAAAATTAAACAATTGCAAAGAGAAGCCATACAACTTACACAGAAAATGCATAGTTGCCTTTCCTTTTTTTGGAAGGACTTGCAGGAGGTTAGGAAAAGATTGATCTTTAGTATGGTGTTCAATTATGTCACAATCATTTTAAGTACCAAAATATGACCAGGAAAGGTATAGATAACACAATTTCCAAAGGCCAAGAGATTGGGAGAGAAAGGCTCGTATTAAAAATTATAGTTGTTCCTATTAAAATACTGTTACTCTTATTAAAAAAAGGAAAAAGAATATAAGTGAAAATCCATGTCTTTAAATCCTTATACCCATACATCTTTCCTTCTCAAAGCTGGTTTGTGTTCACTTTTTATTCATTTAATATGTTGCTTCTCTTACTGAAGGTAAAATTATACAGGTATGCCTAAGTCTTTTTTTCAATGAGTTTCTATCTAGAGTTTTACCCTATTTTCATCTCTTTATCAAAAAAATTGTGGCAATTGGTTTTTTTGCTAGTTTCATTGTCAAACAGAAAAACTGACTTATTATTCATTTTGTTAAACTCACTGATTTTGGTGTTTTCTTCCCTCCTTCAGGCCCTGGAAAAACACTGCAGAGTAGACGGTGGCTATTCGGGCATTAGAGATGTTTACAACAATCGTGAAAGGCATGACGATGTGCAGCAAAGTTTCTTCCTTTCAGAGACACTCAAGTAAGTTAATAAAGCTGACTTTCATTAATGTGAAGTAGTTCTATGTAACATCTTTACAGATAGGTATTTATCATTAGTACCCTTGACACTCACATAACAAAATCTGAGGGAAATAGCAGAGCTTTTCTTAGATGACAGGAAGCCAAATTGCCTTTTTTTTTCCCCTAATCTGTGTCAATAAACTAAATTCCCTGATTTCTGAAAATTATCTTTGCTTCTGATAAAGGTACTTGATAGTTTTTGAGAAATTGCATCTCCTGTCTTTGATAGGATCCAGTTATATGTGTCAACAATAATGAAACAAATTGACTAGACAGAGAACTTATCAGGTTTATATTGCATTCTTTTAATTTTAAAGCTTTAGAAAAAGAACAAAAAAAAACAACTTTCTTGGAAAGCTTTCAGGGCTTTTTAAGAGAGAAACCAAAAGCTTTCATTATCATCTTCTCCTAAATTTTTAATGAGATTAAAGTTTTGTTTTGATCTCTTCAGTTCTGGTGCTTTTTTGGCTGTGCAAGAAAAAAAAAATCACTCATGCCATCTCAACAGGAAGTTTAATACTCAAGTAAATGAAATATAAATTATTTTGTGTTTTCCTGACAATCACTTCCTTGATGTGGTCTAATTCCCTGCTTTTTTTTTCTTGCCAGGTACCTGTATTTGCTGTTTTCTGAAGATGATCTTCTTCCATTTGAACACTGGGTCTTTAACACAGAGGCTCATCCTCTCCCAGTTCTTCACAAAGATGATGGGAATAAAGAGGAAAACCAGAAATAGATGAAGATTAATTTATACTTTGTTTCATTCCTTACATTTCCAGGACTTGGGCACATGATTTGGTTTTAAATTCCTAAGTTAATTTTTTTAATCAAGTGTTTTGCAGTCTGTTTACTTTAACAGTAAATTTTTATGAATGTACCCAATTAAATATGATAAAACCTCAATCCTCTAATTCAGATGAATAGCTTCTAAGAAAAGTGAAATAGGGTATCTTCACAGATTCTGTTAGACTGCAGTGTCATTTTGGCCAAAAAAAGCAGAAGTTCAGCATGTTACTGGTTTCCTGTTATGCTTTTAATTTGACTGCAAAATTCTTCTTTCCTCTGTGAGGAGATGTATGCTTTAAGCTGTAATGTTTTGCCATGTTGCAAAAAGCCATATTGAATTAAGTATAAAGAGCTTTTTCCTTTTTTTTTTCCTAAGTTAGTTTGTTTTGTGTGTCATCCAAGGCAAATCTTGTGACTGTGACAGCCTCTTCTTATGCGGGTCTATCATTACTTGCTAAAGTATCTGGTGTATTTCATTGTCAATGAAGTCTACATAGGGGAATTTTCATCTCATGCAGACATAACTGTGAAACTGCAGTATAAGTTAAAGTTAGATTAAACTAGTTTCTATGGATTTAGCACATTAGTTAGCAGACCTTAATTTTCCAGGTTTTGATTAGAATATTGTAATAGAATAAATTGTTTCCTCCCTTTTCTAAGTGGTGTTATTCTTATGTCTTTAGTCAAGCTACTATGGAGTAAAATAAGGTAGTCATTTCATATTAAGAAAGGGACTATTAACCTTCTTTATATATCTAGTTCAGTAGCTTTCATTTGGTTGGCTGGCAAAAAGAAACACTCAGTGACATTTTCCTGGAAGCTTAGAATTACATCAGATACAATTTGTTTTTCTGTTACTTTTGCAAAGATTTAGGTAGGTTCAGACTTGACACCAGACTTGATGGTTAATTGTCACAAGGCTATTTAACGCATCTCTATGAATAAAGACAGACATTCAGATGCCTTGAAGAAAACCTGCCTCCTCAAAAGAACAGAAGTGGCAGTGGACGACTGACACCAGAGCCAGTCCCTTATTCTCTTGAAAACCCCTCATGCCTTCCCTCTGTGAGGCTAGTCCGTCCTGTCCTTTACAGGACCACTTGACCCTGTCTCTTGCACCACTGCCTGACCCTTCTTCCTCACATCACAGCCAGCAGACTCCATCTCCAGCTGACCCACTCTTTTATAACACCCATCCTTCTTGGATGGGCAAGGCTGTTTCCACTCTTTGGTAATTAGTACAGCTGTAATTCATCAGGAGTGAGGTTGCTTGCAATCCATTCTCCTACAATTCCCCTTTTTTCTCTTAATTATAAAGTTGCAGTATCTCCAGAAAGACATGTTCAAGTAAACTAGCATTACGATACATTCACATATTTCACTTAGGACAAAACAGTTATGCAAATGTTCAGGCAACATGTCACAATAAGAACATATGCTTCAGGTCCTGGTTCTCAAATATCCCAAGTAGTCTGCTTAGCTTTCCTTCATGGTTGCTTTTTTCAGCATGTCCTTATATGAGAGCTAATTGTTTCACATTTATTTTCTGCATGATGTAGATTATCATAGAGTTCTTTAGGAATTCACTTTTCTTTAGAGATAGACTATTTAGGAGTCTTATTACTTAAGTTTCTCCTCACATATGAAACTATTCTATATGTTAGAACTCCATATCTTCCTTCAGATGGGCTACCTATGTTATTGAAAATGTAGACTCAAAGTGAAAGTTTACAGTGGCACACCAACTTTGTCCAGTTCATTCTGCATTCTTTTCCCATTAATTATTAACTCTCTTTTTGTTTGTTTTGGTTAAGTTTTACTTTTAACAGTATAGAACATCAACCTAAAGCTTTTGGAATTTTCATTAGCCCCCAAATGTGTTTGTGAATTAACCTTGATTCATTCAGTACATACTATTGAAGTCCAAAAATTAATAGCTGTAATTCATAGATACATACGTTTCACCATCAAATAACACATTGTATTGAATAATAGAACTACTCTGTCTCCAGCTTCTCCTGTGTCTTGCTGCTTTAATAACTTCTCTTGTTCCTTCTTCAGCTTTGTTGCTTCTGTCACCTGTAACTTCAGTTCTTCTATCTGCTGAAGCAATGTTTTCTTTGAGTTCAGTCACCTCTTTTTTGTTTTCTTGTGTTACTCTTCCACATTTTAACACAAAGGCAGCTTTTTACATTTACTCTTGCTCCGTTTCCTTTATACCAAATAAGCAAAGTGCATAGTGCCTGTTTCTCATGTGCAACACCCTTCTTCTGCAAAATTTGTGACTATACGTTTAAAACAAATTTTTCTTCTCCTAATATTCAAGTCCCCATTTCTAAGTTCCCAGCCGCTCACCTGGGGATGGTGTATTTGTTTAAATGTCATCGGTTGTTCAGGCTCTTGGTCCCACCTGCTTTGCTCTCATGCTCTTGGTCCACCTGGCTCCACCATCTTACTGTCCTTAGGTCTGCAGTCATCTGCCCAAATCACCTCAGGATCACGTCGGGGTCACCAAGTGACTATGGAGGCACAACTGACACCAGCGTCAGAGTAATGTCCCTTATTCTCTTGAAAACTCCCCATGCCTTCTGTCTGTGAGTTTACCATGGGCAGCTCCACTCAGCTTTGACTCCTTCTCTCTTCCTTCTGCATGACTGGCTAACTCCTTCCTGTCCCTTGCACAACTGCCTGACCCTTCTTCCTCACATCACAGCCAGCAGATTCCATCTCCAGCTGACTCCCAACCAGCTGACCCACTCTTTTATAACACCCATCCTTCTTGGATGGGCAAGGCTGTTTCCACTCTTTGGTAATTAGTACAGCTGTAATTCATCAGGAGTGAGGTTGCTTGCAATCCATTCTACAGATAAGTCATTCAGAGAGGAGGTTTTCCTGCATTGAACTATAACTTTCTGACAACACTGTCTTAAGTAACAGAAATGCAATGTGCTTAAAAAATATTCCTTAGAGTAGAGGCCTGGCTAACTAAGAAAGGTAACAGCTTTGCCAAAAATATTTTGCTCTGAGGCATCACCAAAGGGAAAAAGAATGAGACATGATTAATTCCTGTTTCTACTTGGTTTGAAGTGGTTTACATTATTTTTAAGTCTACCTGTGTTTTCATTTAGTCATGGGATGACTTCCATACATTTCAGGTAGGAAACACCTGGCTTCCCATTCTGAGAAAGACCATTATTCATTGATTGGACTGCAATGAAACAAATCTGGTTCTGAACAGTAAACTTCTTGAATGGTATTTAGTAAGACAGCTCACATGTCCAGCATTGCTGATCTCAGATGAGGGAACACATTAACTTAGGCTTCAGAGTACATTTTTTCTGTGTAGAGATAGAGGTCTGCAGTGGAGGTTTTCCTAGGCAGAAACCAAAAATAACTAATTACACTTTTATATATATAGCAGCTGGAAGCTGACCCATAGAGTATACCCCCAAGTCTGTAAAGACAGCCCTGCTTGTCTGCCTCCCCTGCTGACAGAGGAGATGGCACATGCCACACAAGCTGCCAAAACTGGTTTAGGGGGCAAGGCAAGGATCTGCTGCTGCTCCAGCATAGGCTTGGCTGAGCTGGACATTCCTATATGGGAAGTATTGGGGCACCTTGGTGTGCCTGGGCCATGCAGCGCTAGGAGAATGGAGAGAAATAGATGTGCAGGCAAAGCTTGCTTATGTAGAGCCAGCACAGCAGCTCAAAACTTGTTGCTCCACTGTTTTTAATTATTATTTTCTTTCCTAAAGTATGGATTCCCTCATGCCACAGCAGGTTTCTGAACCCAAACAAGCAAGGATGAGGTCTTGACTCTCTCCTCTGTTGAAAAGCAGAAGTTCTGCTGCTTTTTTTCCTTCAGAATTTGTACCATTGGAGGACTAGACTTCATTGTATTTCTTTATAAATAATATTTATAAGGGAGATTTTTTTCCCACCCCCTGAACCACCATAGCTGTGGAATAAAACCAAAATATTTCCTCTCTTTTTAACATGTAACAATAATTATTTTTTTTTCTTAGTTATGTTTATTGGGTCACCTGCTGCTACTGTCTCGCACATGCATGTGCTGCTTTAGACCTCATCTCATATAACTACAGAAGCTCAAACAGAAACAGTCTGTGAAAAGTGTGTTTTCCAAGCCACTTTCTACATGGTTTTCTTAACCAAGGTTAGCTTCCCCCCACTGTCTGTAGTGGTCTTGCTGGTACTTAGTGAGCTGAAGGGAAGATTAGAGAACCAGATAGGCCTTCTCCAGGTTTCAAAAGCAGGCTCCAGTCACACAGCGCTGTGTGCATTGGGTCTTATGTACTCAAAAATAAGCATTATGGCTGTTTCCTTGTAATACAGACATTTCATATGGATTTTTCTTAGTCTGGGAGTTAGGATGATTTGAAAGAGCACAAATTTGATGTGGTATTGGTATTCAGGTTGTATGTACAAACTGCACTATACTGTACTTTTTGTAAACTAATGTAAGTAGACGAGAAGATTGTACAACGTGTAGATCTGCCAACTGTAAGAAGAAAAACTTTTCATAAACTGAGAATATATCAATTTTTTTTTAAATAACCCCAAAACACCAAAGTTAGAGCAATCATTTTTAAACAGTCCATGTTTACCACTGCTTGTTAGATCAGTAAGATAACATGCATTTTAATTCCCATTCACTTAACTGACTTCATGGAAGTGATGGTGACTTTGTGTTCCCAGTCATTTGTAAGAGCAAAAGAAATTGCTTATTCTTGGGGTGGGAGGGGGGAGGGGTGCAGGGGGGAGAAGACAATGACACGGACACATTATCTTTGCATAAACATGCTGCCCTCACTTCCTCCATTTCTTTGTGGCGTAATAATGCATTTAAATCTGCATATGTTGAGTCCCAGGAGGTAGATCCCTTTAAATGGCACCAATATTGTTTCACAGGGAAAAAAAAAAATTTTGATTGTTTGTGAGATAAGTATTGCATATATGTTGATTATACACAGATTTTTGCAATGCCCAATGGCTCACTGTTTCTATGGTAACTTCATACATATCCATTTCTATCATGTATTTAAATTAGTTTTGATTTGTACATGTTCCATTTAGTCTTTTCATCTTTATATAAATTGAAATTATGGAATACATAATAGATCAAAATGCTTAATTTTTAAGAACTTATATTTGTAAAAATTTCTCTATTGTGAATAAAGTCTTTTAATATATCTGTTCAACTGATTATAGTTTTTCTTACGTGTGTGTTGCAAAAGTAACTACAGGAGTCTGCTGCATATTCTCATCTAGCTGCTGTACTCCAAAATTTTTGTCAGTATTCTGAGTACTTGTCAAGATGCTGTTCTTAATTAATGTCAGCGTATAGAATTTCTACCACTGAAATAAGTTTCTAGGAATTTTTGTCAATAAAATTTCAGCGTACCAAATGTATTTTGGTAGAAAATGAGCCTGCTAATGAAAAGAGGGAAGCTGGGAAGTGGGAGGCGGCAGGCAATAAGCACAGTGAAGGTCAGTCACTACAATTCATGCCCTGCACAACACAAGTGGGCAAAGCTAAATGCCATTTAGGAGCAAACAGCACAGTGGAGATGACAAGGCTGTCACAGTGCCCAGTGTTACATGACCAAGTAATGAAATCCTGTTGTTAGCCCATGCTCCAGAGGAGAGGAAAACAGTTGTCATAGGAACTGTAACTATATTTTGTTTCAGAAGGACATTAGGATTTCCAATCTAAATATTGAAATAACAGCTACACCTCCTGGATAACCTTGTTTTCTCTGTTTAGTAGAAAGCCTCCTCCCAAGATGATACTGAAATAAACTGCTGTGGTTTTACAGAACAGTCTCAGTAGTATCAATTTCTGTCAAAAGACTTACTCATTAGACCTGCTTAAATAATTTTTGATGGTAAGTCTGAGAGTTTTTTGCAGTGGAGCAGTTTCAGCTACACAGTGAAGTCCTTGGGGCAGTCAGCACACAGTGCCCTCCTGCAGCTGGCTCCAGGACGAGACAAACTGCTACTCAACCAGGCAAACATGAACTAATGCAAACCTTCCTGCAGACTGTGATTCAGAAGAGATGTAAACGCAAGCCTGGGTTAGAATTTCAACCAATTCAGTCTCCTTAATTGGATGCTTGGTGCGGTTTGTTTTCTGCAGGGGAAAAGGGAGCTAGGACTGAGTTGGCAATTAGTCAGGACAAACAGGATCTGCCCCATCTGCATTGCCCTATGACCTTGCTCTATCACAAGAGGAACTCAGCACTCACATGGCAGCATCTGCTATGGAAACAGCCCTTCATCTGATCCCCCTTAATCTTGGGATCAGTCTGTCCTAGATGATCTCAAATATAGGAGGAGAGATTACACATCAAAAAGCAAACTGCCAAACACAGGAAATGGTCACTGAGACTCAAGAGTTCCACTCTGGATACTCCAACAAGAGATAAACCACAGGGTTTTGCTCTCTCCTGGGTTTATGCATTCATACATGCACAGAGTGGTGGATGGGACAAGTTCCACATCTGCAGAATCCAGCTAGAGCCCAGCAGGCTGTTAGCATTCAGCATTATTCCAAAGCCAGCACTTTGACCCTCATGTCTCAGGTATCTGCTCTTCTCTCTGCACCAGCTCTCACTCACCCTGTAAAGTCACCATAATAAACCCTCCCACTGGAAGCCCCTCTAAAATTTTCACGTGCTCCCCAAACTCTGTGCATGCTTTGTGGCCAAGTTGTGGAAGGTTGTTTGCCTTTTACTATTCCTGTGCTGACATTTTACAGGATCCCTCTCATTATTAATATTCTATGCTTTCATTCCAGTTGTGTGTTGCTTTCACATCATCAAATAGCTCAGAGCTATTATTAGTCTTGAGCACCTCGAGTTAGAGGAAGAAAACCAATTGGCAGTGTGGTTTTAAAGTACTGTAACAATTATGTCCAGAAAAAATACTATTGTCCACATCTTACTTTAATCCCAAAACTGAAAATTTCTCACTAAAAAAGTGAGAGAACATGCCGACTCTATTTGTGTTTTATACTAAGATATATTTAGAGATCTAAGCAAACATTGCAACTATCCACTTCTGCCATAGGATTTGATAGACTGTAATATATTTCTCAGTATCCAATTTTCACTTCTTTCTGTTCCAAAGCAAGCAAGGAGGAGGCAACAGTATCACATTGAAATACACGAACTGTTTCCAATAGAGCATTGATTGGCTGGTCACAGTTGAAACCTGCTTGGGCAATCTTCCACCTTTATATCTGTGGTATCACCAAAAATAGGCTTACAGGGATAAATTTCTTGCATCAATGAACATTTTTCTTTCTAAAAATAACTTGTACAGCAAGAAAATCTGCTCCATTTAAGTCAGTGACAAAAACTGTACATTTTAGCAAAGTCAATTTTTCACTAAGAGAAAAAAAAATCCATAGAATTTTACACAGAGTCTTATGGAGTGGATATAGCTTAAGGAACACTCGAGGAAATGGTGACAGACATGGTACATTTCTCTTTTCTTTCTTTTATTTTTTAATATCTTACAGATTATCTGTTTCTCAAGTATGGTTCAGACAATAAACACCATGTATGAATTTATTCTCACTAAGCAAACTCTCCATCTTCTTATCATTCAAAGCTGTTTTTCCCAGTGAAAACAAATCAGTGGCTTCAATTCAGCTGGTGTTTGGCTTCTTTAATTAAAGTGTGCATGTCTTAACTTGAATAGCTTCAACAAAATCTGAAGCTTTCTTTTCTCTATCATTCTAAAATGTTTTAATATATCAGATATATCACGCTGTTTCCAACACTGGCTGCCAAACACACACAAAGCCAAATCTTCAGCTTTTATAATTTGCATACAAAATCCTGCAGCCTCTTTCCATTTCTCAGCAAAAATTTTACTGCCAGACAAAGAAGTGAATTCCCATTTTGTGGGACTCCATTAATTTTATGAAATATGCTGATGACTACTTACAAGCATGGCATAAATATTATATGTTAAAATAGAAGTAGACTTGTCAAGTAAGAGGCCAATTTTGGTATGCATTATTAATAACAACCATAACTACACTCTGTAGTGCCATAAAGGTAAAGCAAGTTATGTAGACACATTCTCTTCCTGAAAATTTTTACAATAGGAGATAAGGTAAATCTAAGTCACTGAGCAATTATTCAAACATGAAAAGGGTGTAGGGAGATCAGCAGTGAAAAGAGTAAGGCAAAATGGGTCACTGAAAGCATTGGTTTGAAAGGAAGATGGCAAAGAGAAAATGACAACTTATAAACAGGAACTGCTACATCAGGCAAGATGATCCTTGAGAACGGTAAGGTACTTCAGACTGGAGGAGGAGAAGGAATCAGAGATAATGGGTATGAATCACAAACTGGGCACTTCAGAAGCATCATCTTCAGATAGGCCAAGAATTGAAAAATGCAGTTCCTTTCAAGGACTGAGGCTCACAGAGCAGACATGCTACAGGGGAAGCTGTAGTGTACCTGTTCTGCATCTGCAGGGGCACAGACTTTGAAAACCACACATTGAAATCAGTCATTGAAAACATTTACTACAACAAGAATAAAAAAAAAAAATTAAGAAAACATTCCCCAAATATTATCCTGCACTGCAAGATGGTCCCCTCTCCTCTCACAACTCCAAAATTCCACCCCCACTCCCCATCATGATGTATCTATGCATCTCTGTGCTTCCCCATGGCACAGGAGGCTGCTGGATGGCTGAACACCTGCCTGCTCATGGGAAGCAGTGAATTAATTCCTTGTTTTGCTTTGCTTGTGTGTACAGCTTTTGCTTTCCCCATTAAAATGTCTTTATCTCAACCCACAAGTTTTCTGGCTTTCACTCTTCCAGTTTTTTCCCTGATCCTGCTGGTGGGGGAAAAAGGGTGCCTGGGGTTAAACCACAACACGAGGAAAAGTTGCAATTATTTGTGCATAGTTTTCCTTGCCTGGGTTATTAACTCTCTGTCCTTAGCTTCTACACTTCACATTCACTTGAACCCCTCACTGGATTTGTCCTTTCACTTGGAGGTAGGAATCTAGAGGCAGTCTTCAAGTAAATCACCAAGAGATGCACACAGATCTTTAAAGGTTAGGAGAGATGGAGATTTCCCTGAACTCACACAGCTCTTCCCTGCCTACCCAGACCTCAAGCATTTCCACAGCTTCCTAAATTTGAATCAGGTTTTTTTTTTTTTTAAATCCTGGTAGCAAATCCCAGCCCAGGCTGCAAAGCATAAGGATTAGCACTCAGGCTCGAGCAATCACTGGGGACTTCAGCTAGTCCCAGGCTGAAGCTGTTTGTAGTGTTTAACCAAGAGCCCAAAATTGTTGTAAACAACAGTATTTGCAGATCTATGGCATGACAAGCTGATTAAAAGCCCAAAAGTAGCATGTGTGGTAATACTGACAAAGCAGCATCTTCGGAGTAATTTAGGGGAATGTTATAAAGAGGCACAAAATATCTTTCTGTCTCCAGTCACCAGCCATAATGTGTAAATAATTCATTAAGAAAGGGCAGCCTGCACATCATCACCACTCAGAGGAACCAGAAAGCTCACAAAAATGAAAAGAGAAACATAATCATTATATTAATTACTGATAATGTAAGGTTTAACAACTCCATTTCATATTATAATAGCCTAGCTTCAAAAAGACTGATGCAAACACTTCTTAGGAAACAAAACACCAGTAGAAATGAGCCATTCTCCTTGTTTAGCTTTTTTAAGAGCCTAAAAATGCTGAAAGTGACCAGGTTAGGTAAAAAAGGACATTTTGTGGTGTTTAATCCATTGACACCAATAAACAAACATTACCCACAATGCAGAACCATTTTTGATAGTCCTATAGATTTTTCTAAAGCACCTACTTGAACCTTTGATAGCCAGAGGCCATCTCAGAACCAATCCAGAACTCCTCTCTTGCTCTGCCTTCAAATATGAAACACGCACCACCACTGCTGTCCTTCTCCACAGTGGCAAAACGAGGTTCCAAGGTCCTCCAAAGCTGGCAATCTTTACCTCTTTTCATGCCTTTTCCTTTTTACTTCCACCTTGTCCTTGCCAAGTCTCTCATATCAGACAACCTCTAAACCTTGAGAGGGAGTTGCCGTTCAGCCCACACCACAGAGCAGAGCCTTGACCATCCTTTAACTCGGGGATTTTCATGACATTTTGACTAGTAACAGTCCTGGAAGGAAGTTCCCAGGCACATTTCATTTTTGTCTTCAGTCCAGCTTGTTTGTCCAATGAGGCAGGTACCTTAGAAGATGATGTACTTCATCTGAGTCTCATAATGCCTACCCCCACAGGCCCAAATCTTTTTATTTTATTATTATTATATAATTTTAAAACCAAAGGATATTTGCTTTTCTTTCAAGATTACTTTCCACTCTGTCCCCAGGAAAGATGTGAAGACTGAAATACACTTGGAGCAAATATATCAGCCACAGGAGAAAGGAGAGGAGGAAATGCTCTTATTCAAACATGGCAATAGAGCAGCACCACACCAGAGTCCTATTTTCTGGTGCCTCACTTGGGGAGAACAAATCCCTCTACAAACTAGCCAAGAATTAGATCTGTATTTACAGGAGGCAGCATGTACACCATGCACACTAAATTATTCACCTGAGGTTACAGAGCCAGGCAGTCAAACCCCCTCAGCACAGCTGCCAATTCTCAGCTCCACTCAGCTTTCCAGCTGCTAAACAATAATCTTTTTCCCATCCCCATGTAAGACATGAGCCAATTTTACTTTTATGAGACTAAATTACCTCTATTCATCTCCTGTCATGGTAAATGAGTTACTAGTGAACTCTCTCATTTTTCAAATTTTTATTCACAAATGTCTTTATAATTCCGTTTACCTGTACATGAAGAGATACACGCTATTTGTACAAGCATAAATCAGGTATGATTTACTTTGCATTAAGTTGCTGTTTCTTTTACTGCTGGAGACAAATGTAAGTAGTAAAAGCAAGCAAATAAAAAAAAAAAAAAATTAGAATTGGAGAGACTCTAGCTAATATGCCTTAAATGGGAAAAGGTTTCAAGAGTCAGACTCAAGAGATAGCACCATGAAGCAACAAGCAGAGTACACATCCCTCAACTTGTGGCAGCTGACTTATATAGACTTCTGCATCCTTTCTTTGGGCTCCCTGTGAGGGAAGGAGGAAAAGGCACACAGCATTCAGATTGCTCAACAAGCAGTTGGGTGCAATCAGGAGTCTGCAACACAAGAGTGCAAGAATAAACATAAATAAATTGGGGCAAAGATATACTCAAAGGGATATCAGGAGATACCAGTATTCATCTTCCACTATGTACAATGAGACACAGCAGCAGGTAAATGGTCATGGCCTGACAAAACTTCTGGAAAAACATTAGATTTCTAACCATAATCTATTTCTAAATAGAGATTTTTTTTTCTGGCCGTGTTGGTTTAGTCTGGCCCTCTCCAAGGGCTTTCTAACCTCTCAGGGTGATTTCAGACAATTTTTTACCAGATATAAAGTACTCCAGTTCCACGAACAACTGCACACTAAAAATACAACATTAAGGAAAAGGAGAGGGCATTTATGACAGCTTTTGATCTCATAAAATCTGGTGGTGGTAATTCAGTTGGGAATATGGAGCTGCTCATTTTAGGAAAAATAGGAACCACACAATCAGACACCAGTAACTCACAGCAGTACTGCTGGTTGCTCTCAGCAAGGGGGATGTCAGGGAGGCTGGGGAGGAAGCTGCACTCCAGCAGGAGCTGCTGAATTTTGGAGGCAGCAGCAAGGGAACTTAGCAGGTTGTGTTGTGCAAGGTCAAGTCCATAAGGAAGAACCTTTGAGCAGAATTCTTCTGTAAGTCAAAGAGAACAAGTAACTCCTTAGCATCTATACCTGCAACCAAGTTATTTTTCCCTTGTGGGTTTGTCTAAAATGTGCCAGGTCCTTCTCCCATCCTGAGGAGACTCTCTCCATTGGCAGTTTATAATTTAACAAAATTAAAATGAAGTCTTAATTGCCAAATAAGCATCTCTTATGACTATGAGGTTTTTTTGTTTCCCCAGTCCTGTGACTTTTTCAGGTTGTTTTTAATCTTCTTTGATAACTTGGAAACTATAGTCACATCAGCATTTCTGTAGCCAAAAGTTTTTAAAAATTCTTGTAAGAATCCTATAAAGAAGATGAATACTTAACAATTTTTTCTCCTTCACTAAACAGAAATAAGCAAGGCCCTGGGAGTTATTTGGCTTTTTTTGGAGTTTTATTTAAGAGCAGGTAAGAGAGGAAGAGAAGGATCTTTTACTAAAAAGTAAGTCTACTACAGTTCAATGGATTTAGAATTCCCAAGTTTTCAATTAAAACCTGGATCAAAGTAACAATGAATGCCAGTTGGAAAGCCTGCATTCATCTGAAAACAGAGACTATTAAGTCCAGAGCTTTCCAAACCCATCACATTTAGCAGCCCCACAAGGGATGGAGAGGAATAGCACAGACCTGCTCAGCCAGCTGGGCTGTCAAGTGGCTTTTATTTCCCCGTGCGAGAGAGCAGGAAAGGTGTTGAGCAGACAGATGATGAAAAGATGGGGGGAGGAGGGCAGAACATCAGAGGAAACAAATTCATAAGAATAATTTAATTTAGAACATAAAATTAATCCAAAAAAATAGAGGAACAGATGCGAAGGGATTTGAAACTCCTTCTTGGATCATATCTCCTTAACTTACTATACTCACAATCTGAATGTGATCTTATTTATTCATAATATTGAAAACTATATTAATTAAGCAATAAAATACTTCAGACAGCTTGCTGTTAGGATTATTTACATACCTTGTGTATTAAAGGGGGAGGAGGAGAAATTAGTGGCTCCATCCTGAGAGGTGACTAAACACCAGAGGAAACAATTCCAGGCTTTTTATAGCATGAAGGATTCCTCTTTGCTGTTGGAGCACTTGCCACAGCCAGTTTTTCAAAGGACTCTGCTAATTAAGATATGTACTCATACAAGCAAATATTTGGCTGTCTCAGCACTGATATCTCCCCTGTGAAGCTGAGAAAACCAAGGCAAACAGAGGAATAAGGAGATCTGAAACATCTCCCCTCTCTGACCCTGCTAAAGAGAATAAGCCAGGCATCTGCACCAACCACAAGGTGATTAGTACAGCAAGGACAAACAGATACAAATCTAGATGAGCCTTCTGGGGAGCCTGCCAAGAAACATGTTGCCTTCCCAAGCAGAAGATGTGTCGCTGTTCACGCTGCCATATAACTGCTGTGCGACCTTGGGCAGCAAACCACAGAATCCCAGGGCACTGGGTTTGTCTCCAAGGTAGCCCAATAGAGGTCACATCACTGACTTCCTGGGCTGGCCAGGCCTGCTTGCCATTACAGAGCTGTGGTGTGCAGGACATGGATGAATTTTGTCTCTACAAATACACTTGACAAGCAGAAATTAAGAGCAAGAAAGAGAGGAGGGAGTTCATCAACCTGTACTTACCTGAATACTCAACAATACAGAGGCAACATGAAAGTCATTTTCTTTCTCCACACAAAAAGAGCTCACGTTACAACCCCTGCACTGCCTTAAAGTTTAGCAGAGATGGCTCCACAATCTCTTCCAGAAGGAAAGAAATAAACTCTGCTTCTGTTGAAGCTGGATTCACATTTAAGGGACACTGCAAATCTCCCAAGTACTTAGCAAACCTGGGTCAGGCCCTCATGCCTGTGTTATTTCCTGAGACAAGTGCATCTGGGCTTCAGGTGCCTTCACTACTTCCTGATTGTTTTGCTTTGGGGAAGGATGAACCATTACCACCTGTGAGATTTTCTTCATCATTTTGGCTTCCTAATCCTATCTACCAGCCAGTCCCTGCAGAGCAGTGAGGAATTGTTGCCTGAGTAAGTACAGCTGAGAGAAGAAGCTGGAACCTAGAGTCTCTCATGGCCTGGGCTTAGTGTCCATGACCAGCAGTAGGAGAATTATGCCTGAGAGGGCAGCAGACAGATAAAAGCAATTTGTATGAGGAAGACTTGGTCATGTTGGGAGCCCTACACATATATTATGGTAAGAGCACAGACTTCATTGCTGCTGTGGACAAACTGTTATTTTTCTCTATTGTAAAGTTTATGCACATCTTTTCTCTTGCAAGAGAATACTGTTTTATTGATTTCCCTTCAGAGACTACTTGGAGGAAGGAGACTTCATTGGTAAGAAAAAAATTTTCAGCTACTGGAGTGGCAATATGGTAGGGTGCAGCAGTTACTTTGTAACCTTGGATACAGCTGCTCAAAAGGATCTTCTTCCCCTGAATTACTTTCAAGGATATTGAAAGTATCCAACCAAAATATTTATATTGAAAATTGTACTCTACCTTGCCCTCAAATAAGCATCTTGTCTGTATATACAGTCACTGGGAGAATATATAGGCTATATATTCCAGGCTTTAAAAAGCCTGAAGTTGTTTCCTCTAGCGTTTAGTCACCTCTCAGGATGGAGCCACTAATTTCTCCTCCTCCCCCTTTAATACACAAGGTATGTAAATAATCCTAACAGCAAGCTGTCTGAAGTATTTTATTGCTTAATTAATATAGTTTTCAATATTATGAATAAATAAGATAGTCAGATTGCTGTACTGAAACCCAGAAAGCCTATGTTCAGACAGTCACAAAAAGACACAACTCTGAGGTACGAGTAGAAGAATTTCTATCAGAGCAGGAGATAACTTATCTAACCCAGTTACCTAGGAGGCCCACATCTGAAATGCTATTTTAAATTGTGTCATTACACAGTAAGGGATTAGAATTATTCATCGTGTCTAACCTAACCTCATTACAGCTTCCATTGGGAATAATTATTTCAAAACATTTCTTGCACTTCAGAACCTCAGGGCACAATTATTGAGTCTTCCTGAACTTGGCTCAAATGACTTCTCTAAATTCTAGGGAGCTGCTCTGGCTCCCAGCACAAAGTGAACCTAGCTAAGAACTAATCTTATTTGCAGTAAAGAAACACAGACGGCTGCCTGAGACATTCATCTACTTGCCTGGCCCCCACAATGACATCACAGCCTATTGCTGTGTCCCTCACATCCCTTTCCATCCCAAAAATGCATTTTTCCCTGGGTGGAGGATGCCACCTTTGAAGTCAGGACAATGCTACAGCTACCAAACAGTTACAAAGCAAACCTGCACAAAATCAGGGGCTCTCCTACTTTGTTTGATCCTTCCCTGCAGAAATGGAAGGGCAATGAAATGTGTGTCATCATATAAAATTTACAACTTATGTATGTTTTGGAGAAACCCCTCACACACCCCTCATCCAGCTTCGGGCAGACAAAGCTTTTCTAAAACAATGGCTCATAGGGAGGACAATAAGGACAATACTTTATTTGCAGAAAGTGGGTAACTGCAAGTATTTATTTCAACACCTTGTCTGATTTGTGAGGATCAGAGTGTACTTATTAAGAAATGTGAGGTCAGCAAAAAAACTGCATACGATTCTGGCAATAATGTCAGCACAGCCACATGAGATTATCAAAGTGCTGTTTAAAGGTGTAACTAGAAATGATCTCTTAGTAATATTTCAGATTCTTTTCA
Organism: Polioptila caerulea; assembly: GCA_013397295.1. Taxonomy (NCBI): domain Eukaryota; kingdom Metazoa; phylum Chordata; class Aves; order Passeriformes; family Certhiidae; genus Polioptila; species Polioptila caerulea. Next base: position 587,539 of record VYXF01012347.1, on the reverse strand, counting down.
CAAAGATGAAGTTCCACTGAAAATATGTGCTGTGACTTCTATCAATCAGGTCTTGACTTGCTTAATACCATTTTCTCTTTTATATATAAATTAGCCTGTTCAGCTCTGACCTTTGTCCTTTCAAGGATTTTTAATGTCTTTTTAAATAGATCTAGAGAGCTGACATCCAAAAAGAGTTGAGGTGGAAGATGTTCTCCTCGGGTGTTTTAAACTCAGATGTTCTGTCTGCTGAAAAAAAAGGCACATTATATCATCAGCTCAGGAATATTCTTTTACATTGTTCTGATCTAAAATTATGACCGGCATAAAATAGGTATAAACATTGGTTCTATTTCCCAGTAAGCTACTTAAGACTTCTGGAGACAATTCAGAATTGAAATAGCCTCTCCTGAAATTAGCTGACATAAAATTATTTCATCTGCACAAATAAACAGATTGTGATGCATTTCCTGATTAGCCAGAAAAGCCCAGCAAGATAAGATTAAGTAAACCAACAGATGTAAAAACAAGACATAATATCTCATGTAAGTGAAAATTTGAAGTGTTAAACAAAATGAATGAGGACAAAAGCATTTGTAAAGGTGGCCCAGTGTTTGTATGTATGCTTTTTCATTTTCAAAGCTCTTATTACAGCACAAGTCATAAATAAATTACATTTTGCTTTCATAGAGTTCCAGTAACCATCATTTGGAAGTTAGGTTTGTTATCTCAGATTTACAGGGATTTCAAGCTACAGCATTAATGTATTACACAGGTCCAAATCACTTCAATTCATAACAATATAAATAAGCACAATATAAGGACTAAAAACAATATAATCACACCACCAATTTTCAACAATAGAAAACTTTTGTGTTTGAGCTTTGACCAGTGTGACCCAGAAACTTTGGTCTGCTGTTTGAAAAGAGACCCCTCAATCAAAACATGCGAAACAAAGACTATTCCTGTTAATGAAGGAAATGGGCAAGGTTTCCTTTCAATGCTCTGCTAACTGCTTTAAAGAAAAGATAATCTTTCAGGAAACTCATTCAGGAAACCTTTTATTAGTACTAAGAACTCTGAATGATCCTTCAGTAATCCTACTTGTTAATTTCATCAAAGAACAAAGAGGGTTCAGGAATAATGTTTTCAACATACATATATTCTTGTAGCATTGTATATATTTATATCAACAGCACAGCACCTTCCTTGCACTTAACTGGGAAAGTAGGAAGGAATTTTACCTTTTTTACAGTAAGGTATCTAGATCTGGTTTTAGGAGGCTTAAGGGCTGGTGGGTATGGGGTTGGTTTAGCTCTGTACTCAGTGCTGTAAAATCCCAACCTGGCTCAGTAGCACATTAAGCACTTTGTTATCTCAGTTTTTCCAATGAGGCAAAATGCAAAATGAAGCATTTTAGGGTTCTTGGAAGCATGCCTCCTTCTACAAATGTGGTTCATTCCTCACTGCTATGATGTGTACAAAATTTCTTCACTGTGCCCCCAGGCTAGATCTGGTTATATCCTCAGTACCACAGTTTCTTGCTTATCTGCCTTACAGTAAGAAATGGGCTGTTAGTTGCTGTCAGGACAATCAGCCAGAGCATCAGTTAGAGCATTTAATAAGTTAAAGATCAGTGGGTGATTTCTGAGGCAAGGTTTTCCCTGCACACATACACTGTACACACAACTTGTGGCTCTAAACTTCCCTGCATAAGCTTAAATCAAAAAATAAGATATATCTTAAAACACACTAAGCAAACAGAAGTTACTTTTGCCCTGTTTGAAGCAAAACAAAAAAATATGTACATTTAATCAGAAGCAATTGTGTGTGAAATGTTTTACACCCACTCAGCAGTGCCACAGCCTCTACAGCGTGTGTGGGTGAGCTCTGACAGGGCTGTGCTGCCACCCTCTGTCCTCAGCCCTCCAAGTATCAGCAGTTAATATCGGCGTGATACCAACTGCTCTTAAACCTGGGAATCTGGGAAGGTTAAAATCTACATTGTACAAGTAGCTGATGAGCTGTCAGAGCACAGGGGATCTTATTTCACTTCCTAAACATGTTAAGGTCTGCTGAGCATCCTATGCTACCCATAACACTGTGGTTACAGGACCATTTGGAGGCTGTGGTAAAAAGCCTTAGCTCAGAGGAGGAGCCTTGATGAAGCAGTTGTGAGTACCTGCAGCTGCACGAGCAAAACCCAAAGTTGACTCCACACTTATAAGGACCAAACCAATTCTGCTCTGGCCTTAAGGTCACCAGCTCTGCGTTATTAGTCCACGTTTACTCTGTTAGAACCTTTAGAAACAAATAAACTTAGGCATTGTTACATCCATATGTTTCCTGGATTCCAGGGTGTGTTTACTCAGTACGACTCGTGTTTGAAACAACTGGAGAAAGGCCCTTTCCCTTGCATGTCCCAAAACGTCCCAAAGGACCACTGCTTTGCAAGGCTTGTCACTGTAAAGAGAGGCTCAGGATCTTCCCTGCCACACTGACTGACACTGACTGGCCCTGGGTATTTTCTATGAAATGGAGAGATAGGCTATTTTGTCCACAAGTCTTCTTCCAGACTGGATTTTTTTGAGGATTTCAACTACATATTTGTGACTTTGTAAGGGACGGTGGAGCTCTTAATGTAGATGGAGATTTGAAAAACAACACAGACCCTAAATCATAAAGGAATGGAGCAATATCTTAATCAAGAGGAATGGCAAAGCAACTTCCACTTTCCTGCCTAGAGAATGCCTGGCTCCAACCCTTCAACTCAATGCCAAATAACTCCTCTAGTTCCATGTTTAAGCAGGTCTCATCAAGAAATCAAGAACCTTGACAAGAAAGACCAGATTAATAAACTCTGAGTGCTTACTAGGTCAAATACACACCTTTCTAGCCTAGCTATATAAGAGCAAGAAAAGAAGCCCTGTGGCTGGTGACATAGGAGACCTGAGCAGAATATAAACAGCCCAATAGCATCCTCGGTCTGTTAAACTCACTTTTCCATAAAAACTGCCAATGCCTCTTTTGAGGGATTCCGTCCGCTCTGAAAGGAGTGAATAAAGCAGATCATTAAGCTGAAAAGAAGTATAAATGCCAATAAAAATTCCTTTTTTGTGTTCTTTTTTCCACAGGAAGGGGAAATACAGACTATAACCTACCACAATAAGCTGGAGTCCAAAGAAAGCTGACTGTTGCTTTTAAAGTTGTCAAGCATTAACAATGTTCTACCACACAGCAGCAAGCTTACATGGAGGTGATTTTACATGGTGGTAGCAGTGCCCCAATGCTTTTTAAAGCCTAACTTTAGGCACACTTGAAACACCTAGG
>VYXF01012347.1:565139-584216 GCA_013397295.1 Polioptila caerulea | reverse complement strand
GCGGAAAGACTTTCAGGGTGGGACAAAGTCATTCCAGGGTATGTAGTTATTTCTAGATGGCTTTGCAGTATCCTGTTTGCCCTTCAGTGTTTTGCTGTTTCTGCTCATTTTTAGATTGTCTCCCCCACAGCACTATTATGCCTTGCAATGTTTGGAAGCCAAAAGTGCCCTTTTGCACTCATCAGGCTCTCAGCAGAAAGTGGCAGTAAGTGTAAAAATAAGTCACGGTGTCAAGGTGTCTGGCAAGAAAAGAAGGCAGAAATTGTGGAAGGAATTCAAGGAAAGCACAAAGGAGTGTGTCAGCCTCTCCTCCCCGGGCAGGGGAGAGTTCATAAATCGGCCAGGGGTCACTACCCACTTGCTAAAGCCAGCCTCCCATTAGCAGGCTGCTGAGCTCTGTTTGGGTGGGAAGTGGAAGAATTGGAAGGACAGAAAAGCCGATACTCCCCTTTCACAGCCACAGCTCCCAGTCATGCCAAGCAGAATGACAAAACCACTGTCATCTTACAGTTAGGAAGGTCACCCCTGTGGGTGCCTGTGGCTTTATCACAAGCTGTGAGTGCCATGCCAAGCACTGGACAGGTGTGTGCACATGTACACACACCCACATACACAGGTAAAGGTGAGATCTAAAGACATTCTGGCTGTGCATGGACTCGTGAGGTGAAAGACACATTGTAAAAACTATAATAGGTGTAACTCCACTTGGAAACCTTAAAATCACAGCCCTTAGAAAGCCCCAGGAGAAATGAGTAATGCATGTGTTCACTTGCATCCCCACTAGTACATAAAATTTTCTGCAGAAGAGAATCAACATTTTCACCTACACCAAAGACAGCCTCTCTCCTAGAGGAAAAAAACAACCTTATATAAAAATAGCCTGTATTCATTGACCCTAAGAAAGAAGCAGACATTACTTTTCTCCTCCTGTTGCTCAACAGCAACTTCCAAATAGCTCTTAGAAGATAGAACTTTCCTAGCCCTCTGACACAGAACAGCTCTTTCAGGTTTTTTCTCCTTGCAAATATATTGGTTTTCCAAACCAAACCACAAAGTGCACCACCAGCACGACGTCAGTGTCTTGACTTTTTACTCCTTCCCTCTGGCTCTCAACACAAACCTGAGGCTCCACTGGTCCTATCTGCAGCTACTATCTCAGTACCATTTATCTATCATACTTATTATATAATTCTTTCCAGTCCAGCTTTCATCTTTCTCAGAACCAAAATCCCTCCTGAAATTCCAGATGGCATCTTCCTTAGTGAAGTTTGTATTGGTCTGGTTTAACTTATTTTACTTTGCTCCAGTTTGTTTGTTCCACTACATCCTTATTCATAAATGTGTGCAGACTTGGTCATGACAGTTGAGTACTCTCTGTGGGTCAAAAATCTGTTTTCAACCTTCTATCTTCCATGAACATACTGAAAATAGGAAACAAAAATTCACACGTCCATGTAAAATTATTTGTATTTTGAGCTTCTACACCTTTAACAATGAACCCTCCATCTTCACTGAATACTGTGTGAAAGACTACTGTCTCCTCTGCTCTAAAGCTGCTGTCTGAGTTTTATGGTGTTTCTTTTACTCCTGATGAGGGGAATAAAAAAGGCACATGAATAGCAGTTCACTACAAGAGATATGTGTGCAACCCACAGATGCTGAAATAAAAAAGACATTGCTCTTTTCAACCAACTTTGGCATGAGAGCTCTTCCATCACCATTATTTAAAGGGCCAACCAAGCACCCCAATTGCTCAAATATAGTAAGGTGAGTGTCTCCCTCCCTCCCTCCCAATCTGCCATCCCATGGTTTGCCATTGTTAGGAGGCAATCTGTCAGTGGCTGTAGCTTCTAAGGCTGGACTTAAATTTTCTTCCAGCAGTCAGAGTTAGCTGGCAGGGAAGGTGACAGGCTGACAGCCTCCTGTTAGTACTAAGGCACTGTCTAATGCTCCTGCTATCAGAGGTAATTTTACAGAGAAGCCTAGAGATAATTTTTCAATTTGCTCTCCAGTAAATCAATTGCAGCTCAGTAATCAAGACAATGGCTGTAAAATGCAAAGTGTGCAGTGTGTAAGTGGAGTGAAGGTTTCACACCACAAATCTGAAACAAAGCAGAGTAACAGTATTTTCCCTTAAGCCTGTCGAAGCCCCTGAAGGGCCTCTGAATATGAATGGGTAGAAGCAACTTATTACTGCTGATACTCTTAAAGATTCTACTTGTTTCTGATGAAACTCCCAGTGAAATCAGTGTAGACAGGCTTCAATAATAGAGTGAGATATGGAAAGGCATAGTTGAGATCAGACCTTTCTAATAGAAGGAATGAAGGAAAATTTAGACTGCTGTAAATTGGGCAATAATTTGCAGACAGTTGCTCTTCTCTTAAAAGACCTTTGATTCAAACATAGCATCCTAAAGGTAGCTATGTCACTGCCATGTCAGTAATTCTCATGTGAATAGTTTGGAACAAGGTTCTGTCTGGATTTTTGAAAGGAAAAAAACTAGAAGAAATATAACAGAAAAAGAAATAAAATCTAGGTACCTGTTACTGTGACCTTAAATTGTAACAAAAACTTTATGCAAAGTCTTCTGTGGTAGAGAGGGATTTCAATTATAAGCAAAGTCGTTCCTGATTCCTCTGCTTCCCAAGAAATCAGGTTTTCTCTAAAACTGTCAAACTTCTAAGAGATTGTTTGTGAGGCCCCAAAGTTTGGCTGACAAAAAGGTTTCATTTTCACACGAAACAAGAAGGAAGGTTCTGCACTTCAAGAGATAGAGAGCTTCCTTGTACACCATCATTTTCAATACATTAATCATTTATATTTTTAAGTTTACGTTCAAAAGGTTTACAACCAAAAATTTTGAGGATGTCATAGCAAACTTCTCTTTCCTTTACTCTGAATTACATGAGTAGGCTGGAAAATTACATATCTTTCCAAAGTAGAGAGATGAAAAAAGATAAAAAATTAATAGATAACTGATTTCCATACAAATGTCATGGTGCACATAACAGAAAAGAGTTATGGTAGTAAATATAAATTCTCCTAGAGGCAAAGGCCATACCTTATAGAAAAGAAAAAAGGGGGGGGAAAACCCACAAGTTTTTTTCACGGTTCACACACTTACATTCTTCAGGGTTGAGTAAAGCAACTCTTCACCAAAAAGGGAACAAACTTCCAACAGGCTATACCACATTCATATGTTCAAAAGGTTTTACCTAAAGGAACTTTAAAATCCTGAGCAGTTATAAACATATTAGAAAAGGAAGGCAGCAGAAACAAGCTAGTTTGTTGCCTGCCTAGAAGTTGGCAGTGTATCTTGTATAGGCCCTATAACAGAAGGTCTCTGACTCAAACAACTTATAGCCTACTAGGGGAAGACAGAAAGGTAACAATACTACAGAAATCCCAACAGAAAACAAACAAAAAAAGCTATTTAATTTGCCCACAGTAACCCAGGAATGCTACATCCAAGTAAAAAATATTCTGACTAGTATTTACCCACAAGCCTATCCTTCTTTCTAGCCCCTAAAGGAGGTTAAATATCTAAAGAGGGCTTAAATATTTTTTCTTTTCTGCTGCTGAAATGAAGCCAAAGAACTTTCTGTGATTTCTTGTGAAATAGTGTAAAAATTAGTAAACCAGGATAGATAAAGGTAATACTACAGTTATATATGGCTTATTGGCTTATTTTGCCCAGGAACATTTGAAAAAAAAAAAAAGAAATTAGATGTTTCATAGCTTTGAACAGATGTACCATTTTTAAAGGCAATAATTTAAATTCATTGTCAGAATAAGCGTACTTGCACTTTAGCCTGATAATTTATCTGTCTGGGAGAACTGCTTTTGCACAGCAAGCACTGCCTACTTTGTTATGGAATACTTAATAGAACTGGCACTACAGGCTACTGAAGTCCAGTTCATGAACACACTAGATACAAGATCCAGAAATATAGTTTGGAGACTCTTCTAGTTTTATTAGTACATTGATTTGAAGAACATCAGATCGCTATTCAAAGAGAAAAATTAGGAACACTCAATCTGCACTTGCCTATTGGATTGCTGGAGCTATCTTAGTACTGGATATTCACTTCAGGTGCACAAACCTGAAAAAAAAGATGTGCATTGAATTTAAATATTTTGATGGGTTTATTAACTGTTTGTAAACAAGCATGTGGCCAGATATCCTTTTGTTTCTGTAAGTCCCATGGCCAAATATATGTCTCCAGCAAGCTGTCTATGGCAAAAGGTTTCAGCAAATTAGGGAAAGCATTTCAAGGCCCACAAATGTTGTTTCATGCATCCTTCAGGACCTCTGTCTTCTCACAGTCATCACCTGCTCCATGAGAAGTGCCACTTCAGGGACCTGTGTGATAGAATAGACGTGGCACACTCGAGCTGGAAATAATAAGTAGCACCTAAAATGCTCCTAACCACTAAAAAACAGCAAGACTATGTGGGACTGCAATTAAGACCAGTGCAGGAGACATCACCATGGTTTAACCACTGCCAGCAGCAATTCAGCCCCTCACAGCTGCTCACTCCCAGTGGGTGGGGGACAGACTAGAAGTGAGAAAACTCATGGGTTGAGGTAAGGGCAGTTTAAATGTTAAAGCAAAAGCCTCACACACAATCAAAGCCAAACAAGGATTCATTCACCACTCCCCATGGGCAGGCAGGTGTACAGCTATCCCCAGGAAAGGATGGCTCCATCACACTAATGGTGATTTGGGAAGACAAATGCCATCACTCTGAACAACCCCTCTTCCTCTTTCTTTCCCTGGCTTTATATACTGAATATGATGCCATATGGTAGGGAAAAATCCATTAAATTTGTCAGGGCCAGATGTCTTGACTGCATCCCCTCCCAGCTTCTTGTGCACCTCCAACCTATTCTGCTAAGAGGCAGAAAAGGCCTTGACACTGTGCAAGCACTGCTCAGCAGAAACTAAAACCTCTCTGAATTATCACCACTGTTTCCAGTACAAAACACAGCACCATGCCAGCTATGGAGAAAATTAACTCTATCACACCAAAACCCATCACAGACACCATGAGTCAGTGTGGGTTTTCTAGAATTGCAGTATTTTTTCTCCAAATCAGTCATGTTTCCTCACATATAATACTAAAAACCTGAAATCAGAGCTTCTCTTTTCAGTGGAGATACAAACCTTAGTCTCTAACATCACAGACGATGCCTTCCTGTTCCTTCAGTGTAATTCTCTCATTTTCTAATTTATATGGACTTAGCCATATATTTGTTTCTATTGTCCAGAACTTCTGACATGTCTGCCAAGGCAAAAAAATCCAAAACATGTAACTTAAAAGGTAAAAAAAAAAAAANAAGGTTCAATAAGATAAAAAAGCGTAAAAAGTAAAAAAAAAAAAAAAAAAAAAAAAAAAAGGCAAGGGGGCAGGAAGGGAAGAAAGAGGATCACTTTATTTATCCAAATCCATAAATTCTGAAGACAGAGCAGTCATCTGGTGTGAGATTTCACAGTATTTAGAAAATTCCTCTGGCAGGTTTTCTACATCACTGAGTAAAGTCTTGACCATGGCCCAATTCATTGCAAAGAATCCAGTTTTCTTCTGCCACACTCTGAGACAACTCAGCCTTCTTTCCAAAAGAGTGTGCAACTGTGAGTTATATGAGGATTAGGTACCTATTTTTCTTAGTTAGGTACTCTTAGGTTAGGTACTTAGTTAGGTACTTAGTTGCTTCTCCCACCGGTGCCCAACAATCTCTTTCTTAAGCACCTGCATTATCTTAAAGGCCAAGGAACCTAGACCCGAGTTGAATATTCCCTTCTTTTTTTTTTTTTGCTAAAAGGTCACCAATGCAACAGCAAGTTGGACATGTTGGATTATTCCAGCCAGTCTTATTAGCATACCAACAACAATCTGACAATTTACCAAGAGGGTTTTTTTTTTTAACTCCTGGAGAAAAATTGAAACCAAGTGAGCTAGAAAACCAAGGTGGAACATCACAAACAGAAGATTCTGTTAAAAATTAATCCATGTGAGGCACAGTGACTGACCTGTGCAGTACTCATGCAGCAGCTCTAGACTTTTAGGTAGTTTACATTTCACCCTGGAGGAGTTATTAACATTTTATTGGACCATGTGTCAAGTTCTAACAGAAAAATGGTAATAAAATATTTTGCTCTCCAGCAGGTCAGAAAGTATCATTGCTTCTTCACTCTATATTTTAAACAGAACTTCAAGCTGTTCTACATTTAAAACAGTAGCTCAGGTTATTTCCCATTTTGCCTGATTAAGGCAAGAACCTCTACCACAAGAATTTTCAGGTACTTGTGCAACTTCCATGCAGAAAGTTAATAATCTTCACATTAAAGACAAACTGCCAAGATCCCTTTCAGGCAATAACTTGGACTTTAGGAGCACTAATAGCCTCTCTGGTTTCTGCAGAATTTCCACAGATCACTGAAGATTCTCCCCTTCACTGACAGAACAGCAGGAGCAAGTTGATGATTAAAACTGAAAGATTCTGTTTCAGTGCAAAAGAAAAGATAGCAAACAGTGTTTCAGAAAATAGATCCTATTCAAAGAGATGCCCTAAGAGAAAGACTGATAAGAAAGGCAAAAATTCGAAGAAATGTTTTCATCTTTCTTTTATTTTTTAAAGAGGGAGGACTTGAAGATTAAAATCATTCAGCACTGCCCTCCTCACACTCAGGAGAGGGCAAGAGCACAAAACAAAGCACAACATTGAATAAGTTGGACAAGATCCTAGGCAACAGCACCCATAAAACCTCCTTTGGCAGGATTCAAAGTTAGAGTGATTATTTAGAAGATAGGATGGATGAAAAAACACAGCAACACAGTGTCACAGCTTTGTGCATGGAATGCTCAGGGAGGGTACACACAGAGAAACCCTCTCTTGGTAACTATATTATTCTGAGTATGAGAACTGTTTACCTTGGAGTATTTCATGCCTGGAAAGGCAGTAGCCATTAATCATAACTTATCAATATATAAGATTGAAAACTTCTGCCAATGCCACACCAGAAGTGGGATTTGCCATAACTGGTGGCATTCACAGTATGCTGGCTTATACAAATAACTCATGGCTCTTCCTGTAGGCCTCCTGTATCCAGCTTTCTGTCCTGCATTGAATCACAGAATACTGAACTTTTAAACTGATCAATATAATCATGGCTTAACAATCCAGTAATTTCAGCCACATACTTCATTTTACCCCTCGAGACAATTTGTCAGAGTTAGACGCACAATATGAATAAATTATAAATCCTTGTTTCACACAAATGCCCTAATCACCAGTGTAGGAGGATGTCCAAGTAAAGACTCAGTCCATTATTCCTGGTCAAATCACTCAGTGTAAAATAAGTGGGAATCAAGATTAAATGAGCCAGAAGAAGAGCATAAAAGACTGCAATTCTACACTGACTGTAAGCTGCAGTTCCAGTCTGCTGGAGGAAAGGATTCATTCCCTTCGCCTTCTCCTTTAATTGTTTAATTTCAATACAGAAGATCCTCAAAGCAAAGACCAGAGCTTAGAACACCACCTTGCAATTGAGTGACCTCATCACTACGCTCACTAGACAGCAGCTGAGTTTGTTATTTCAATAAGATCCAGCTTGTCTCCTGTTTTCTAGAAGAGATGATGGCTACTCCTACACAGAAAGGTAAATAATGCCAGAGAGTATTCTCTATGATATCAGCTATTTCAGACCAGCCGTATCTACAGCAAAAGATTAGAGCCAAAACCTATAAACCTATAGCTCAAACCTTTTATATTATAGCCCTTTAGTCACAGACTGTTGAACAAATCTCGGACTAAGTGGACTGAGCCACACTTAGACTTCCCTGAAAAGCTGAGGAAGTGAGGGTTTCTCACCAAAGCTCATGACTCAACAGGAGGGACCATGAGTGGATTATACTAAAATCCATCTAACAGACAACAGAGCTGGTTTCGAGATACATCAGCAATATTTGAATACTGTATTATCTATAAATCTAATCTGAATCATCCTCATAATCACTGTGTCCTACTTCTCGTGGCTGGCCAAGAACCTTCTCTCAGCTACTCAGCTACTGCTGGTATGGGCACAGTTTAGGATGTTCACTCATTTCTCTGCCAGTCACATACACAGCAATACAGAGCAGTGTAGCAGACACACAACTCTGAGATGCTGGAAGACTGAACTTTAGAAAGGTGCTGACATTGCAAAGGTTCCTTATTATCTCATTTCTGGTATTCTTGTCTCCTTTTGGAGTGATTGGAAGAAATACACCTGGTTTGTCTACTATCATCAGCATAATTACTGTTTTACCTTGCATCTCTTGATGCCTTTTTCTCCCCTGGTCAGTTAGCAGTTCTGAGCCTACTGATACAAGAAAAATATTAAAGCAAAACATTAATATATAAATGTGCTTGTTGGGAAACAAGTAAACAAGGAAGGCTAGGCCCTGAAAATAGGATTCCCTGACACCTTTAACTAAATATTTTAAAACCCTCACAATATGAAAGCTCATCAAAGGGGATTCAGGAGCAGCATGTCAGGTGGCACACTCTCAACCCACATGTTTTTTGCTATTTTGCATCACTCCTGAAAAGTGAGCTTCAATACTGAAAGATAAATATCTGGGAGAAAAGACTGATGTGGTGGAGTTCACTCTAAGTCCAAGAATCTAGCATACACACTTTCAACCACAATGATTTCCCCTCAAGGAAACAGCTGGGCAAGGATCACAGGAACAACCGCTGCATCAACAGCCCATAGGGAGCACGAGCCTTGCAGCAGTGTGTGTATGCACTTGTAGTCATCACCAATTCTTATCAACACCAGTGAGGCACATTTGGACTTTCTACAGTGGTGCCATTTAGCTTTGATTTTGAGAAAAAAAAAAAAAACAAAAAAGAGGAAAACAATCGTAGAAAGTCCAATTTATCTTTAAAACTTCTGTCTCAGAGAGCCATTTTCAATTTTCTTGGGTCATTCATCCCCCCAGTTAGCTATCATAAATTCCCACCACCAATCTTTTAGAAGAAGGAAGGATTTGATTTTTATGAAGATGCAAACAATTAAGATAAAATAAAGTCAGGGTACAGACAAAATGGTTGGATGCTACCTCAGCCTTAACCAAAGGAAAGGGAGAGCCTCTTCATAAAACAAAGCAGTCAGCCTCTATGTTTTGATAACCTGTTTTGGCACTTCTGAAGTGCACCCTCTCTGCAAGGTGCCAGCTCACTGCAGTCACTTCCCTATCGATCTGTCTGCCGCATCTCTGGAAAGGTCAAGTAGGATGAGGGCCTTTTCCAGTGCTCTTTCAAATCACTTCATTCCTTCCCAGAAAGGGCGAAAGCTCTCAGGTGACACACTAATTAATTCAGTCTTTTCAGCTGTGAAGAACTGTGACATTTATAATTTATTCTGAAAGAAAAAGAACTATAATATAATCCTATTGAAGACATCACTGCATCCCTCANATTGCAAACTCTTAATTAAGGACTACTACTGAAATAATTTCCAAAAAGCAAGGTTTTTGATTTCTGTTGCTTCAAAAACAGTACCGTTACATATTTCAGTCAGTCATGGTGTAAGTTCTGTTTATTTTGTATTAAAAAAAAAATTGTGTGATCAGATAGAAAAGTGAAATTTTCCTTCAGGAAATGTCAAGGCACTCCTTGCAAACAAGAGATGCATATAAGAATATAAGCACTGCAGAGCAGTGAAATTTAGAGAAACTTTCAATGCACTATATATTTAGAATAATTTCTGACAAGTGCCCCTACCTTAGACTAAATGAAAACAATCAAAATGCAGATTATTTTTGTCATGTTCAAAAGTGCCTTTGCTTTCCTCAGATGCACTCAACAGGTCACACTATCTCCCTGGCAGGACAGGCCCCTTGTAATGGCTTTAAATGTACAAGGCAGAGTCAACTATTAAAATAGGTCTAGTTCAGATGCAGTCTGTCCTTCAGACAAAGGGATTCCCGTACACAATCTGCCTTCTGTCAACCCCAGCAAGCAAAGCAATTTTTCAGCTGAGGGAACCTTACCCCTGGGCCAAGAGAGAACAGAACAATTTACCATGCAGCTCCTCGCAGTGGAGGGCCATGACAGCTGTATGGATGCTGGTGCAGACAGCTCTTGAGTCTAAGTCTCCTTGGTAATAAATATCTCTTACATTTTCGGTGGCTCAAGATGTCCTAGATTCTTTGGAGAAATAACAACCCTTTAATACTAATGACATTTAAGAATCAGAGTGATTTACTGTAGCTTTTCCTCAAACTGCTCTGCTTATATTTTTAGAAAGACTATGTCCTTTCCAGTCTTATGTTTCAAAGTCATCAGCTTTTGTCCTTAGCTGTCACCATAGCCATATCAAATACTTTATTTTAACAGCAGATCAAACATCAGTCAAGGCCCTGATATTGCTTCTTCTGGAAAGTTATTTCAGAAGCTGAATGCTGAATGTAGTGGTCTTTAACTTTATTCAATGTTTACTAATCTTATACCTAGCAGTTCTGAGCCCAGCATCTTATCCTGTATCTTAAACGGGTTTTCTTCTATCAGGAAGCTTTGATGGACTTTGATGGACTTCAAATTGTTAAACATTTTGGTGTTCAGTCTAGTCTTCCTAAACTAAGTTAAGTCCTTTCAAGAAAAGCTCTCCAGTCTCTCAATGTGTGATTCATTTATTTAGGTTTGAACTCATATTTCCTGATAATGGCCACTGGAAATGCCTGTCTGTCATCTTAGAACCATACCTGCCTTTCCCATGACTGCATCAGCACTGGTGGCCTAGTCAGGTAAAAATCAGCTAATACTGATCATTTGATCTGCTTCATCCCTTAAAAATTCTTATTGTTCCCAGATTTTTACATAGCAATGCACAAAACAGTTTCACTGCTATAACTACAGTATTAATTGTTTCTGATCTAGACACTGATCTTCCTACACAAGGCAGTACTTCCCAAACTTCCTCAGAATTCTATAGCTAGAATAAGTGAAAACAATTTGAAGAGTCACAAAAATCCACGCTTGCAATAATACACTGATTGCATGCTTTCATTCATAAATTTTGCCTTGTAAAAGGATCTTTCAAAGAATAATTTAATATAAAAGGGAGCTCTGGACATCATTTGATCCCACCTCTCATTCAGAGCAGAGTCAGCTTGGACATTAGATCTGACAACTCCGGCTCATCTCCAGCAGAATTCTGACCTTCTTCAAGGGTGGAATTTTATCTCCAGACTACTTGATCCAGTGTTTGACACTGCTCACTTAAAAAAAAACAAAAACAACTCACTTAATAACATCTAATTAGCCTTTCCCTTGTTACAGTATGTGTCCTTCACCTCCCCATACTACCACTGTGTGCTTGTAGGTGTGGTCATTCTTCCACCAGTTCCAGGTTTTTCTACTAATTTGTGTCTTCTTGTGTAATTATAACCTAGAATTGTATCAAGTGATATAGAGGACCAATAAAAACAGCATTTCAGCCTGACACAATATACTACTAGTAAATACATTCATCACGTTTCATCTCCTTTTCTATTTATGTGCAAATTCCCACATATTTTTATTTCATAGCTGATTATAAAGGTTTCTATATTTTGGCAGTAAAGCAGGCCTGTAGCAATATGGATTACCTTTCTTTGATTAGTAGCTTATGTCCTCCTATTGGCCTATTATTTTAAGATAGGGTAAAAGCTTTTTTAAATCAAATTAACTTCTATTTTCAAACATTCTCATAGAAAATTTTTATTTTAGCCTTATTTAACTGTGTTCTAAGTGTAACGTATTGCATCACTTAACTAAAAACTAAGGAAAATTCCTTCCTCTGTTCTTCTGCCATGCTAACACCAATTGCTAGCCTGTTCCTACTGCACAGTACCAGTACACTCCCCCCCTTTCTCTTTACTTGCTGTTCCTTCAAAGCACATCAGCTACTGCAACCTTTGTCCAACTGTCAGTCCACTTAATAGGCCACATTAGTTATTTACACTTTAGGTTTAATTACTTTTACCTAGTTCAGCTCTTCCCTTTCTTTTTACTCATCAGGTCTTGCAATTATTACCAAAGGTAAAATACTTCCAGATGCCTCAGCTACAAAGGTTCCACCTTTTCATCAGCATCCAGCTCTGAAATAGTGTGTGAATTATCACCAAACCAAGCAAAAAACCACAAAGATAAAATAGTATACCCTCAGAAAATATAATTACCTCTTCAGCAAGAACAAATTTCATTTATAAGCATCCTTATTTACTGCTTTCTATTCCTCAGTCATCTCAGTAATTGCCAGCAACTTGGCTTTCTAAAGCTGTTCCCTCAGCTGGCTCTGCTCCATTTACCCTCAGCATCTAGCTCTATCAGCAAAAGGAGGGAGTCCCATCAAGTCAGCTGCAAGGTTATTAGTTTATTCATAACACATAACTCCCAAAAGGGAACTAAATCTCTATCAATCCCACCACCATACAAGAAACCAGCAAATTTTCTTCACCCAGAAACAAAGCAGGGGGCAGGGGATCAGGAAAGAGGATGATGCAGTGTCCTGATCATGAGCCTGCTGCTGTATGGGGGAACCTGTCATGCATCCCTACGCTTGAACATCACAGCTGGAGCAGGGCAATAAACAAAACACCCTGTGCTGGTTACATGGCAGTGGTCAGGAATGCTGAGGATGCTCTCCCTGCCCATGTAGGGTGCATCCAGAGAGATGGACCAAGTGTCCTGCTTTCACCACGTGGGTGCTCAGTCCAGGCCTGCAGGCATCAGCAGTAGCCATCACTTCACAACGTTACCCCTGTCATTCTTGCTCATGTATCTCTGCACAATTTCGCCCATCAACGTTCCGCAGCCAGACTGATGCTTCCAAAAGCAGGTGGACATGTTGACCATGCCCTGCAGAGTATTCCATCACCTGCAGTACATGTACAGGGGGGCACTGGCTTCCAGAGGTGCCAGACTAGACGAGCACATGCTGCAGAGCTACATGCCCAAGAAATGCTGCCAGTTACCCCATCACACAGTCAGAACTGCTGCTCCAGAGATCTGCCAGTTCCCAAGAGGCCTGGCCCACACATGGAGTCTTCAGACTTCATGTGGACACAGTCTCTAGAGAGTTTCTATCAGCTTTCTTCATCCTGGCCCTTGAAAACCTAGGGCTATAAAACCAAATTGGTACATTTTGGTTCTCCTGCTTTTTGAACTCCCCTTGCTCCCCAGCTCCATGACATAGCCCATTTATATTCCCAAAGACATTAAACCACGTGCCTTGTCTCTAAGTAAAAAAGTCTCAGCATTACTTATGTTACAGGATTTCACAGCTGCCTTTTAGCTCCACTGTTCTCTAATGCTTTTCCCAACTCCTAAGAGTTTACTCAAACTTATGTTTTCTCTCCAGACCAGGAGACAATTTTAAGAGCTCATACTATTTTCCCCTCCTAAACTTGCAATTTAGATGACACTTAAGGACTTTTTATTTCCCTCCTCTCTTCCCTTCCTCGTCTTGGTTAAGTGTTGGAGGAATGGAAGCAGCCTCATGTCTTTCTCAAACAAGCTGGTAATATTTTATTCCCTCTTTCCATTGTCATGTACATTGTCAATTGCACCTGTTCATAAAAGAAGTAAAGGAGAGTTTTGCTTGATTTATGTAAAATAAGAGTCATAGATCTCTCCTTAAGATAGAAATTTTTCCCCATTCAAATATCAGAACATATGACAAAAACCTAAAGCTTAAATCTAAGTGAAGCTGAAGTTCTAAAACACACATACTTATGGCAGCAAACTAAACCTTTATGGTCTCTCAGAAAGTTTGTAACTTAAACTTTGTAGTACAGAGCAAGATGAAACACCAGTTTTAGTGACTAAGAAGTGTAATACAGAATGTAAGGTATTGTCTCCTGTTTTTCTTTTATTGGTAGGTTGTTGCAGGGCACTTTGAAGTATACCAATAATCTAAGAAACAGACAAGCTAAAGTTACTTTCACTATTTGTTTAGGTTATACTCTTCACTAATAGAATCTGTCAAAAATATTTTGATCTATCCTTTTTTCAATATATAATCTGAATGCATTACAATAAAAACTTTAATTTATTAGCCTAGTTTTACAAAAGACAATTTTTACATCTATGAATTCTGAATGTCCTCATCAAGAGACAAATTACATAATACATAGTAAGAGCTTTAAAGGAACACTAAGTAAAAAAATCTTAAAACATTTTCATCAATAGAATTATCAAGCTGGTAATACATTTGTCACCTAGGTATTACTGACTTTCTAATGACAAAGTTGACACCTAAATTTAAACACTCAAAAGAAGATAAGTGACACACCCCAGCAGATAGTCCTGCAGTAGATAATAGGATAGCCCAGACTTGATCCCATGATTCCCAGATACTGAATAAAAACCTGAGCACTTCTGCACATCTGAAGATTGTGGAGTCTTCCCCAGATCAGGTAGTGGAGAAAATAAATGCAAATAAGATAATTTCCCTAGTGAACAGAAACACTCCCAGATTCCCTGAAATGCTTCAACACAAAGTCTCAATCATACAATTTGTTCAAACTGGATTGACAGTGGTTACAATTTCTGACCTAGATCTCAGCACAGAAATGGTTTTTTATTATGTGAACTTTAGGATTGCTCTGTTAAGCATTCTTTTGGAAAAGATATGCTGACAAAGTTTAAGCACTCATGTTTCATATATGCACCATCTGCATAAGTAACGATCTCCATTTGTCAGTAGAGAGTAAGACATTGCTTTTGTGTGACTGCAAAAACAAGCTGGCAGTTCCCTCCATGATTTAACTATAGTAATTTGATGTACTTCATGCTGATCACTGTTATATTGTACTTTATTATATTTGTTGATACTTTAAGTACCGCAAATTGCCCAAAAGAACATAAACTATAATATGCAGAAGGCAAACTATCATTTGAATCATCATTTATATCTCTCAGTTTGAGTGAAGTGTTTATGAAACACTTAAATCTAGGGGTAGATCTTTTGTTTCTACAAATTGGTGCTGCTCCATTGGCTTCAAGGAGATACAGTGATTTATGGTCCTTGAGGATCAGGCATAATACTTCTTAATTTTGTTATGGTTTGTCGAGATAGAAAAATCAGAAGATATTGTCATACTACATCCTTATGAGTACAGAGATTTTTAGCTGGTAAGTGTGCTGTAATAGAGGAGTTAAAACCAACACCTGTGAAACTGGATGCAGTTCCTTTAGCAGAGTACAGGAAGGACCTTTAAATAGAAATAGAAATTATTACTTCACTTTCCTATGCAGAGAGTCAAAAATAATTTCTTACACTAAGACCTCAGTAAAGTAGCTTGAGTAGATTAATTTGAAAAAAAAAAATACAAAACTGTTCATGCCACAACAATTTAATACATCTACTTACTCCCCTAGTGCCATTCCCATTCTTTTATGTAATTATTTACGTGTTTCTGTAATTACTTGCAGGATGTATGAAGAACTGCATGAATTACTCTCCTACTGCTTTATATGCATTGTTTACCAAATCATTAAATATTTAGAAATAATAAGTATTTTTTAGGGTTTTTTATGGGTTTTTTGTTGTTGTTGTTTTGTGGTTGGTTTTGGGGGGGTGTTTGTTTAGGTATTTTTAATTATCTCAAACAGCCCATGATGCATGTAAGTTTTTTAGGATATTTTGGTGCCTAGAATGACTGCAGTACTGTAGAGGTGAATTTTATTAAAGTCACTTTTCTTATTTTGTTTTACACAGCAAGCTTTAATGCCTTTCTCTTCTATACCAGAATCCACCACATATCTCAATGACAAAATCCAGTGGTGTGGGAAGAGATATCTTACATCAGCAGCTGTCTTTTAGAGATTAAACAGGGAGATAGTCCAGTTCAGAAATGCAGATGGTCAACTCTCACTGCCAAGCCAGTCAAGCTCTGTGTTAAGGTTGTAAAGTTTCTGAAAAGTTCCCACTCAAAATTTAAACAGTGGGATTGTGTCTTGAGTGTGTATAGACTAGAAACTGAACAAATTGACCAAAAGGAGAGCTGAAGAGATGTCTACAAGTTTACTATCTATCCAGATTGTCAGTGAACTTTATAACCAGGACGAGTTAAATAAATTTAACTTCTTTCTGCTGGAGCAGGAACTCAGTAGTCAAAACAGAATGATAGTTCATCATTGTATGTTTTGTTGCTTGCTGAGATTTGAAGGTCTTTGAAGACGGGGAAGATTAAATCATGCAAACTGGGATTAATATTAAGTTTCAACTGCAGATGGCAGCAAAACCCCAAATATATCTGTAGTCTCACCCCGGCAATCTGATCCACATACAAACAAGAAAAAAAACATTTCCTAGCATATTAGAAATAAATAAAACTATTTTAAGAGAAGAGCACATTTGCTAAATTAGAAGGCGACACAGCTCACAGAAACATGTAAAATTGTTTAGAAACATCCAAATGTTAGAGGATGATGAGAGGTGACAGCTCTCCCAGTGAAGGTGCCAATCACTTGCATGAAGTCACAGAAAAAAATGACAGAGATCATGGGCAGTAGATTCTCCCTGCCTTCTGTCAGGCCCTCTAGCAGTCCCTGCAGCTCTGCAGTCAGCAGCAGGAGAAAGAAAGTCTGGTAGAACAGGACACTTACTTGTCCTTGCCTCATTATTTATTTCAAAACAAGCAGGGGACGTCTACTGAGGACACTGTTATTGAGAAAAATTATCATCAAAATGGAGCCAGAAAAATTTCCAGCCAGAAGACTGGCCTCAACATCTGTACTCTGGGAGACAATCCACATCTGGCTTCCCAGGGGAAACAGAGGGTGTGGCACAGTGCATGGACCCCAGTGAGGGATGGGCTTGTATGGAAATCACTGATTTGGGGAGGGGCTACCTGTGCCACTGGCAGGACCCTTGGAACAGAGAAGGACAATAATCTGAACGTGTCTAAACCCAGCAGCCTAGTGGGTACATTAGTGTAAAGTGGTCTTGAAGAACAAGGAAAAGTTTCACCCCGGGATACAGCCTAAATGGTGCTTTCCTAGAGTGAATTCAAGTGTATACATGAAATTGTTTCATGGCCTTGGGCTATGAGGACATGCTTGTCTCATCGGTTCAACATCTGCCTTTTTTTGTTTCTGTACTTTTCTGAGACAACTTACGGTAGTAGAGATGCAACATTCAGTCCATCACTGAAACAAAAGAGCAGTGAGACAATGCAGCTGTAAACACTAATCAAATCAGGTCTCATATTTTAACCCACATGAAGGGAATTTAGGATTTGTTTTTATTATCCTTCCATACAGGGGGAGCCCGGGGTTCACGTATCACTGAAAGGCAAGCCAACGACTTCTATTTGTCCATGCTGTGGAATATAGTTGGCCTATACAAATTTGAGACATATATCCACTCTCTCCTAAGCCATTAGGTACTAGTTATAGGTCAAGTGTTGTAGGCTAATTGAACACATTTCTTTATTGTCTTTTCCGTTCCCTTTTACCTCAGCTCCTTCCTTTACCTCTTATGTACGCACCTATCATTTTCCCTAGCACAGTGGGTATTTCCATTTAAACTTCCTTTAGGTTTATTTCCTTTTCTTTCTTGATGGCCAGGGGATCACAAGAGCCTTAATGTGCCTTACCCATGATGCAAAGCATTATCAAAATGCAATTTGTGCATTGAAAATCCAGTTTTATTTCAGAAATCACATAACAGAGCTTTAAACCCACCAGCTGACAAACAGGCCTGCCTATGGGCTGATTCTCAGCACTTATGCACGCTTTCTTTGTACCTTCCTCAGCACCAAATACAGCCTGTTAAGTATAAGAAGATAACAAGTGGAAAAAAATATTGAAGTCAATCCCAGAATTGCTACTGAAGTTAGTGCAGTGAGGATTTCATACTAAATCTGAAACCCAGTGACTCTTCGACAACTGGTGCAACTGCTTATATTTTGCTTCATAAATATAAATATATAAATATATAAATATATAAATATATAAATATATAAATATATAAATATATAAATATATAAATATATAAATATAAATATAAATATAAATATAAATATAAAGCATGTTGGTAAAAACTCAGCAGGACCTTGGAGTTGCTGCTTTCCAAAAAAATCTTTCTGTTTTTAATCCACTTTTCTTGGTATCTTGCTTCAGTGTGACTCCTGAGGACAGGTCCAGCAAGAACTGAGTCTCAGGAGCTCTGTCTGACCATGTCAATGCTCCTTCTGTAACAGAAGGAGGATGAAAAACAAGAGTAACCACATCTTTTGGGTGGCTATTGGGAGTGATGGGAAGAACAATTCAAGGAGGTTTCCTTTGGAAATGTCAGTGTCCTGTGGGAACCCATAGGCTATAATGAACCTGACCAGATACACCTGGGACCTTCCTCCACTCCTGCCCATGCCAATCCCTGCCCAGCCTGTGCAGAAGTGCCAACCTCTCACTTCTGTCTCTGGTCCTGTCACCTGGATGTCCATGGACCTACTTTTTCCTGGATGGCCGCTGTGGTCATATGTTGCACCTTGTTTTCTGTCTCTGTCCCTGTCCCTTGTATGAACTTCAAACCCTTCATCACAGCATTGTCTCAGGTCCTGCCCCCAGCCCATTCTGCTTTAGCTCCTGATGGGAGCTCCTGAATCGTCCCTGTCCCTGGTTCTTCACTACCCATCTCAGGGGCTCTCATTTAACCCTGTGAAGTACCCCAGCTCTGCCCACTATGGTCAAACACACCCACCCACGAGGGCATGGCTAGCTGAGGCAACCTGCAGGATCCAGCTCATCCTCCCATAAGGAGCAAGCAGCTCTCATTTAGCCCAGACAAGAAAAAACAAAAACAAAACAGAAGAATTATTTCTATTTGATTATGAAGAGCTGGCATTGTTTCTTCCTTATGAGCTTTCCAAGGAAAGGCAAAGAGACCTTACTCCTCACATTAAAGGGACTGCTGTAGGAAAGACTCAGGGTGAGTGGATAATGAGAACTAAGAATGTCTGAAGTTTCATTAGCATCTTTACAGATAATGTAGACTTCTGTCATCACTACTTGATATGGCACACTCAAGGAAAAA
>VYXF01012347.1:540930-564306 GCA_013397295.1 Polioptila caerulea | reverse complement strand
AACCTGCAGGATCCAGCTCATCCTCCCATAAGGAGCAAGCAGCTCTCATTTAGCCCAGACAAATTAAAAAAAAAAAACAAACAAAAAACCCCAGGAAAATAATTTCTATTTGATTATGAAGAGCTGGCATTGTTGCTACCTTATGAGCTTTCCAAGGAAAGGCAAAGAGACCTTACTCCTCACATTAGAGTAAAGGGACTGCTGTAGGAAAGACTCAGGGTGAGTGGATAATGAGAACTAAGAATGTCTGAAGTTTCATTAGCATCTTTACAGATAATGTAGACTTCTGTCATCACTACTTGATATGGCACACTCAAGGAAAAACCCAATCTGCATCTTGAACATCTTTAAGGTTCACTTGGGGACATCTGGCTTTATTTCCATCTGTGTGGAGAACTCTGTGGAGTCAAATTGATAGAACAACAAAAGTGACAACTCTTTTTACTTACTGGACAGTACTGTGAGATTGTAGTTTTTTGGGGATCATTGACACTAATGTCTCTACACTGAACTTGTACTATCTTGTTTTACATCCTGTAATAATTCTGAAAGTTACAGGCTTGGACATATTCAGTCAACACAAAGGCTCTTGTAATGAAGGAAAAGCACAACTTTTGTTGTCAAACCTTCCCACTGAATGCGGGCAATCTTCAGACATGTAACTTGCTCTCAGTTTATAATGGCAACACTTTTGGTTTTTTTTAATCTCTTTCCTTCTCTTTCTTGGAACGTGCATTAGCACCAGTGACCTTTTTCATTTCTCTAAATATTGCCTTCCAACATCTAGGCACCAGTGTATGTGGCCTTTTGGGTGCAGGGCTTTTCCTGAGGCTATTCATTAAGTTGATGTGCTTTACATTCTGAAAAGCAACTCTAAAATGTATTCTGCTTAGAATACCTTTCCCTAAACTGAATAAGGTGAGCAGATGAAATGCAAATGCACATTACAACGTTCCCTAGGAAAACTGAACAAACCCAGAATGAAATCTGTAATAAAACTGAGTACAGCTGATCAAGGTTTTTTGCTGCCCTAGGCAGATAAGAATTTCTGTCCTCTTTCCTTATCACTACTCGCTCTCTTTCAAAATTTTCCACCCTGCCCTGTGCAGCTGTTACCTCTTTGGGCTCTGACAGATGCCCTCTGGCAAATCTTGCAGGGAGGTCCAAAGCCTCTGCACTGCACTGTCCCTGTGCCAGGATATGCTGCTCCAGTAGCAGCAATGGGAAAAGAGAATGTGCATCTATGTTTGTGGTGCCCTGACCAAGAGCCCAAGCTGTTAGCACAAACCCAAGCAGTGGGCGCCCTAACTGGGATTAACAATAAAGGAAAAAAAATATGCCTCAAAATTTATAATAAACCTGTTTAAAACTACAGTCTTGTTATTACTGGGTCAGTCCTCTGTCCCTTTTCATCTTTCACCCTCAGTCACCTCATTTGCATCATGCAAGCCCCTGACTCAGCACTTGAGAAATGCCAACCTAGAATTGGTGAAAGGTATCATGACACACACGGGATACACACACACCTATGTCACAGTTGTCTCCTGTTACAGAGTATGGGGAAACAAAATGGGTTCCTACTTACAAATTTGCAGATGAAAAAATGTAATTACTTTTTTCCTGGGGTCGACGCAGACTTCTGAGAAGATTTCCTCGAAAACAAAACAACTGTTTCCTTCTGAAGCCCCCAGGCTCTTCATCAGAGTCTCATTACAAGACCAGTTAATGGGTTTAAGCACAGGTATCCCTGGCTGTGAAGAGTGGCAGAAGAGCAGCACATGCCTTCTCCAGGGAATATGTTTTGAAAAAAGATAGTCTGATACTCCCACATTTGTAATTTCAGTGTTATTTATATTATAAAAAGAGTCTGTGAGACCGGGTAGCTTATAAGGCAATTGCAGGTATTATTTCACTGTATTTCCTGTTAAAAATTACTGTATTTTTATTTAATTATTCTTACAGTGTCTAGTAATTTTTTCAGAGTAACTCTATGGAAATTATAACTCTGAATCTATAAATAAAACAGCCTCAGGGGAAATTTTGGTTTAGTATGTATGAGGCAGTAAATACGAAGGAAATATTTTCTCTTAAAATTCAGTATATCTTGTATGCTTTTCCAGGAAAATGCTTAGATCCCTTAGAAACACATAAATATATCAGATTCACTCCCCAACATTATTTTGTGCCAGCAATACATGTTTTCCCTTTCCTTTCCTTTCTCTTTTGAGCTTATTTGCAGTTAACTTACTGTATGTGTAATTTATTGATGTATGTTCAGCATAAGCATGTTTATGCATATCCATTGGCACTTTTTAAAAGAAAGCCTCACAGTACCTGGAAGCCATATTGCTCACAAGACAAATTTTTTAGAAAAATCTGTCTTATTTGTAGCTGTCAGCACTTGTATGTTCAAGGGTGCATCTAATCTTTTTGCCTACGGACAGTGAGTCAGAAACACAGCCAGGCCTGCAGTCTGTAGGAAGGTACACAGGTCACAGAACACTTTCCCTCCCAGGACAACAAAACCTCCCCTTTTGCTGTCACGTTGCTCGGTGGATGACAGCATTAATGTCCCGGAGACGGGGGTGAGAGCTTGGAAAGGCAGGAACAAGCTGGGAGGTGTTGCTGTGAACGCTAACTTGTGCTCTTCCACGTGTTTCAGCGGGCAGCCAGGGAACACGCTTCTCCCAAGTTATCTTTCAGGCTCAGTGGACACGTATCAGAGGCCCACAGGCATCGCCTCTGGGAAGAGAAAGCACCCAGCAGGAGGGATAGAGCAATTCACACATTGCAGAGCTCTTGTCTCTGGCTGCTACCACTTCCAGGCTCTTTCATGCCACAGAGATCTTTCAGTGAATAAACCATATCAGCCTGAAATGCAATTCCACGGCAGTTTAAACAAGCCTAGTTAGGTGTGTATGTGACCAGAAAGGAAACTGGCTCAGGAGCTGGACTGTTTGCAAATTTTTCTTGCTTAGCTAAAAAGAGTCACTAGTTTTTAGCTGATCCGTGGACCAATGTGATTTCCATGTATGCCAATGTCTCCAGGAAGAAGGTGCAGGAACATGGAGCCAGGAAAACAAACACAGGACTGCAGCAGCTTAATCTTTGTAAGCCTTGACTGCCAAAACCAGTTTGATTTTCAAGAGTATTTAAGACAACTCAGGTCAGATGTCACAATTCTACCCACAGCTTTGCCTTGCTCTGACGCTACCACCCATAGTGTTCATATTGACCTTTTGATATGTCAATTTGGAAGGCTACCTTCACAGAAAATTGAGTCAGTAAGAAAAGTGTAGTTTTACAGGTCCTTTTACTAACTAGCTCACAAAAGGGTGAGTAAAATTCCTGTGTCAAGGGAAAGAAAGGTGAGAGCGCACAGCTGAGGGCAGGAAGATGCCATGGGTCTGTACCAGCACTAACCTGGCCTCACCTCGGTCACTAAGGCACACCCAAGCTGTGGGTAAATGAACACCTTAAGGCAGCAGAGTCTGGAAGTGCTCCCAAAAGCAGCACCTCTGTCACCACCGAGCCCCCAAACTGGGGCTGTCACAGCTTCTGTGCTGCTCTCCAGCGAGTCTTACCAGAGAACTGATTCAGGTTAAAAAAGACATATTTTCCAAGATGACTTTTCAGTTCTATCAGAGATTGTGTTGTATTTTTTTCATAATAAAGTGCAAATTCAGTGCTAAGCTGTGGAATTTCTAATACCTTTTTAATTTTGCCCTGTCTTTGAAAGGAGTACATTCAAATGGCCTCCACAGCAAGAACTCTGTGACTAGAGTCTATCTAAAAGCCACATACAGAAGTTGTACCTTACCGTCACGTGCAAGGAATATATTTTGAATATTTTTTAATATCCATTGCCTAAAATTAACAGCACCAAAAAGTCCATTTTGGCTTCTTCATTAAAAGGTAGTTTTAGAAAATATGGCCACATGGCGTTTGTAAAATAATGCGTTTGTAAAATATGCATTTGCTATGACTGTAAGCATACCTGAGGCATTTTATACTGATTATTGGTCCTATATACTTACACTAACTTCATTGTGTTAATGGCCCAGTGTATTTCTTATTACTTAGCTGTATTATGCTCAACTTCATTCCTAAAGAATATATTTAAATAATGTTAACACAACCTAAGTACCACATATTCATTTTGGGTTAGCTATACAACACTCCTTAGATAAAAAAGCAAGAGGTTAGGCAGTGAACTGTAAAACTAACTTGCACAAATAGGTGACCTATATTTGCCAGAAAATTTTCATTCCTTCTTCTTTTTCTACATATAATCTTAACATATTTGGTACTTTCCACCTATGAGACTTCCATGTGCACTCCATAGGAAAAGTCCCACATAGTATTGCAGGACATCATACTCTCTGTATCAGATACAGAAAAGATGTGTATGATGTACTCAGTGGAATGTGCATAAATCAAAGGGTGTTTGATTATTTGCACTGACAAAAGGATGTGTTTTTCTTGATATCTGTGTAGACATTTATCTCTCCATGTACAGATGCAAAGGATTTTCTAGTGAAAACTTTTTTCTCTCTTGCCAAAGGCAGCTCTGAGGAGGAGGCCTGTACACTTCAAACTTACACACATGAACTCAGGCTGGCTGGAGCTACCTGTTGCCTGCAGGAATTGGAGTCACCCCAATGCAGCTGACAAGTGAGCACAGTGTCAGGCACACCCCCTTATTCTGCCCAGGAGCACCCCCCAAGCAAGGCACAAGCTGTGTGGAGAGGTGGGAGGCACAGCTCACTTTATCCTCAGCCAGGTCAGCTGAATATAGAACACAGAAGAACCCTACGTTGACATAGGCAGACAATAAAATACAGAGTTCAGTAATTCTATAGCTTCATTTTGAACTTCTTTATCCCAGCCCCTCAGATTTTTAATTTGCTTTGCAAAAGTCATTAGGCACATCCTGAAGTTCACAGAAAATTCTTCCAAGCCTCCTAACTTCTATGATTTGTAGCTCTATTTTTGTTTCCCCATTCTTTCTCTAAGCATCTGAATTCAAATGCTTGCACAAGTCTTTTTTTTTTTTTTAATGTGTGCTTCATTATTTTGATAAAGAGATTAAACTGCATAAGTAACACATATTTTTTGAAGTTTTATAGTATTACCAAATAGAAACCAATGTTCCCTTTAACAAGAAAATGCATTTGTTAAGATTATTTCATGCCATATTTTATTTTGCTATTTGGGCTTCTTAACTGTATCTATACAATCTGACATGCTTTTTAACTTTAAGTTTTTAAAGTTGCAAGTTACTTACAGGCAAAATCATTAAGCCTGTGACTGCATATCCATGTCCATTCAATGGCATTTCAGTCACTCATGAACTCAACATTACTGACACTTCTGAATAGTGCAATTGAAGCTTTCCATCCTTTTTTATCATTCAGGCAAAATGTATGCACACATTAACTAAAGCCATTGCCTCTTTTTTTCAGCAGTATGTCAGAAATCAAGTTGAAGCCCTTATCTATTATTGTCTTCTCTCCATGCATCAGATGTACAATTATCAGAAGATACAAATTATGTGCATCAGTGGGAAAGGATGCTATTTTCTACAAGAATAGCTGTAAGTGGGTGGATGGCTTTAGTAATGACTGAACAAACGAAATTGTAGTGTACTACAGCAATGAGCAATCAAAGAACACATTTTGGAAGCCTTCAATTGTTTGTACTAAAACTGTGGGATGCCTCAGCTCAGCGAGAGATACTGTCCTGAATTTATAAAAATTTCCATTCTCTTCACTATCTAGCCACTTCTTTCTGATTTCAGATGGACCTGGTGGTTACTGTGTATAAAAACAAGAGGTGCTGGGAAGGACTGGTGACAATTCCAGGAGTAAGCAAGTCATGACCAGGCAGGACATCATATTTAGGAAGTGTTATTGATAGCACACAGGGGTTTGCAGGATGCCCACTGTATTGGGTTGATGCTGGCTGGATGCCAGGCACCCACCAAAGCCACCCTATCACTCCCCTCCACAGCTGAACAAGGAAAAGAAAATATAAGAAAGAGTTCATGAGTTAAGGAAAGAGAGAGATCACTTACTGAATACATATCAAAACAGACTTGAATTAGAGATATGAACTGAATGTATTACTAACAAAATCAGAGCAGGATAATGAGAAGTAAAATAGGACCTTAAAAACACCTTCTGCCACCCACCCCTCCCTCTTTCTCAGCTCTACCGCCCCTCATAGTGGCACAGGGAGAAAGAGAATGGGGGATATGGTCAGCTCATCACACATGGTTACTCCTATTGCTCAGGGTGAGATTCCTTCCCCAAGGGACAGTTCTCCATGAACTACTGCAGTGTGAGCCCATCCCACAGGCACAGTCCTCCTCAAACTGCTGTAGCTGGGTCACTCTCCCACGGGGTGCAGTCCTTCAAGCACAGGCTGCTCCAGTGTGGGTCCCCCATGGGGTCACAAGTCCTGATTGGGAAATCAGCTCAAATGTGGGCTCCCCTCTCCACAGGTCTGCAAGTCCCTGCCAAGAGCCTCATCCAGCACAGGCCTCCTATGGGAGGCTGGAGGGAGCACTAAGATTTTACCATGGTGCTAAAAAAAGTCCCGCTCCATGTTTTAAGTCTGGCTGAGAACTTACATATTCGCAAGCATCTTATGAACGTAAGCACTTTGAAAATAAGGACTGAAACCCTAATGTGGGACTTCATGAAGGAAACTAGTGTCAGGAATAGCAAAAGGCTACTTTTGCTCATAGCAGTCACTGTCATCAATATGTGTTTCCCATTAAGCTGTTTCCTAAACTGCTGGCTTCAGCTACAGTCCAATGCTGAAGTCCTGCAGGAACACAATATAATTGTTTTCTAGATTAAGTCAGTTCTGTAACCCAGGGTGCCATCATTTCTTCTATGCAGAATATAAAATATTATTCATGGGTGTCATGGGCAAAGAAATCTTTGTGGCTAAAAATTTATTCCATTTGCTTCCTTTTGACTTCCTGATGGCCATTCATTGTCAGGAGAGATGAACCCAAGTGTTACCTCCACCTCTGTGGCACCTGGGTTCAAGATCTGTCTACTTTTCCTCACATAAAAATTATGCAAACGTAGTGGAAAAAAATGACCTTTTTGGGGCTCTCCCAGGTACTCTTTATTGTGAGCGATGCCCACTGTATTCGGCTCCAGTCTTCAAAGCCTCAGTGGTCTACATATTAATACATAACCAGTCTAAAATGGGCGTAAAATTTCCTAAAATAATTTCTTCTCTTGTCAGTCAAGGAAAGAAATAATTCATTCACCATGGACCAACAGTGTTCACTGAGACAGAGCAAAGACAGCCCCAGGTTACTGAAGTGACCTAGTTTCATCCTACATATTCACCACAGAGCAGCAGTGAAAATTCTCTGACAAGTCATAAGAAAGACTGAAATTTGAAAGTGGTAAATAAGAAGTTTTTTAGCAGGAAGAGACAGCCAAATGACACAATTACTTTTTATTAAAAGTATTGTAATACTACCTTGAAAAACACTTGCTGGGTTTTTGTCACTGCAAGTGTTTGCAGTGGACACTTTGTTAGAAAACAACAGTTCTTCACATCCCCGAATGAATTAATTCCTGCTTGTATGGGAATTAGGAACATGAGGTTGACAGAGTGTCTCAGCCAAAGTTACCAGAGAGATCCCAGCTACTTTATGTTAATATTTCTATTATCAATTTCCTCTGCTAAAACCTTACAAAAATAAGGGAGAAAGTTTACATCAAGCTGTAACTGGTTTTGTAGTGCACCAATAGAGTATTTAATATGTTAGAAAAACACTATTAGTTTTGTCCTGCACTTTTCTGTTGCCAAGAGAGCAGGTGACTCTCCACATACCTCTGTTGTGAATGATTGTTTATGACAGTATTTTGTTGATGAGAAAGCTTTTATTTTGGTAACCTTATTTCAGAGCCCTAGTTTAATCCTGTGGATTCTGAGCTGTCTAGTGAATATTATTCAGGGTTATGAAGCAACAGCTCTACAGAAAGTGGCATCTTGCGCCTCATATGATGACATTATATGAATGCTTTTCTGCTGTCCTGGTAAGGCTGCACTTTGGTATCATCCCGCATATCTGGGAAGGAAGTAATTCTTCTGTTTGTATAACATTTTTCAGAGTTATACATACAGGATATCTGTCTGACAAAGAATTCTTCCCATCATCTTTCCACCTCCCAGACAGACGGAATTACAGGAAAAAAGCTTTCCATAAGACTTGATACAATCAAAAACAATCCATCTTTTGATTTTTGCTCTCCTTCTCCTCTTGTTCCTCAAACCCTGGTGATGGAATTATCTCAGTTCCTAAATCAAGAGAAGCAAAGTCACAGACAATGGCTGTATTCTGTTAGATTATTATTTTATTGATTGTATTATTTTTAGACCATCACGTGTTGTTTTGGATATTGTCCCTTGCTTTGAAGAGGGAATGTTCATCACTTAGGATGATGAGTCAGCTAGTATGAGATGTGCTAAAGGTTGCAGGATAAATGCTGCAGCAGGATATAATGCTGGTTTACCCAACAGCCACAAGCCAAAAGTAGAGTTCAACCAGTCCTAGCAAAAACAAGGAACCAGAGGGAGGGACATGTCAGATAACCCTTAAATAAAACCAAAACCAAAATCATAAAAAATGCAAGCTAGTGCCTGTTTCTAATGCTTTCTTTTGAAGCTAGTCAGAATGGATTTGCAAATGCATTGTTGGAGAGTGTTCAGCCTCGAGAAGAGAGGGCTTAGGGGGGATCCAACAGCATCATGCTAATACCTACAAGGGAGTTATCAAGAAGATGGAGCCTTGTAGTGGTGCATGAGAGAAGGATTTATGACAGTGGCCTAGATGGAAACAAGAGAGGTTCAAATTGCACGTAAGGAAAAACTTTCTCTATGAGGACAGTCAGGCAGAGAAGCAGCAGGCTGCCAGTGGAAGCTGGGCTGCCTCCATCACTGGAGTTTTTCCAGCCCTAACCAGGCACAGCCTGGCCTCACAGCTGAGCCCGTTTAAGGCAGAAGGTTGGTCCAGAGGCCCCCTAAGGTCCCTCCTAACCTGAATTACTCTTGCGATGCGTAGAATTACAAACCCGTCTGGGTAGGAATACTTTGTGTTGTAACTACTTAGGTGAAAAATATTTGAAATAAATTGCCTTTTGGTTTAATAAAGAGATTTTTATCTGATGTAGTCTATTGACTTCATGTCTAATATTAAGATTCCACAAGACATTGTAAGATCTATCAGAGAATGGAATTGTCATCAGTAAAAAATGGTTTGCTCTAACACCTGGCCTTCCATGTGTAACCCTGTCTTTTCCTTGCAAGTAGCATGGAAAAGCAAAATGCATGAAATTAGTTTTGCATATAATAATGCATGAAATTCCTTTCCTTCTTAGACACATCTATTGCCTAAGAACTATGGAGGAGTAAGTCATGCTAAAATGGATTAACATAGACATATATCAATTATTTCTATGATATGTAATCCTGCTTTTTAGCAGCCATTTTACCAGAAAACATTGCAAGTATAATTTCTCAAATGATTTGAAATATAACTTTCTGTGCATTTCTTTAAAGCTGATCCATTAATTTTAAGTTTACATTGGTAGCCTTTGTGTGAAAATGTTAGTTTTAAAGTGGAGACAGTGTCATCAAAGTAGAAATGCTGCAGAAGATAAAAATGAAAGGAAATATTAATGAAAGAAATATCTAAGAAGGAAATAATGGATGACAGGTTCGTTACCACTGTGGTTCAGTTTTGTTTATTTTTTTTTTAATAAATGTGTGCAAGACTGAAAAGTAACATTTTGCAGTCCAAAGGCACTGCTGTACAAAGGCATTCTTCCTACCTGAAGGGTTTGGGAAGTACAGAAAATATCACAAGTAATTGGAAAGGATCCAAGAAAAGAGAGAAATCTTTGCTTCATTATATAATAGTGAGATAGCAATACTTGGTGAACAAGTAACGTAAAATTATTAAGATGGATTTTTTCACTTGTTAGGATGTCAAATCTTGATTACATTAATATTATGTAATTACTCATAATTAGTATTATGTTCTTCTGTACACTTGTCTTGGGATCATAACATGAAACCGGTATCAGTAAGAACTTGTAAGAGCATTGTAAAAACAGTTTTCTCTAGGTGATACAGGTTGAATTGGAGACCTGAAACTGCCTTTGAAAAAGAAGGACATTCAGTCCCACTAGATGCTGTGATATCAAGCCAAACCAAAAAATAAGTGTGTCACCTATATTCTAAATTAAATCTATACTATTAGAATGACTGATTCTTTGAAGTGCTGAATGTCAGTTAAAGAGGTTTCTCAGTAGTATTCTGTATCATCTCTCTATCAAACACAATGCTGGTGGTTTATTTTGGTCCTTTCCTAGGATGAAATCTTTTGGCTTATTCCTCTAGTCCAGGACTACTATCTGGTGAAGGCAACTTCAGAACTGTGCTCATTGAGGAGGAATAAAAGGCAGAAGCTGCAGGAATTAAAACAGAGGTTAGTATTTTTCTTTTCAGCCTTGTCAAACACATTCCATTTTTCATACTTAGTTTCTTAAATATGGAAATACTTGGAGCTGCGGAACTAATCCCTCCTGAGTAAAAATGCATCTTTTTTTGCATGTGGCTTTCTCCTCCCTCTTTTATTTTTATAAAAATGGTGTGAGTGAAGAACATGTTTTCAATGGCACATTCCATAAAATATTTCAAGTAATATATTATAAAATTATTTTAAAATTATTTGGTGTTTGGCATTGTTTCCTTAGCATGGGTGCCTTATAATGATGAAGGCAGAAGTGGGCTACATAGCACAGTATAGAAATTCTAAGATATATGCATAGAAAAGAATTTTTATTTATACACAGGTACTAAGATATAATCATCCATAAACCTTACTAATAAAAAAGAAATGCATTTAATACAGCTTATAATTGAAGGTATTGGTAGCCTACCGATGGCATAATACTTAGAAAGTTCCTCATATTTTCCTAAGAAAAGCAATTGAAAACAAGCATCTTAATATTCTTTTTACTATATGTTCATTGATTTTTTTTTCCTAAATACTACAATCTGACAATGCTAAGCAAGTTCTCTAAGGTGTAATTTGGAATCATATTTTTCTTTCTTCAAGGGGAAGTCTAGCATGGAAGTAAACACCATGATGTATTCCCATTCAAACAAATTTTTCTTTTTCCAACACAGAGGGCATGAACCTGCACACCAATCTGGACTCTCTCAGCTGTTGACACCAAAGTATTTCCAAAAAAACCAACAAGAAATATCCAATCAATTTACCTAAATATTTATGGACTAGCTAAAGTAATTGAGGACTATAATAAAAAATAGGCAGTAGTATGGTTTCCTTAATTTTTCATTACTGAAAAGGAAAATATATATGGACGGCAATTTACAAACCAAACACAAAGAGAAGAGCATAATAATCATGTAAGGCTGACTGATAATTCTGAAAGAACTGGTTTGTGATGAAAAGCGAGTTTGAGCAGTGGGCAGTATTTCTGGATCAGACGCTTTTATCCCTGAGTGATGTTAGATGAGAGTTAAGGAGCTGAATTATGCATTATTATCAAATAAATATTAATTTCTTGCATGAAGAATCAAAACACTCTTTTAATGAAAAAAGTTGTGTGTAGATTTTCCTGTAGTTTTAGCACTTTGCATATCTACCAGAGGACAACAAAGTCTCTATATTCTTTCTCTAAACATCACTTACATCTTTTACTAGACTTTGATGTCCCGGTTTCTCAAAAATAGAGTAAGAATTGTGCCACAGTCTTTTTACTCCAATAATTTTATTTTAGAGCACAAGTATCATATCCTTGTGCATGTCAAGAAGGTTATAATTTAAACTGGAAGTCTGCATTTAAGTGTGAATTTAAATAGCGTAGTTATGAGCAATAATAGAAATCACAGTTTCATTAGCGTGGCTTTCCACCTAGGCAAGCACAAGTTAGTATTCTTCCCCCTTACATATATGGGTTACATGTGACCCTGAAGGTGTTCTTTAATATTATAGAGATTTATCTTTTAGCATCAAGGCTTTTCCCACTATATCTGCAGGACATGATCTGAGCCTATTTTTATTACAATTCCTGCTCTGGCAAATTTGACATCTCTCCAGAGAACACACTGTATGACAGCTACATGGGGCAGAATCAGTAGCTCACTTCTCAATATCTAGTTGGCCTTGCACTCTGTATTGGGTACATGCCAAATTGAGAGCTGCTTGCAACTATGATGGACCTATTTGTGCTGCAGCAGAAGCTCTGGCTTAGAAAAAAGGTTTCAGCAAGGCAAATTATTTTACCCTGAAATAAACCAAGTGTTTGAGATTTAAGATATCTTTATGATGGCTGATATAATTTAGAAGTGTGGAACTAGCACATGACCTCTTTCCTGAGGAAATTTCCCAACAGTAGGTGGTCATTAAGTAGTTAAGTGTAGTCCAGCATCAAAAAGCTTCTATGGCAAACAGTGCAGAAACCAGCTGCACAAGAAGACAGAGCTCTCCATAAACATGGGGTTTATCAATTACAAGACACCTTTAAAACAGTTCTCTGGTTTTGGAAAATAAAAGGTTGTCCTCAAGCAACTATGCAGAAACCTGGCACTAGAAATTACACATATACACTTCCTGAAGTACTTTAGAAGAAATTAGGGCATTTTAAAGATAAACTAGACTTTTCATAAATATTACAATTACTGTATTTTCTTCAAAGTTTGTTTTGAATACTATGTTTCAAAGGCTCACAGATTTTTAGATTTCAAAAGATTAAGGTGTTATTATTCCTAGAAAATTTATTGTGCTTTTTGGATTTTCAGTCTCAAATAATTAACTGGTTCTGATAAGCTTGGCAAGAAAACAAAACAAAACCAAATAACTTTGGACTAATATTAAGCCCTATGAATGTCATACCTGAATGATGTTTGAGAATGCTCTGGATGACTGTGGTGAAATGACGCTCCTGATTAAAACAAAATCAAAATACTTTTATCCTCCTGTGAAGTGTTGACAAGCTGTTTGACCAAAGATCAGTTAGGAAGTGGGCTACTAAGAGATTTAATTCTTTTTTATTGCTCTGACTGATTTCCTATCCAAAATTCTTTGAAAGTTATGGTAGGCTCAAAAAACTAGATATAGCAAAAATTCCTCATAGAAATGTGTTTCTATATTAGGCTGGTAGTGTGTGGCAAGACTCTGATCAAGTGAAAGAGGATCTTAAATATCAGGCTTGAATATTCAAAGCCAAGCAAGCACCTCCTGCATTGAGGCTCTAATCACCAAGCTTAGTCTGAGTGGATGAAGACTTGAAGTGAATTCTGTTTCTTGCCTTTCACGTCTTCTACTTCAGAGACACCACATTGCTCCGTCACACTCTTTGACTCTAAAAAATTATTTGTGGACTAATTCTTGATATTCAAATGCTTTATTCTATGACTTTGTGTTGTAAATATTTATTTCGCTTTATGTAGTTCTAGTCCTAAAAATCGTGAAACTTTTAATGCTCAAAACATGGATTTATATGAAAATTGATAAAATGTTGTAATTAGCTCAGCATACAAAGAGTTGTAATAATTATTTCAGAATTATTTTCTTAGTATCTTACAGGATATGTTAACAGGCAAATAAACTAGTTTTTATTATCATAATTAGGGGCACTTGTAACTAAGATATAAAGTAAAAATTAATAATGATGTGAAAAAATACTATCAGTGATATATAATTTTTACAGTTTTGCCCCAGTGTTTATATATTTCAAAAGATGCTCATGAGCATTTTATATGCTTTGTGAGGAAGAACATGGTTCTTATTTGTTTTTTTCTGTTCTTAAATGTCATAAGCAATAGTTTGTAAATTTAAGTACTATTCTGTCACGGAAATTATCTGTATCTTTATTCCTAAGAATATCTTTCCATAAATTAACAACCTTTTCCTACAATAATCAAAAATACAGACATTTCAGTGTTCATAAACTAGCTTTATTAGGCACCAAACAGGATATGATGTGCTTGATAAAATGTATATGCATGGTATACTGAAACACAAATTTATGCTGATTTAGGGTAGAATGCATTTCAAGGACAGCCCTTTCTCAAAGTAAGTTTCTTGCAGAACCAAGCATATGCAACACTAATCCTGATCCTTCCAAAATTTTTAAATATTATTGAGGGAGTTAGGTTCTTGTTAAGAACAGGGAACCCTACATTCTACTGAATGCAAGCTGTGCTGCTGTTGATTTAGAGCATAATGGGACATTTTCAGGCCTGCTGCCCTTTAATCCAGATACATGACAATTCTTCATCCTTCAGTTCAAATCTGGATGTCTGGCAAGCAGGTCTCAAATTGCCAGCAGTGTGAATAATAATGGAACAGTCACCAGATAATAAACATGGGCACTAGAACCTAGAGTAATTGCAGCTTATCTGATTTGGGGCAGATAACTTTGCTCTGTTTCCCCTACCCCTGATGGTTTTAGTTACTGTATCAGTTTCATTAGACTACACTACAATCAAGAGCTATGCCTCTTGGTTTTGACAGCTTAATTGAAGACCAGTAATAATCTGCAAGGACTCTTCTTTTTTCTCCCTTAACCACAATTTCTATTGCACACTTCTATAAAATGGGACTTTCAGCCAGCAACCTGCATATGCAAATAAATCTTAAAATATTGCAGTTTTTGATTGATTTAATTTCAAATTAAATTAAATTAATTTTTCTTTTAAAAAGAAGCCTTTGCCTGTTTGAGGGTAAAAAAACCTATACAAAAGCCTTTTTACTTAAATATTGACACTTGTGCACAGCTTTTGAGGCTTCAACATAATTTTAGCAGAACTGTCAATTTTCTGGAAATGTGCCTGTCTATCTTTCCTCCTTCTTAAGCATAACCAAAATCCTCTCTAGTCTCCAAATCTGTATGCTCAAATCCCCCAAAATACATTGGCAAGATACATTCAAGCAATTTGAATTCATATGTGTCAAGGAATAGACCAGAGATAAGCATGCGGAACAGAAAATCCTGAACCAATGTTGGAGATTAATTAGCCACATTCAAAGTAAACCCCTTCAAGCAACCCATCTCCATTTTGAATAACATAGTGAGAAATACAGATGACAAATGTTGTCTGTGTTGCTCTGCAGAATGACCCTGAGGGCAGGATCAGAGCTACACCAGCCATCTGTTTGAACTGCCCTACTGGAGTATTTCTGTGATGGCTTCCAAGTGCTCCCGTTGGTACTGAGGGAAAAGGAAAACCTGAGCAGTCCAGGAGCTTTTGGTGCCTTTACATGCACTCTAGTTAAACTATGCCACTCAGTGTGGCTTTCAGCTGTCCCATCCAACCTTGCAGTGATGACTTCAAGAAAAAAAAAATTGCATTTCATCCAATATGCTTGTTGCAAGACCACATGTATTTTATAGGCATCCTGAAATCTGAATGAGTACATCTATGGGACAATATGAATGGCAGCAGAAGAAATAGGGAACTACATCTTTGCCCTGCTTCACTCTGTACTTGTGCTTCTATAAACACAGAATCATAGAATGGCCTGGGTGGAAAAAGACCTTAAAGATCACCTAGTTCCAACCATCCTGCCATGGGCAGGGACATTTTTCACCAAATCAGGCTGCGCAGAGCCCCATCCAACCTGGTCTTGAACCCTGTCAGGAGTGGGGCACCCACAGCTTCTCAGGACAGCTAGTTTCAAGTGCTTCACCACCCACACAGTACAGAATTTCTTCCTGACATCTAATCTAAGCCTAGTCTCAGTTTGAAGCCATTCCCTCTGGTCTGTCACTACATGCTCTTGTATAAAGTCCCTCTCATTTTTCTTTCAGACTCCCTTCAGGTACTGGAAGGTCACAATTAGGCCACCCCTATGCCATCTCTTCTCCGGGCTGAACAAACCCAATTGTCTCAGCCTTTCCTCGTGGGAGAGGTGCTCCATCCCTCTGATCATCTTTGCTGGCCCCACTGCTTTGGATGCAGCCCAGGACACAACTGGCTCTCTGGGTTGGGAATGCACATTTCTGGGTCATGTCCAGCACCATGGACAGATATGAGATGTTAGATCAATGTTCTGAGAGCATCATAATCCAGCAGCTGGGGACAGTCTCTCTAGCTGTTTTTTCCTACTGAAGATTTTTTTCCTCAAAACACCCAATAGATTTAATAAACACCAACTGGAAATAAGGATGCCAAAATCAAACAAACATCATCAGCCAGGCAGATTTTCCCAGGAAGGTCAAAGTCTTATTTTCAATCACAGTTGTTCAGGATTTTTTATCACATATTTTTAATCTGAATAACATTTTTATTGATCAGAATTATTTTTATATTTTAACCTATAAAGCTGCTTTTCCTCCAGAAAGACAGTAAGTGCATTACATTTCTGTACAACAAATCCAGCAAATTAAAGGAATGTCAGGATTGAGCTGAGCAAGTCACATTAATATACCAAAGTTATCTTTACCAGTTGCTACAAAGAGGCCATGCAGATTTCCTTGTGTTTGTCTCCTTTCTGAGCTCAGTGTAGCACTTGCATCAGAAACAAGACAGCCTCACTTATGGCACTCCCATTTAATTAAGTCCTTAGAGGAACATTACAGAACTTAGTAAGATTACTTAATGCATCCCTGGGAGAAACTCCAATAGTCTACTAAAGGTCACTGCTCCTTTCAATAGGAATGCTTTCATTGTAACAAAGATTAATATGACTGTATTAATTGAATTAAGTGAAATGTATTCATTTTCTAATCTGAACAGTCTCCTTAATGAGTTATTATCAAAGATGCATAAGAATGTAAAAGACTAACCATCTCTGATTAAGACTTTCAAATTCAACTTTACTTAATACATCAAATTTTGTTCTATCTGCTATTTTGTCCATGAGCAAAACCAAAAACGTTTCCTAACCTACTTGAATAAAACTGTCTTAGGCAGATGATTAGATTTATATTCCAAAATGGAATGCAAGACTGGACATCTCTGCAGTAGATAACTCCACATAATAGAAAGTATGCTAGATTTAACATATGTTGATAAATTTGCATTTTCATGTGCAGAAATGTGCCTACAGCTTGAGTTTTAACAGAGAAATTAAATTAAGCTTCCTCTGCATCCCTAGATTTATTTGTAGTACTAATGAAGAAAGATTGATTTGAAACATTAAAGTCAGGATTTGGTTTGACGTATTTCAGGGAGTGAAATCAACCAGGTTAATTTACACAAGTTGTGCAGGAAAGGGAAGAAATCCTTTTAATATCTGCTAAATTCACTGTAAGAGTCTGCACCGCAGGCCTGATTTGAAAATCATGTTCTTTGGCCTCTTATTCCTTGTCATAAAGGCCAACTCTGCACCACAGGGCCCAAGCTTAGACAACAAGACCCTTCTGGTCCTTTCCATCTACCATTCCTCTAATTTTATTCGCCTTTGGCTGAGCTTCCAGCTTCCCAGTTTTAGGTCTAATTTTTAATACCTGAGAAACATCCGTAAGTCAAAAAAAGGAGAACAACATAAAATGAGAAGACTTGTTAAGAAGATTGAAGCAGTAGCTTATATATCTTTGCAGGTGACATGAGAGATTACAAGGACTGTTATATGCTATTGAAGGCCTTTATTGACAATTTAAATCAAATGTGCACCATGTATTAAAAACAAAAACTCAAAAACCTTTCAAAAAGGCAAAATGAAACATTTAGAGTCAGAAGGCTTACTTCAAAAAGTATATTTTGTCATCCATAATACTGTCTCTAAGCCAGAAATGAAGTGACTCATTACTAAAAGCCCGTTACTGAGAGTAACATAGGGTTACACGCTGCATCTTGGTGCAGATGGATGGCATGTAAGATTCTGTACTATTAGCATTTACATGAATTTTCTGGCTCTGTGATGACCAGTTGTCCTATTAATATTCTGTCCAGTGGTGAGCACTGATAGGTTTAGTTCTCTGTTTTGATGGGAAAAGCAAAAGAGCTGTTCTTTTATATGTGTGGCTGCTTTCTTGATGTTGGCAAAAGCTTTCCTGCCCTGATAAACTAGAAAGAGACCAGACTGAAATAGTACTTGACAAAGAAAAAGTTATGAGA
This sequence comes from Polioptila caerulea, assembly GCA_013397295.1. NCBI lineage: Eukaryota > Metazoa > Chordata > Aves > Passeriformes > Certhiidae > Polioptila > Polioptila caerulea. Next base: position 546,174 of record VYXF01012347.1, on the reverse strand, counting down.
ACTAACAGAAACAGTAGGATCCATACTTAACTGGGGATTCATCTAGTCTTCTCCATCTGTGCAGCTGAACAGAACCCAAATGTATGAAATCTTTTCTGAAACAAGAGAAAAAATAGTTTACACTAGGTAGACTCTTGAAGAGTCTTTTTCCCAGCTGAATCTCAGGAACTTCGAGAAAAGGATTGAGGGATTCAAGCAACACTGCCTTTGTGTGACTTCTCTCTCTAATGAACAGTCAAGTGTAAGCAGTGAGATATTTTTCCATTTTTCCCAAAGCATTAGTTTTGTTCCTGCATCTTTTGCTGCTTTGGGTTTTTTGTTTTTGGGGTTTTTTTGTTTGTTTGTTGGTTTGTGGTTTGTTTTTTTTTTTTTTTTTTTTTTTTTTTTTTTTTTTTAAAAAAATTTTTTTTTTTTTTTTNTTGTCTGTAAAATAGATCTGTGTTTTCTCTGTAATTTTTATTTTCTTTAAAATAAAACATTTTTGCTGAGAAAAATGTGGGTACAAGCTTAGAAACCAGAAAAATTATAAGACAAGTGAAGTATTTAAAGAGAGAGCTATATCAGAAGAAAGAATCTTACACTTTTCTTATTGATCTTCTTCAACTTTTCCATCCTTAACTACTCTTTTGTGCTTGAAATTAAAATAATATAAATGTCTTTACTGATTAAAACCAACTGATGTAAAAGAGTGGATTATTGTTATTTTTTCTAATAAAACTCCATATGCCTCCAGCTGCATGTGAGGATATATCTTCCATGTGAGGATAAAAATATTGTGCAAGACAAGGTATAAATGGATTTAAAGAAAGAGAAATATCTGGAGATAGTTGCTCATGGGAATCTTTCTGTGTGCCAGTGCACATCTTTACAGTATCTGGAAAATTGTTTTCCAAAGAATCAGCAAAAACCCCCAGTCTTTCAAAAATGCTTTTTCTCAAGTTGCAGACAAAAATATTCTTTCCTTCATCATATCTTGGACACAAGCATGAGATGGCATCATTCCTTTTAGGATTTGGTGACCTAAATTATTTCCCTCACACTAACAGTTTCCTAAATGGGCAAAAAGACACAATAAAAACAACAACTTTATCTATATCATATATGTGTTCACCATTCTTTGCTTTCTTATTAAAAAAATTCAGTTTATGCCAAGTTTTAAATATATATTAGTTCAAGATTTGCAGGGGTTGAGTATTCCAAGATTTGAAGGCCAAGTAAGTGTAGAATGAAATTATAAAACCAAAAAGATGTAAAAACCACAGATTTACCAGGTGGAGTCATAAACCTGGGTCTGCCCCCCTGTGCCACCAGGTCATATTGACAGAAGTCTTACTTGCTTACACAGAGGCAAGAAGGTAATGACTGAACTACTCAGAGTATCCTGAAATGTTGGTCTGATTGTTCACTTTCCATAAATCAAAGTCTTGCTAACCCACAAATTAAAAGCTTATGAGATTATTTCAAAGCTATTAGGATATTTAATTTTTTTTTTTCTTCTCCCTCCACATATTCTTCATGATTGCATATGTGACCATAGCGAGACAATTTTGGGTACTCTGATCCTTTATAGATGTCAAAATATTCCCCTGTACATAATTACCTATAGCTAACAGAAAAAGCCTTTGTTACTTGTACACTTTCAAAACGAAATGGTTTTGCATGATTTCTTACACAGAAACCTCAGCATCCTAGATTAACCTCAGCCTTAGCAATGAGGTCTTTATGTTAAAGTAGGACACCATGGGCTTATTCAGTTATTATATTCCACCAGGTTTGTTTGGAATAGAAAATAAAGCAGGAGTGACAGATATGTTTAAGCTGTGTTGTTATTTTGAATATTTTATACTATTCTTTTAAATGGTGAATTCTTAATTTGTGAAAATAATTAAACCTGCATATAAACTGAAGGTATGTATATAATAAATTATTAGTTAGAATTCTGGTAGAAATAAAGAGGGTGTTTAAAGAATCTAAGTATTTTAAGTAACAAGTTCCTATGTTTAGTTTTTTTAAATATTTAGTTACTTTATTCATACACACATGCAATAAAAATTTGAAAATTCTGTTCAGAGTTGTAGCTGAAGGCTTACAAATTAAATAGCACAAACCTGCAAAGACCAGTAGGTCAAATTTCTTGTTAACTGTCCTTTCAGAAAAAGCTGCCGACTTCCTGACATCTTCAGAGTTGTCAAAAGACATTATCACAAAGCAAGCTTAGCCCTTGTAACACTTTCTGTCTATAAAGAATCAGAGAGGGAGTTTTGTGCCTATGGCTTGAAAATAAGGCATACAGTGATTGCACACATTTATCTTAGTCAGAGCTGTGATGAGGTAAATAAAGGAGAGTTAGTGCACACAGAAATCTGTAATCCATAATATTCCCAGCAGATTGAGTGCAAATGAAATTTTTTCCTGGTTTTGCAAACCTCAGTGATGGTATTTCATAATTTTAGAAAACATTACACACATACCAGAACATTTGAACTGCAAATATGCAGATAAATAGATAGGCAGTAGGAAACAAAAAAAAGGCACAGGTAGATTTACACACAGGCAGTGTTGCTGATTTTACATCAGAGAAAGCAAAAGTAAAGTCCTTCCCCCATGCTGCTATACATCCATAGCAAATGTATGAAAAAATGCAATCTTAAAGCATTTATTCACTGACCAGATTTTCAAATTCACACAAAATGTTCCGTTTACATACAGCAAGAGCACTCCTACATAGCATCCCTAATCTCAGGGAGATAGGGATAGATACAAACTGGATCTCACTTATGTAACCCCGTGATGACAGAGACACCAAAGGTTTCACTGTGCAGCTCTGGGAGCAATGATCCACGTCAGGAGCCCTGCCTCGTTCCAATGCTTCGTGCGCCCTTCAGCAAACCCTGAGCGCCGTCTCCTCGTTTGCCTCGGGATGGCCTCAAGCCCAAGCCCTGGCAGACCTTCAGACCTACAGATCACACTGTACTGATGAGACCTTAAATCCCACCGAGGAAAAATCCCACTAGGACCCTGACTGTGCTGCTGCAGCACGTTCCTTTTCATCAGCCACCTTAAAGAAAACAGGCTCTATCCTACACGTGCAGACCTGAAAGGAAAAGAGCTTAGCAGTCACCACCTGAGCTCTAAAGGCATAAAAGGTGTAAAGAGAAGCTTGAAAAAATCTGAGTAAGTTAACTACTAAATGGCACATGAAATATTGACAAAGAATATTTAATAACTTTTCTTTTTTTAATTTAAAATCACCTAGACAAAACCTATGGCAAACAAATTTGGCATCTCAGCAGAAGAAGGAGACAAAAATTGAATGCATTTGACTATTTTGTCAAAGATATATAAGCATGGCCATATATAAGTCACTTCAAAATATGTCAAAACAATGATTTAGGGCCAATATGAACCACAGCAAAAGTGATTTCTTAAAAGAAACTGAAACATAAAACATTAAGGTTTTTTGTCTCACAGGAAAGCCAAACTGCTCTAATTTATTTTAAAAAGAAATCTATCAAAAATATTTAAAATGTGTATATTAAAATTAAAATATTCTGTAACTCTTGAGACTTCTAGGATCACTAATAAATTGAGCCAGCCATTCCTTTATATTGGGGCATTATTAGGTACGTTAAATAAGGTGTCTTTTTACATGAGAATTAAGAAGTTTGCTTAATGTCATACATGCAGCCAGACACAACCATTCAATACCTGTAACCAAGCCTCCACAATCAGTCTACTGCTTTAATCAGTAAATTGACCTTCCTAGACATGAAAAATCAGTCTCTTCTGCTACTGAATTATTTTTTAATTTGATAAAACTGAATTAACAGTATGTGCTATTCATGGATGTAATCTATGGACACAGATTTGAAACAGATGCTTCTAATATTCTTTCTTCCCCTTGTATTTCATCTGTATGAATCACTGCCTGGGTAGGCACCATCTGTCCTTTGTTCTCTGTTGCCAGAATGGGCCACTTCAGAAGCAAAAAAAAAAAATCGGTGTCAGAATTTCCTGGACAATGCAAATTCTGAGTTAAGGTAACACAGCTACTTCAGACTGGGATTACATTAGTCTCCTTGTTATCCAAAATAGTTTGGGTTAATTATTTCTTTCATTATAAGAGACTTTTCCCAGAACCTCTAACCTTTTTGAAATCTTTCAAGTGTGTTGATGCATGGAAATTGCAAACTCAATGCAAGTATTTCTCTCATACTCTCACAACCAATCTGTACAAAAGTAGCAACATCTAATTGTGTACTCAGGACAGTGACCCGTTTATGCATCAAAGAACCTCATTTACCCCATAACCTCAGGTTTGCACCAGCAATTCAGGTTTTGTTGGTTATTTATCACACAATATAAGCACAAATCTCTATTAGCAAGTGAGGCACATGGGTCAATAATATGGATCTCTTCTTATACTTCCCTGTTCCGCCTTCTTCTATGATTTGCAAATTCTAAGTGATGCTTTCCTCCATAACATTGCTGAGAACCACAGACTTAGCTGTGTATTTTTGTGGTTTGCCTCTTTGATACCTCTGCCTGCCTACAGGAATGCAGGCAAAGAAGACATTTTTAGAGCAGGAAGAAAAGCAGTAAAAAGATAAACTACTCTACAGAGAGTACCAAAGACTCTGTAAAGGAAGAGTGCAGAGCTTGTTAATCTGGGAATCAGATGTGTCCAACCACATTAATATATATATTCTCACAAGGCCAGAGCCTAGCAAGGAGATGTTAAATTCTTAAAGAGGATGGCAGTTCTCAGGAGTTGCACAGGATGGGAACTGAAAAAGAGAGCAGTCAAACCCAGGTTTGACTAAAGGTCGTGCTAAATCCAGCTGTGAATCTCCTCTGGCGGGGACCTTTGTTCCATGCCCATCAGTCCGCTGATGTGATCGGCAGAAGCAGTGTCTGCCACCCGGGAGAGACCGGCCGGCTCAGATGGATGCCTCCCACTCACTGGCCGGGTCACCCCAGCATTTGTGAGCGTTTCATCACAGAATCTGTTCAGTTGGAACAGAGATCGTCGAATCCAGTCTGTGAGCGAGCACCACCTTGTCAACCCGACTACGGCACTCAGCGCCACATCCAGTCTTTTCTTTAGCACCTCCAGGGACGGTGACTCCCCCACCTCCCTGCACAGTCCACTCCAACACCTATCACCCTTTTTGGGAAGGAATTCCTCCTAATGTCCATCCTAAATCTCCTCCGGAGCAGCTTAAGACTCTATCCTCTCGTCCC
>VYXF01012347.1:524378-539215 GCA_013397295.1 Polioptila caerulea | reverse complement strand
GACCTGCACTTCAAAATGAGCAAGAAGATCGCCCAGCTGACGAAGGTGAGGGAGGCGCGCCGGGTCCGTAGCCGCCTGGGGTGTCTTCCTCCTCCGCTCTGTTTCCCTTCGCTCCTTGCCCTCATGCGGGCAGCGGTGGGCCTGGAGAGGGGCAGACTGTCGGGGCTGATGGCAAATGCGGGTGGGGTGCGGGCGGCTTTGTGGCCCGGAGGCCGAGCCTGGAGCGCCCTCGGTCCCCGGGAGCATGCCGCGGTCCCGCGGGGAGAGCTCGGGCGGTCCGGGAGCCGCGGGGCTGGAGCGGAGCCGCGCACGGGAGCTGCCGCAGTACCGGCCCCGTCTGTGGGGTCCGGATCCCGCCTGGCACAGCCTCGTATCCCGGTGTGCGGCAGGGATCCCTGACTGCTGGGCTGCTACTGGTTATTTATTCTGTGGAAATTGTGGCTTCTCTTTCTAGAGCTGTTATAAGCCCTTCTCCGAGTCTCTTTAAATGGAGAAATCCTAGTGATGCTTGCCCTCCCTTTGTGAAGTGCTGTCATTTGAGGTGTCTGGTAATAGCTTAAATGCCTTAGATGGGGAGGATGAAGAGTGAGAAAATTTCTGATCTGCTCTTCCTGATTGAACAGTTTTCATTATGTCATCCCCAGCCTAGAGAATACATTGTATCTTTGTGAGAGGCTGGAGTCAAGCTAGGAGCTGTTTTTAAAGCCAATTGCTAAAGCAGGTAGGCCCAATGTTTCAGATGTGACTGTAGCTGTGATTTAGTTAGAATAACTTAGTGCTTTGGTGCCATAATCTCTCTTGTGTGATGCTCAAGCTGTAGGCAAATGGCATTATTTAGGAAATGAGAGGCAGATCCTCTTTATTAAAGAGAAAGCAGAAGAAGTAATTTTTGTCCAGAATTTAATCGCTAAAAGGTTTAAAGGTAATTTTAAACCATTGTAGAAACTGCCAGTATTCGTAACATGTGTACTAAAATGGATGAAGGTGACATTTCATTGGAACTAAGAGTGAAGAGAATGAAGACTGCTGGCAGTCTCACAGTGGAGACAGTTCACATTTATGTACAGTTGATGCACCATTGACCAGTTAGAAATAGTATTAATTGTGGCACACTATGCCCCTTAATGTGTTGGAGAGCTGATAACTGAGGGGTATCTTGTCCTTGAATTCAAAGTCCAGTTTCTTTTGATGTTAACATCAATGGAACTCTAATTGCATAAAGGGAAAAGTTGAACTAAAATAAGCTGAAGAATCTCCTTGGTTTTGCTCCATGTGCATACAAGTAATGAGTAAAACATTAAAGGTATTACTACCACTTTTTGCTCCTTAGAAGGTGTGAAAAGCACCTGGAGACCCTAAAGGTGTTTTAGGCTTACCTTAAAGCCTAGGGGCATGTGTAAAGTAATACTTTCGAAGAAGGTTATGTATCTGTGTGTATGCCTTTGATATATTTCCCTTACTTTCTCTAGGAAATTACCCAGCAGTTTATAGTTTATTTCAGAAACAGTGTTCCACTTCTGAAGTCATTTGTGAAGTCATTTGTGTATTGCCCATGAGTTCCACATCACTGGGCATGTGCCCTGTGCACTCTCACTTATTATGCGTCAGATATCTTGAGGTGGATGTGAGTTAATTATGGATTTAAATGCATGGTGCTGAAATATTTTGAACTCCTGTGTTGGGAAAATGCAAAAAGAGTGAAAGTAAATACATTTTTTTTCTTTTTTTTCTTTTGTGATCCACAGTAGAGTTCATCTAAGATTCTATATATTGTGTGCAAGTCTGTCCTGACAAAGACTTCAGATTATTGTAAATAAAACCTTCGAGTTGTTTTCTGCTGTGTATTTCAAATAATTGCAAACTATGTGCTCATACAAGGAGTTTAGTAGTAGTGAATTTGGTTTTTGCAGGGCTGGAGTCTTGTATGTTTCCCAGTGACTTGCAGATTCTGGCAGTGTTTTAGTTTGTATGTTGTGTTCTGTTTTCAAGTTTTAGGGAGAAAGCTTGGGAAAGCAGCTGATCTTTCTATTGGTTGAAGGTCTGGAGTGAATAATAGTACTTTTAAATGTAAACTAAGGTGTATATTAAAAATACTTCTCTTGCATCTATTGCAACAATAAAATTAAGATTTTAAATATTAGGATTAAGGTTAAAGGTATTGTATAAGATGTATTTCATTAAGGTAGAGGTGCACATTTTGACAGTTTTGTAGCTAGAGGGCTCAGGTCCTACATTCTGTGCCCTACGTGGCCTTTCAGGAAGAGAGTCTTAAAATAATTATAGAAACTTCTGGGTAAAGTATGATCTAAACTTTCTAATCTCTAGAATTGGAAACCTGATTTGGTAGCTGGCTTCAGAAATTAATTCTTGGGAAAGAACTCAAGATATGGGGGAAAAATGTAGACATAATAAACTTAATTTCCCTAAGTGAGACTTAATGGTCAGAGAAGAATGAACTTCACTTTGCAGAAGAATCCTTGAAATAAGATGTTGCAGAAAAGATTTTGGGATATTTTTGTTTAGGTCTTTTGACCAAATTCTGCTGTTCTAGCTTTGTCAAATGTTTTCCAGCGTATGTGCATAAAATTCCTGTTCAGTAACCTAGGAATTTTTTATTAGGGGTACCACTTCTTAATCGTGCTTCTCAAGTTGTTTAATGTCATATATAAGGTACTTCTTGCATGTCTTTCAACTGTTTTACCCATTTATTTAATTTTTGTTCTACCTCTTTGAACGTGTCTTGAAGATGTAATTATTCCCCTCATGGGTTTAGAGCAGAAGGCACTTTACCAAGGTAAAACAAACCCACCAATATGGTGTAGTAAAAGAAAATCCAAATATTCCTTGTCTGAGGAGTACACACAGTTAAGTTATCCAGACAGCTTCTGTCTTCTGACAAAAGGAATATGACTCCATAGTTTAGTTTTGCCTGTCCTTGTACAGTTTGTATTATGAGCTGTGAGTAGGAGCAGAAGGAAATGCATTCATCACGGAAGATGAGGGTCAGTCATAAATTAAATGTAAAATTCCAAAATTAGAATTCCTCAGTTTGTTATGTTTTAACGTCACTTAAAGGGAATCTGATGTTTTAGTCAAAACAATACAGGAACACAAAGTAAAAGGTGAAATTTGTTTAATAACCAGATCTAATCAGTAATTCAAAATGAGGCAAAATAAGTATGAATCCATTTCACTAAGCAAATAACTTCTGAAGTACTTAACTGTATTTTTACTTTTAGGTGGGAGAGAAGGAGTTACTTGATTTAACTTTAATATGCTTAATTCACAGGGGGAGGTAGAACAAGTGGTTAGAAATGCAGGTCTAAAAAAACCAAAATGATACTTCATGTTGTGTTCAAAGACTGCAGTAGATTGTAACTGAAGCAATTTTAGGTCTTTCTCTTCAGTATAAGCTCCTTATTTTCAGGCATTTCGGAAGATCTGTGTACAGTTTGGGATAAAGTAGCATCTGACACAAAGATTAAAGCCAACAAGAAATAAACTGCGATTATGAGATTGCATATATGTGTTTGTAGTACTGCATGGAGAAGTGCTAATGCAGTGTTGAATTATGCCTGCTGCAGATGAAAATATACATATATATTTAATTAGTTTGCATAAGACAACTGGATTAGAAACAAAAAGCAAAGTCCTGCCATGCCTACATCAATAGGAGAGAATGGCATTAGTTTTCACAATTCCCACAAGAGTTCAGGTGGCTTGTTTCTAATTTTGGATTTGTTGGGGTGTTATTTTTTTGTTTGTTTGTTTTGTTTCTTCTTTCTTTCTTTGTGGTGTAGTTTGTAGGTTGAGCATTTGTGATTGAGAAATCCATATCTTAAGTGTGTCTGTAAAGTCTGTTGTGCAAGTTTTGTGACATCAACATAAATCTTTTTCTACAGAATAGAAGCATGATTTCTGCTGGGACTATAAAAAGAGAATCTTCAATATTGTTTTGGTTGTATGATATTCATTGCAGAAATTTTACACTAACTAGAGCAGCTCTGATAAGAAAGAAACACCTAGTAGTGTCGATTGTTGAGAAAATATAACCTGGCAATGTACTCTTGCAGCCCAGAAAACCAACCCAGTATCCAGGGCTGTGTCAAGGGAATGTGACCAACAGGTCAAGGAAAGTGATTTTCCCCCTCTGCCTTATTCTCCTGAGACCCCACCTGGGTTCTGTGTCCAGCTCCGGTGTCTCCAGCACACAAAACATGTGTCAAGTCCAGAGAAGTCCTGCAAGTCCAGAGAAGGGCTCATAAGATGATCAGAGGGCTGGGAGCGAGTCCAGAGGAGGCCACAAGGATGATCAGAGGACTGGGGCACCTCTCCCATAAAGATGGACTGAGGGAGCTGAGCTTCTTCAGCCTGGAGAAGAGAAGGTGCTGGGGAGACCTTAGAGCAGCCTTCCAGTACCTGAAGGGAGCCTGCAAGAGAGCTGGAGAGGTACTTCTGACAATGTCCTATAGTGATAAGACAAGGGGGATTGGCTTTAAACTGGAAGAGGATAGATTTAGATTAGATATTGGGAAGAAATTCTTTACCAAGGGGGTGATGAGGCGCTAGAACAGGTTGCCTATAGAAGTTGTGGATGCCCCATCCCTGAAAATGTTCAAGGCTAGGCTGGATGGGATTTTGAACAAAGTGGTGTAGTGGAAGGTATCTCTGCCCATGGCAGGGAGGGTGGAATTGGCTGACCTCTGTGGTCCTTTCCAACCCTAACTATTGTATGAATCTGGAAGAAGAGTCTGTAATTTCCGTGAAGATGATCTCTACCCTACAGTTAGCATTTTTGTCTATTTAATAAAAAGAAACGTTATAAAACACTAATGTTTTTCCTTGGTACATACTTAGAGCTTGATGGTTCAGTTCTGGAAAGGTTCCAGAAAACTCAGGTCAAAGATTACAGTAACAAAGTTAACCAAGACACATCATCCTTGAGTAAACAAGAAACTAGAATCCAAGACTCCTGAGACCTGAGTTCTGTTCTCAATTCTTCCAACAGCTTCTAGTCTATGTTTGGGAAACTACTTAAAAAAAATATTTTATTTTCCTTCTTTCTGTGTCACAGAGACAACAGACATTAATGTTGTTAATTTCAGTCATTTTCTGAGGGATGTAAATAGTAACTATATTTCAAAGAAGAAGAGCAAATTTGATGACCTTTAATTCAAATGCTTATGTTTTTTGTTGTATGTACTCTTTTTCTGGGATGGTTAAAGGTCTCCCTCAGCTATCACAGAATGCTGTTCTATGGAGTAAGAGTTATAAAGTTTAACATATATAAATGATCCTTAACAAAATGTTTCCAGTGAAACTTTGTCAGTTTTTATTTTGAAGTATTTTGCCTCAGGAAACAAAACAACTAAACCTCTTGCAGAAGGTTCATTGTGCATAAAATTATAAGAAAACTTTAAAAAAGAGCCCTTAAAACCAGGGAAGATATGAGAATCTAAAAATCCCTGTAGAACTGTTTTGATGTTAGCTGTCATCATGTTGTAGTTGATGCCATTAACAGTTTTGTACAAACTTGGGATTTAGCTTTTTAAGCAGCCTTATGTCATCTCTCCAATGTGTGTTAACACTGGCAGTAGGCCAGTATTTGTAACAGTTCTAGGATTGCATGAAAAGAACTGAAATTTTGAGGCGGGTGTGATCTAAGTACATATTTTAATGTCAGTATTTTTCATATTATTCTGACTGGTAATGTGTGAATAAATATTATGTTTCTACATTAAAAATAGTAGCAAGGACTGAAAGATCTGAAAATGTAATATTAGATATTCAATTAATTTACATTTCTCTGGAGGTATTTAACTTTCTTTTGTGTTAATTATTCCAAAGATTGCTGAAGTAAGTCCTCTAAGGGAGAGACTTCTCAGGTAGGAAATGAGAAGCTTGCTCCAGAAATATTGTGTCTAACTATCTTAAGATTTTTCTTTTTTAAATCATGCTAGTGTAGTCTCTATCTTCCCTGTCAGACTCTTTCCATGTGATATTCCAACAGTGTTCTCATTCTGCAGTAATTACGGTCTTAGCAAGGGGTATTCACAGAAGAGAAGTTTTCTCTACCCATGATAGTATAAGGAGAAAGATGGAACTGGGTAAAAATGTCATGTCTTTAATAATATCTGCTATAATTCAGAAGAAGTAAGTAGAGCTTTCAGGCTCTCAATATCTTCTTCAGAACTTCAATAAAATCATCAGTTATTGTCTTTATCTGAGTACTTCCTACTTGATGCACTATGAATTGCTTTAAACCAACTGTGGCTTCTAATTCAGACCAGAAGAGGTCTTTCTTACCTTCCACATTTTGTAGGACAAAAATTATGGAATTTGGTGGTTAATAAAGATCATATAGCTCTCAAATGGTTCTTCCCTTCATTATCATTGCTAACCTGTGAAGTGAGACTGCAGTGGTTCTATGTTGACCTGATATGGATATATTTTAGAGCTCAGTGTTGTGATGTGTGAATTAGGTCAATGACTTTACAGTCTTTTATCAAAAGACATCAAGAAGAAAGAAGGAGGACAAGAATGAAATATTTTTAATATAAAAAAGAAATATACTCAAATTAATTCCTTTGCTCTCCACCCACATAGTTTTAATGGTTGACTGGTAACTCAGAGTTCTTCTGAGGCCACTGAGAACTTGATGTTCTAAAGATATTTCCTGTATGCAAGTGTAGTTGAAAGTGTGATGTTGAAAAACTGTCTGATCACATATTCACATATGTTACTAGTCTAAAATGCCTCTTTAATACATATATTAATGCATATATCAGCTTCTCTGAAATTATTTTAGTTGGGTTTTTTTTCTTATTTTACAAACATCCAAAAGAATAATAAAAATAAGGAGATAAATAAATGGGGGAAGAGAATAAATAACATGACATGGCAGCTGGGGACATAGTTTAGTGGTGGACTTGCAGGTGTTAGGTTTACAGTTGGATTTGATGATCTTAAGGGTCTTTTCCAACCTAAAGACTCCAAGATTCTATATGCATCCTTTTGTTTATTATTCATTGCTATAATTAAATAATACGGAGTTACAAGGAGCTGGAAAATTGTGATATGTTATTGCTCTGGTCTGTACTTGAGCTGTTAAATCCAGTACAGCAACTCTTTAAGGATATTTAAAGAAAAATTGGAAAGACATGGATTTTGCTACCAACTTCAGTGGTAACAACATGTCAACATTTAAAAACTAAAGAAGAAAGAACATTCAGGACATCAATGAAACGTGATATTGCAACACCCATGAAGTTTAAAATCTGCCAACCTTCAGCTGTATTTACATAGGACAATATAAACCTTATGAAAAATATTAAGAAATATTTTGAATATATATTGATTTGGGGTTTTGTTGTTGTTACTGTTTTCAGCTAAGTACTCCATTATGAAAGAAGACTTTTGCAATTTTCTTTTTAGAGAGAAGTGCCAGTTCAGAGTTAAGAGCACAATGCAGAAATGCTTTCCTTCAAATGTAAAAGTTGTAAACTGGAGAGTCTTTTATGTATATCTGAGAAAGGAAATCTGTAACTGTATAATATAAATATCTTGTAACTGTACAAGATATTTATAGATTAATTATTTCATACACTTTTAAATTAGTATGGGCACAGCACTTTGAAGCATTCAATCCTGTAAAGAGTTTTGATTTCACAAATCTTACAAAACTGTATCAGCAGAATACAGTCTGGTGGGGTTTTTGGTGGTGTTGTTATTTGAAATGAAAAATCATGAATGTGCAAAGAATTTGTTTCAAATGGACAGACTTAACACTTCTTTAGAAGAAGTCAGATTGCAGTTTAATATTAAACATTGTGTTTTTGTGCTTTCTTCAAACACAGTAAAATTGTATTTGGCAACAGCATTGCTTTGTATGTTTGGATATTTCTGTATTGTCATGCAACCTCTTGGCTACACGTACTTTATTTTTTAATGTCTAGAAGTACAATTAGAGGTGTACTGCACCTAATACATGCATAGAAGTGTTACTTGTTTTGGTACAGCATTTGGTACAGCAACTTCTAGCCCTGAGTAGCTTCTAAGCACTTAAATTATTTTAATATCTCATTCTCTGAACTCAGGCTTTGGCTTTAACAGAAACAGTAATTTTGGCAGTGATAATACTATTTTCCACCCTTCCAATGCTCCATTGAAGCTTCATTTTCCTTTGAACTGTACAAAGGAGGAGGGCATTACCTTAAAATAGTCAGTAACTTTCTCTGTTTGCAGGCTTGCTACTAAATAAACAGCAAATCTCAACATAATATGATGAAATCAGATGTATATGTCTCTTGGCTGATATAAGTTTGGCAGTAGTAAGCCAGGCATCTGTGTATTCTTCTAATGACTGATGTCATACCAGTAACCAAAGGCATTGCATTCCAAAAATAACCAGAAGAAACAAAACAGTCTAAAGCTATTCACCATCTTGTCCTACTTAATGCATATTACCTGGTTCTGTTTCTTCAGCCAGGCTCTTCTAACTGAATCTAGAAGGCTAGGAGGTGGGACAAGAGCCCTTTGCTGGGGTTGTCACTTGACTCAGATCAAAATGACAGCTTTTAAAAATAGCTAATGTTAAAAAGTTCATGAAGTCCTTCTTCAAGATGCTGCCCTTAAATGAAAGACAACCTTTTAGATACATGAAGTAGTATGAGGTGCATATGAGAAGTACTAGTTTTCTGTTTTGATTTTTATGAGATTAAAGTAATCTTTTCAGCCGGTTCCCTAAAATTTAATTTCTAGAAACTTGAATGTGTTCAGAAAATAGGTGTGCTATAATCCAAAGATTTTTATTTGAACAGTGTTTTTGGTCACAATGTGACTGAAAGCTATAACTTTTAGTAAAGGGTGTCTGACATTGCCTTCTCAGATCTAGTATTTTGCTGTATGGATGCTGATGTGTTTGGATAGGTTGTACTAAAATGTATTGCAGTAATCTTCTGTGACTGTCTTTGTCCTTTTAAAATTTGACAAATGAAGATAATGGGAAATTATTTCTTTAATAAGGATTAGGGAAAGGGACTTGATTTTTTAAATTTAACTGCTTTGTGTAATTGTAAGTAGGTTTCACACTTAAAATATAGTTTATTGTTGCTGGCTATAATAAGTCAGTATATCATATAATAAGTCATATAATCAATTGTATGTTTATATTTAAAATAAAAAGCAAAACACCTTGAAAATCTACGTAAGTCTTCTCAAAATTAACCTGTCATGTCAACATTGCTCATTTATTGAAGAAAATACTTTGTGTTGTGTTCTACCATTCTACAGAATGGTAGAAATTTATTTGAAATTTTAGATCTGTTATTTTGTCTGTGTTGTTCAATAGCTTTCCATATGTTGTCTAACATTATAGTGCTAACTTAGAGTTATATGCCATAAAATTAAACCAATCCTTTCCCCAACCCTTCTCTTTTTTTCTTTTAGAAGCATATGCCCATTTGCTTTATGCTGAGGCTGCACTTCAACACAAAGCTCAGTTGACATATTCTTTGAGCTGACCTGGAAGTGTTCTGTGGCCATTCTTTCTATTCCCGTGATTCTTGTTTTCCTTTGTTTCTGTGCTCTGTTTCACACCTTGTGAATGGTCCACACTTTGGATTGAAAAGGCAATTTGGTGTATTAGGTATGTTCTGTCTTATGTCCGAATATCTAATGTGTGAGATCATCATTCTTATCGCTTTGGGCAGACACTGTTTTAGGGTGTAAGTTCTGAACAAGGGAAGAGCCTGAAGCAAGTTTAGCCTATGTTGGTTTGCATTCTTTTCCATAGCTGTGAGTTCATGCTCCAGAATAAACTAGATTTCAAATACCAAATTGTTGGAAGGGTGAGGGGTGTTGTTTGTTGCTAGAGTTTTTTTGTGGGGTTTTTTGCTTGTTTTGTTTTTTGTTTTTGTTTTGTTTTTGTTTTTTTTTTTGACAAAGCTGTTTTTGTAATAGACTATTTTCCTCTAATGGAAATTTTAAAATGTTTTGGGTTGGGGTTTTGCTGGGTTTCATTTTTGTCTCTGTGGTTTTTTTTTTTTTGTTTTGTTCTTTTTTCCTTACGCATCTATGCTCCCTAGTCCTGAGGGAAATTAAATTTCCTGCTTTCAAAAAACTGTTAGCTTGGTAAAGTTGTAGACAGAAGTAACATGCCTTCTCACTCTAGGATATAAAAAAATTACATACTGATCATAAACTCTAGCTTCTGTATGGGCCTATATGAAATTTTGATAAAGTTGGTCCCTTAATTAAAGGGACTGACTCACAAGCTGTATTCAACTCCACATTCACTACTAATCTTGAGCCTCATCTGTTCTCATGTACAGAAAATGAATTCTTATAAGAAAAGGGAGAAGTTTTTAAAGCTTTAGAAAGAAATTGAGAAAATTCTCTGGTCTTGGAAGCATAAAAACCCAATTAGAAGACTGGGAATTGAGAGTAGTCTTAAGTTTACCTACAAGAACTAATTTTATCAAAGAACACAGGCTATATGTATTTAGTGAACTGTGAGGCTGTATGTGCATTTCTTGGGAGACTTGTGAGGCTCTCCTCTTGGGAAGAGGAGCCTTGTGGACACTGCCTGTGGGCTGTGCTGGGTCTGTGTTGAATTTTTCTCTTG
Organism: Polioptila caerulea; assembly: GCA_013397295.1. Lineage (NCBI taxonomy): Eukaryota > Metazoa > Chordata > Aves > Passeriformes > Certhiidae > Polioptila > Polioptila caerulea. The sequence goes on along the minus strand of VYXF01012347.1, from coordinate 528,591 downwards.
ACCCATGTTGCCCCTTGGCTGCAGGGGCGGGCAGCAGTCATAGATCTCCGTGATGCCGAGTGTGGGGCTGCCTCCATGTCTTATCCTCACTGGCACTGGTGTCAACAGCAGCCAGGTTTGACTGGGTTTATGCAAACCAGTACATTTCCCTACTGGCAAGATCCCATTAGAGGCCCAGCTTATATAACTACAATTTCCCAAATGTTTTATGTACTTGGTGTGATGAGCTATAGCATTGATTCTGCTGAACTCTATGGAGGTAAGTGCGGTGAATTATTTCTCTGAAAATGTGTGCCATGCTGTTTTGTAGTGTCTTCCCAGAAACCTGGCAAAATAAAAAAAAAAAGGACAAAGAAGTGAAAATTAAAACAGGCACTGGTATTTTTCAGAGTTCTGTCAGTTAGTAAATTAAGAAATGTTTGAGAATATTTGAATGAACAGCAGCATTTTCCTAATTTTGTCTGGACTCTGATAGAGGGGTTTATATTTGATTTTCAAAAACTAACTTATGGAATATTCAACAATAAATTGATTATTTAGTTTTATTCTCTTCTGAAATAACTGCATTTTTAGCTTTTAAGGGTCTTAAGGAGCTGGAAATGCAATTGTCTTGTCATAAAATTCACTAAACTTATGTCTTTTATTTCTGGATGTTTCCCAACATATCTTAGGTTCACAAGTCCTCAAAATAGGAGGAAATTGCCTCTTGAAACAACATGTTACTAAAACACCTTACTTTGGTGATTAATCAAAACCAATGATCTAGGTTTGTAAGATGAGTACCACTTTCAGCCTTTTCTTCTACTTAGGTGTTACTACTTTTTGTTTGGGGAAGTTCTGAACTTAATATTACTCTGCTGAGAGAAAATTAATTTGTTTGTATGTGGAATAATTTTGTAGAATGAGGCTCTCTAGGGATCTGATTTTAGCTTTTCAGGTACATAGATAGGCAAATATTCAAGAAATAAATCTGAAAAGAAATGCAGCTCTGAGACAAGCACAACTTGGGAATAGCCCCTTGGCCTATCCTGTTTTCCTTGCAGCAATTTAAGGTCTAGTCATATAGCAGATGTGTCATCTATAGTCTAGATAGGTGATTAGAGCGTAAATAGGATTCTTTCTCAAAGGGAGGCAGATAGGGGAATTTGTAAATCTGTCTCTAAATCTTTTTCATTTTTATTTTCTTCAGCATGTTTCTCAAGATTTAACTGTCTTGGGAAATTGCCTGAAGCTACTGTGCTACAGATTTGTAATGTTTGGGGTTTTTTTTGGCATAACCTGATTGATAGAGGTTGTCAGAACTGAAAAGGGGTTTTGATTTGGTGTTGGTACTGCCACACCTATCCCAGCAGAAGGGTATTGATTTGTGGTTGCAAGTACATCCCAAGTGCGCCTGTAACAGGAGGAAACAGCTATTTCCAGTTGAATGAATAATAAATTGGGATACACAATAAATTAGTTGGATACTCTGGGTTCTAGTGTATTTTATATCTGGTTCTGTGACTGAAGACTGTCCAAAATATAGGCGGTATACTGAGAACTCAATGAAAACTATGGAAAACTGACAAGTACAAGAATGTGTTTAACTTTTTATCTGTAAAATGAGACCTTTCTGAAATGTACATAACTCTATTTTTATGCATCAAGCTTCGTTTTTAATGAACTTACCTTAAAAAACTTTACGCTTTCATAGAGGAGGTTTTGTTTTGGAAACTGTATTGTATGCAGTCCCTTTAACCCTTAAACTATAAGTAGAAAGCAATGGAAATTCTCCTCAAGTATAGATTAAAATTAGGGACAGGATCTGCTGGAAACAGAACAAAGCTAAATATCGAAATCTTTCATCTTTATTAGAACCTTTCCTTACTGTGTAATGGGAGCAGTGGTGGATCAGTAGCTGAAGACACTTGTGCTTGGTGTGTAAAAGCAATGTTAAAAACCCACCAACAAACCAAAGTTTAAATGATATTTGCAAGCTAATTTGAAATTCAACTTTGAAAAAGTATTGGAAAACTTAAGCAAATTTGCTGTTGACTGTTAAATATATAAGTCTGAAAACCAAATTGTTCCATGCTGTCTCTTAACAAGTTAAGATGTGAGTTATAATTTCTTGTATTGAATTACAGCTGGTGTATTGACAGCTGTGTTGTGCATAGAATAGTCTTACAATGGGCCTTGGAATTATATCTCACTGTGTTCTTTGTATATGAGTTGCATAGATCATTCTTAAATTTTTCTCCTAACTGTGTATTTTGCAATATGCCACCAACTTAGCTTATTTTTTGTTTCCATTTTTGTGTAAAAAATGGAAGGTTTTTGCAGTAGTAGTCAGAATGAAGCATGTTTGTGTGAGAGACTGAATATATATAAACTGACAGGTGCGTGATACAGACCTGTACCCACCAGAGGCCTTGAGCTAATTATTTAATGTGAAGTTGCACACAAGTGCTCAGTAATTTTTTTTTTCTTCTCTCAAATCTACTTGTTTGATTCATATGTATTCCTTGATTTAAGATTGCCACCGTTTTCTCTTTTGTTGAATTAAAAAAAAAAAGAAATAATAGATGCTGAAGAAAGAAGACTTCTTGGTTTTCCTTTAATCATCTTTATCATATTCGCTATCACAGATTTTCTTCTTAGGATAACTAATCACAGCCAAAACTTGTGGTCTCAATGAAGATTCCTATTTGACTGACCCATCAGGTGTGGGGAATATTTTATTGGAAGTGAAAAATTCTGAACAGTCTTACTTACAGAATTCTGTTTGATGAATTGCTTGAAGAAAAGGAGTTAATGTCTCTCATTTTATGTGGAATAAAGTAAGTATTATACAAGAGGCAAATCTGGTGAATCATTTACAATATAAGTACTCTTAAAATAAGCTTCTTGTATTCCAGCTGCCAAACAGAAGCAATAGTAGACGCCTTTATTGAAATTGCATGAGACAAATTTTTAAGAACATTCACTAAGAGTAGCTCTCCAGAAGATTATCTCACTGATGAAGTTTGGATTCAACTGGATAGCCATAATAAGAAAAGTATAGTTATTGGTCTGAATGAACAGGATTCTACTTTTACTGTATTTAATGGCATGAATAGAAAAAAGAGATGCTTTAGGACAAAGCAGTATAATTGTATGCTTTTATCAGAACATCAATTTTCTTGTAGGTCTCTGATGGAGGTACTACAATTTTCCTACTTAAGTATACTCTTTTTTTTCCACTTTTTATTGGATGATTTAGAAAACATGTGGTGGAAGGAATTGCATAAACTTTAAGTAGATAGACTAGATACTATGAGAAAAAATTGTATTTAGTCTTTTTTTGGTAAGACTGTTTTTTAGGGAAATTCAGTATCAGTTACATCTCCACTGTTCTTTGTCATGTGCCTGTTAGTTTTCTCCAAGTGTATGCTAAACAAGTAGACATTAAAGTAGACTAAAAGCTGGCTGAACCTCTGGGCTTTGTGTTGAGGTCAGTTGTGTGAAGCCCAGTTGAGGGCTGGTCACTAACAGTGTGCCCTAGAGGCCAGTCTGTTTAACATCTTTGTTACGACCTGGATGATGAGACAGAGCGCACACTCAGCAAGTTCGTCTCCGATACGAAAGTGGGGCCAGGGGTTGATAAAACAGATGGGTGTGCTGCTATTCAGAGCTGGACAGGCTGGAGGAAAGCACCAACAGGGACCTCGTGCAAAGGCCTATCTGGGGCAGTGCAGCAAGGACGTGGTTGGAATCGACTGGCTGGAAAGAGCTGGGCACTAAAGGCCCCGGGGTCCTGACAGACACGAGCTGAGCGTGGGCCAGCAGTGTGCCTTTGGCAAAGGAGGTCAATGGCACACTGGACTGCACTGGAATGAGTGTCACAGCCGTTCAAGGGAGGGGATCCCTCCCCTTGCTCTGTGCTGGTGAAGCACACCTGGAGTGCTGGGTCTGGTTCTAAGGCTCCCCCATATGAGAGAATCATGGACATACTGGAGCAAGTCCAGCAAAAGGCCGCTGTGGTGAGGGGACTGGACCATCTGTCATACTGGGAGAGGCTGAGAGCTGCGACTGTTTAGCCTGGAGAAGGGAAGGCTCGGGGGATCTTATGAATGTATGTGTACACCAGATGGTGAGGAGTAAAGAGGACTGAGCAGGCATATTCTTAGTGGTGTCTCATGAAAACATAAGGCAGTAGGCACAAACAAAAACATAAGAAAACACTTTTTTTTTT
>VYXF01012347.1:463288-524364 GCA_013397295.1 Polioptila caerulea | reverse complement strand
ACAGCTTCTCTGCTCTGGAATTCCTGAGCCAGGAATTTTAGGCATCACCAGAGTACGGAACTGTCCCCTCCCTCCTTCAGCAGGGTTTGCAAGCAAAGCTTGCCAGCACTGGTTAATGCCTCTCAAAAATGATCAATTCTGGTTTTTTTCTTACCATTTTATCAGATTCTTGCCCTCATTTCCCAAGTGAAAGAGAGGAAAAGTTTGCTTCTTTTAAACCCTTTTTTTTTTTTTTTTTTTTACTGTGAGGATGGTCAAATTCTGGCACAGCCTGCCCAGATATGTTGAGTCGTCTTCCTTGGCGACATTCAGAACCCACCTGGGCAAGGCCCAGCATAGTGTGTTCTAGCTGACCCTGCTTTACTCAGGGTCTAGCTTAGACTAGGGAACCTCCAGATGGGTCTTCTGACCTCAGCCTTCCTGCGGTTCTGCATACAGGGTGTTTCTATAATAGCTACTGTGTTGAACCTGTAAGTTGTGTCAGATGTCAGAATTAATAGTCATTACTGTGTGAATACTGTGATGTAGCTAGGAATTACAATTTTTTTCCATTGCATGATTGGTACCTGTAGGTTATTGGAAAGTATCCCAGTAGGCCACTACAGACTTGTCCTAGATTTATCTTGGGCTTGGCTTTGAAAATAAACTTGGACTCTCAACTGGTGGCTGTGCCACCTTCTGCTTACTTTTTGATTTTGGTTCTATAATCTAATTTTAAAAAAACAAACAGTGGAACCAGTGATAAGCCTTAGCATGAATAATGGATTTTATTCTTTTGTTGTTGTTGTCGTTAAAATCTAGATNCTAATTTTAAAAAAACAAACAGTGGAACCAGTGATAAGCCTTAGCATGAATAATGGATTTTATTCTTTTGTTGTTGTTGTTGTTAAAATCTAGATTTTTTTTTTTTTTTCCAGAGGAAGGGAAGAGAAATTGCTTCAAGGTAGTTTCTTTCTGGGAAAGTAGCTCAAATATTTTTGCAGTTATTAAAAATTCCATTCTTCTAGTAGGAATTTTCTTTATTCTGGAAACTTATCACTTAGTATTAAAACTTCCAGAAGCAATTTGTAGTTAATGCCTTCTAGAAAGTGGAAAGATGCTGTAGATAAAAATTCTGTGTTAGGAGTCTTGCAGTATATGTTTTTCACTAATATTTTTTTCCTGCATAACTGTGTACTTGCTTGGAAGGCTCCATGCCTTTCCTTCCTTAAACAAGTCTGGAAAGTAAAAAATCAATTATGAGCAAGCAATGGATTTGTTTTCCAGTCTGCTTTTCAAAACACTGGTGAAGATTTCTTCTTTGATCCATTAGGGGCTGAGTGGTATATTCTTACCTGCGTGGTCTCATCTGCTATGAGGAACCACTAGATACTTGAATTGCATAGAGTCTACAGAAATTATTGAGGAAATTAAATCAGGCATTGAGAGGAAAAGACTTGCAGGCAGATAGTGCAAAAATGAACTTGGTTTTGGTGGGGAAGAGGAAATTGGAAAGACCTTTTCTCTGGCTTGTCATATAGTACTGCTGGTTTTTTGGGAAAACAATACAAAAAACCTTTTGCTAATACTTTCATCGGCTCAACACTTGACGACTCTTCAGTAAGAATGAATAGCGTGTATGAGTGATAATAATGCTGACTATGCCTTGCTTTCAGGTTTACAAGCAAACTAAGAGGAAAAGAGATCATCTTTCTTTAGTGTCAACTTCGTTTACAATTACCCAAAAGTACTTGTGACATTTTCAGGTGATGGCACTCAGAAATATTGCTTTGGATATCCTCTAGAGCAGATTTCGAAATGGAGATGCTTCATTTTGCCTTACATTTCTGCAGTTGTTGTTCTATCTCTCTCATTCCTGCTTTTCTTTCTTCCCCCCTTCCAAATAAAAGAAAAAAAAATCCCTTGCAGTCTAAATATTTCAAGCCAGTTCCCAGTATTGTTGGGTACTTCTACAAAAATTATGTTTTCCTAAAAAGCAGGACAATTCAGCTTGCACAGCCTTAGTTAAAAAGCTATGTGTTTTTAAGCCGTGTATTGAAAAATCTAAAACCAGGCAATGACCAGACAGGTTTTCATCATAAACATCTAGTGAAAAATAAATGTTTAAAAACATGACACTTTAGATGGTGAAAGTTAATAGGGGGTTAGAGCTGAAGGTAAAATAGATTAAGATTTAAGAGCAAGTTTTTAGTCTTGAACTATAATGAAACTTAGCTTGAATGATAAAGCGAGGAAATAGATTTAGAAGGAAATGGGACAGTAATTTTTTAGAATTATGATTATTTTGAGTGTTATGACTTATTCTATGTAGTACAGATAACTGCATGACTTAAATGTTTCTTTCTGATGAAAATACAGAAGGTGAAAGTACAGATTATGTGGTTGTATGAAGGATAGTTTAGCCCAATTTAGCAAAAAAGGGAGAGGAGACTTGAATTATAATTTATATCAATATAATTGCTTATGACTGAGTTAGACATTACTCATAGTGGCCTTTTCAAAAAAAGGATTGATTTTTAGAATGAAATGGAAAAAACTTAAGCTTTGCTTTCAGACAATAAATGGAATCAGCTGACTAATCTTACCTCTTTTATGTGATTGGTTTTTTTCACTCCAAATTGAGATTTTCTAAGTGTGATGGATTTGTTATTGAAATATACTTTGCAGAAAATTTCAACTTCTGTTCATCCTTTTAGGCTCTCATTGCTTCAATGTCAGTGAATGTCATCTTTTAAGGCATTTGATCCTGCTGAAGACAACCCACTTCCTCAGCAATATCTCATATTTTGCACTAAAAGGATGTTTTTCTTCTGTGGATGCATTTTGAAGAAGTAATATGACTTTTTTTTTTGTTAAGAAAAGGAATAATTAGTGAATTAGAAAGTATATTTTCCTTCTAAAAATACATAGAGTGAGAGAAATTTCTGAACTACATTATCTGGGAAAAAAAATCCAGCTTCATTAACTGTGGTTTAACTGACCATTAGGATGTAATTTGATGATACTAAATACAAAAATTGAAAAAGGAAAGGATGAACTTACTATGGCTAGCAGGTGATTAAAGCAGATGGAAATATGGCATCTCTATTTTCTCTAGAATGTAATTCTGAAACAATGCTGATTTTGTATGAACAAATAATTTTTAAGTCATAGGGCTGAAGTAGTCTTAGAAGCATTGTAAATAACTGTTGTATTTTGATAACATTTGTATAGTAGAGCTCTCCTTATCAGTTAAGCAAGTTTGAGGTTTAGTACCACTCAACTTGATTTACAAGTATTGGTCAAGTTTAAAAATAAGGATTAATTTTCAAGGAGCCATTACAAAACATTTTAACTGTTTTCTGCTAGAATTTGTTCCCATTCTGATTAACTTTTGAGGCTGTTTCTAAACAATTTTTCCTTCTTTCATAACAGTCTTTCTTCAGTGTATTCTTGTTTTGTATTGAAACCTGTCATCACGAAAATATTTTGGATGTCATAATGAGATTTTTAAGTAAATTAAATTCTACTCTACTCTTAATTTAAATTTTACTCTGCAAACTGGTTTTACACTTTGGCAAAGAAAGCAAACTTATGGGCAGCTAACAAAACTAAATGTCTTGATCACACAGGTAATGAATATATTGCTTAGAAATTGCTCTGTTTGAGAACAGTGCAACTTAAATTTCCAGAACTGGATTGCTGAACCCTCTAAACTTACGTAACTCCATTAGAGACAGCAATGCCAGTGTAGAACAGCTGAGCATTTCTCTCAGAAATAGATGTCACATAGTAGCCAAGTGGGGAATTAAGTGCCAGGTCATACAAAACACTAATGGTGATGTCTTCCCTAATTTGGTTTATAGTAGAGAGTTGCACTTTGCTTCTGTCCAGCTGCTTGTCTTTCTGTCAAGGTCTACAAGTCTATTTCTTTCCTCTTAGAAAAATTATTTTGGTTCTGGTGTGTACGTAGAATTCTAAGGTGTTCTACTCCTGAAAATTAGTTGAATTCAATCTGACCACTTGCCTGTCCATCTGCAGCATTGTTTAATGGCCAGATTGGCCACTGACTAGAGATGTCTTATGTTACTCAACTGCATACCCAACCTATCTCTCATAGTCCTGTGATATTATCTTGATATGTTTTTTCCTATTTAATTGGTATTTCTTGTTTGTTTGACATCACAACTTCTTGTTTTGCACCTGAATTTTTGCCTCAGCTGAAGCTATTCTGAAGGTTGTGTCATATTTCATAGAGACATAAAGTCATTAATGTGAGGAAAGGTGTCCAAGATTGACTGCAGCCTGTGACCAAACACCATCATATTAACTAGACCGTGGTGCTAAGAGCTGTGTCCATCTGTTTCTTGAACACCCATGGGGATGGTGACTCCACTACTTCCCTGAGCAGCCCATTCCCATTCTTGACAACCCTCTCAGTGAGAAATTCCTCCTGACTTGGGTGATGCAGCATTGTATGCATCTGTCACACCTTAGCCGGGTAATGATTCTTTTAAAAGCCTTTTTAAAGCAAACTGTATTTTTCCTCCTTTTCCTTCCTATTTTTTTATTTTATTTTGATACATATTTGTAAGAGATATCTGCTCTTTTTCTTCCTCAGAAAATGGGGTATAGTTATTAAATTCCTTTGTGCCATTATAATTCATTGTGATGAGGAAAATACCCCATTTTTCCCTTTCCTGCAGGAAAAGTGGAAATAACCATGTAAGGAAAAAAAAGGAATTTTTTTCTGACCATATCAGGGTGCCATCTGTCCCTGTATCCAGTACTATATTTACTCTGCTTAATGGAATGGGGTTGCCCCCAAATATCTCTGTCACTCTCACATATGTGCTGATGCCTCTGTCAAATCCCTTTTGTTTCCCTACGGTCATATTTCCATATGGTCATATAAAAACTGGTGAGACCCAGTTTTGGAAGCACTCAGCTGCTAGAGCAGAAGGAGCAACAGGGCCTGCTTGCCCACTTGACCTCCTGTCATGGGTGAACTTCTTCTCTATTTGCTACTTGTTGCTAAAATCACTTGTACTATCACATACTGTTATGTCCTAAGGCCCCGAGGCCTTAGGTTTAAACCACTCTTGACTGCCTGGTTTCTGAACTTGTGAATTCCATTCTCATGTTGCTGTTCAGTGTGTTGGGCTATCAAAAGAGGTGCAAGTAATGTGCTCCTCTTGTTGAGTCTGATTACAGAGTGCTCTGTAGCTGTAGCTTTGCCTGCTGCCAGGATTTTGGTTTGTGTTACCTGATTGATAAAGGCTATCCCTGTTCCTGGATTTGAACAAAGTGCATATTTCCGAGATTGGCTGTGGTACCATAAAGCTCCTGATGGGCTCCATGAAAGCCTCTCATTTGCTGTCTGGTACAACTCTGGTACAACCACGGTGAACAAATGACCTATTTGGCCACGCTGACCCCTCTGTCCCTGTGTTGAGGCATGCTCTGCACCTCTTCTTTGAGTGTGGACATCTGCCCCATGACTAATTGGACTATGGCATGCCTTTTTCTGATAATTAAATTTTAAGATACAGGCACTGTAATAATTGATAAACATGCTGGACTGTAAATGAAAGCAGATCTTTCAAACCAGTGGGATTTTCAGGCAATTCAAAAGAGTTAATATTTCAGTGTGGGCTGTACACAAATAAACAAAACACAGGAAGGATTGTAAGTCAAGTAGTTAAATGCGATACTGATCTGTACCTGGCAGTTCTGAAAGTAGAAATGGATTATCATCATGTCAGATTACAGGTACTTGAGGAGCTGGTATTTAGGAGCATGAAGAATACTAGGTGTATGGGCCCCTGTGAGGTGTTAATAACAACTGTATAAAGTATTAAACATCAGGAAACCTGAAAAGAATTTTTTCCCTGTGTTTTATTCTTAGTGTAGATGTTGGTGAGCAGTGCATGGCCTTGAACTTACCCTCTTTTACAGAAAATTAGGTATTAGTGTCTATCAATAAGTGTGAAAAGGAAAAATTTCTTCTTATCCAAAGGCAGAGCCCTAGGTAATAGTGGATATCTGTTAATGCTCCATATTTAGAAATTGTTGAGCTTCATAGTGTCATTCTCTCCATAATTAATTGTAAACAAAAGCCAGTAGAGATTGCTTTGGAAGGCTAGTTGCTGTAGTAAAAATAATTCAGTATTTGTTTTCAGAGTTTCTAAAGGAATAAAATACTGAATTTTACTTAGGCATAAATTGAGCTAACATGAAGACTGTTAAATAGCATGGAGGATATTTTAATAAATAATTTCATGTGAACATGTGTTTTTTTGGAAAAAAAAATTCAATTTCTTGTGCTCTGTGGATTTTATCTCAAAGAAAGACTGATATAGTTAGACTGATTATAGTTAATCCACCAGCTTTTTGGGGGGAGATGCTATTGGCAGGGGACACTCCTTTTACAGCAGACCATATTTGTCCCTTCCCTGCTCATTGTATTGTGCCTCTAATGCATTGGCCCAGGTATTTAGGAAGACTTGCTATGAACCAGGTAGCTGAAGAACAAGTGTCTTCCTTCCACCTTTTCTGTGATGTCTAAGAAATCCTGGCCTAAAGTTCTAGGCTTGTTTCTGTGGTTGTTATCAGCAATACAAAGATGTTGATTGACAAAGCATCATCTATTTGTGAGATTTTCCATAAGGAAGCAAAAGATCTTTCTAGGTAAATGGATGGTTTTTTTTAAATTGGAATTTAAAAAAAAAAAAAAAATGGGCATACATAGGTTTTGAGGTTTGGGATTATTTTTGTGTACATGTTATAACTCTTGTGTGTAGTAACACATTTTTAAGACTGTACTCTCTGATTGTGGTCATCTTTTAGGAAAGGCAGTTTTAAGTAGCTTTGAAGTACTTTTCTTGTATCATTGAAGTACTTTTCTTGTATCATTCTTGTATCGTTTCTTGTATCATTGTTATAATGTAGTAAGGAGAAGAAATTTGTCCTGTAAAACAAACTTTTCCTGGCTATTAACTTGAGAAGGAACTATTTATTTTAGCTAGAACTTTAAAAGTATTCATTTACTCTAAAGTGCTTTAATTTCTGCTTGCATGTCATTGAAGTGCTGTTAAGTTGCTTTTGCTTCAGTTAGTATAGATTTTTTTTCCCTGTGTTGCTATATTAATACAGTGCATCAAATTCTCAAAGATAAAATCTGAATCAGCAATTCTGTTTCTTTAAAAATACTCAGGTTCATAGTAATTTGATGGAGCTGGAATTCAGGTTGCTATAAGGCATATGTTATGATGCAACATTCAGTTGCATGCATTTTATTTTTACATTCCCCATAAGATATGAATGCCCTTCATTTAGGGAACGAGTCGTGCTTGAATTTGAATTGAATTTGTTGCTGTTCAGTGCTTTTAGTAGGGAGCAAGTCGATGAGAATTTAAAGATATCTTCTGAATGTGGCATTGCACATGGATTTATTTTTCACTTGGAGTTTTCCGTGAGGTTTCCACTGCTAAATCATAATACCCTTGAAAATGCTTTATGATTTATACTTTCTGCAGATTGTAGTACTGCCTCACTTGAGACTGGAACACTGCCTGAAGTGAAGAACATTATGGTCCTTCTGTGCACAAGGACAAGAGTCAAGGGGCTGTTTTGAGTGTGAGATTTGACCTAGTGTTCTGCAATTGCTTATTATAATGACCTGATCCTAAGTGTGAGATTTCTTTTTTTATAGTTCCTGATAAACTACATTGTCCAACTTCTCTAACCAAAACTAAGGCCTATTCATGCAAGATAGTGCATATAACATTTAGAAAACCCCCAAACCCTCTGTTTTCAAGTCATCTTTGATATGAACAAAGAGGTTGAACACTAGACACCATTAAACCAACAGGGAAACAAACCTTTGGGATCCAGTAGCTGAGACTGTTTGTTGGTAACAGGAGGGAGGCGAAGGCTTTGTGATCAGAAGTTACTGTTGACATCACCAAAGACAGTAAGAATATAAAAAGTTGAAACGTTGGGTGGAGGGCATTTCAGTGATAGTTGGGATTTTGCTAATGAAGTTTCATGTGGTTTAGTTGTCATTTTTTGCAATGCTTTGATAGAGTTTTTTGAGTCTCCGTACCATGAAATTCCTTCAAAATGGGAAATTTTATTTTATTTTTTTATCTTGGGAGGAAGAAAGCCAAAAGTGTCCTTGATACCTGCAGATATGTAAGTAATGCTAAAAACAAGTTCCCGAACCTATGGAAAATGTGTGGTTTTTTTCCTGTTTCATTAAATAGCATGTACATATGTGAAAAAATGGTTTTTGTGATATTTTTAAGTTAATTCTTTGCTATATAAAGATAAGTGAGGCTGGGAGAAGTTGGGTTTTTTACATCTAATGCTGTTTCTGAACTTCTTTCTTTTTCTTTTTTCTTTTCAATTGTAATCTAAAGCCTGTCCTTTTGCGGTTTTGTGGCTCAGGTAACAGAATGGGTTATGTTATTTCAGGCATAAAATTTAGAATAAGCTGTCTGGACTCTGGTTCAAACAAACAGAGAACGCCATGGCCAAAGTCCTGAATCTGTTCTTTCACTTATGAGAACTCTTTTGAGCTTCGTAGCTCATCTGAACTCTTGACTGTAAACACTTTCTCTAGTCTGGAGCATAGAGGCTTTTGCTTGGTGTCAGGAGAGCAATTCTGTGCCTTCTTCATATTTCCCAGCCTTGAGGGCAAGTCAGTGCAAACTTCCTCTGTTTCCTAGCTCAGTGCTGATGGAGGACTGGTCTAGGTTCTGTCCTCAGTGAAAAAAGAAAATGCCGTGCTGCTTCTTTGTTGTTCATTTTTATTGCTTCTTGTTAATTTTTAAGATACACAAGTTACACTAATCCAACTAGAAGACTTTTTTTTTTTTTTTCTGGTGTGTTTTACAGCTCTGCTGCCTGTATATCTTGGAAATATGGGGAGAATTGCTGGAGTTCCTGAAGCAGAAGATTGCATTAACCCCACCTATTGCATGAATAGTTTATTCACTGATACATACGGATACAGACACACATACTCATCTGTACTTCCTAGTTAAAAACTAAGATGATGATCTAGTATGTAGTGGTGCAGTTGAAACATCCCTTAGGATATATCTGGTTATCTTAAAACTTTCATTGAATGCTGGTGGTTTTGCTGCTTTCACAGCCTTCTTGAACTGCTTTGCTCCCTGGGCTCCCCAGATTGCTGGCTGCCCTGCCCTGAACTTTTCTGTTCAGCTGACTTGCTAGCTGGAAAGGCAGTCAATTTATGTAGTGAAGGACCTTAGACCTTAGGATATACAGAATGCTTACTAGATAAGCTGTCAAAAGTGAAATTGTATCTGGGCAACCATCAAGATTACAATCCAAAATAACTAGTGTTTGAATTTTAGATGTTCCTGAAATGAAATATTTAAAAACATGTAGCATTTGGAAAGGAGGGATCTGAGAGATGGTTTCTGTTCCAGGTTAATTTCTTGTTGTGATATATACTTTGTGTGTTATTTTCCAACAGAAGACCTCATCTTTATTTTTTTTAATTTTTTTTAACTCTGTGCTTTAAACTATTTTAAATAAATCCATGATTTTTTAAAAATGCAGTTTTAAATGTGCTTTTTCCCCCAGTGTATTTTCAGCAACAACATGGATATAAAGACAAAGCTTTCATTGGGAAAATTAGGGGTTTAAGGTGAACAGAAAAACCACTCTGCTCTATAAGATGTATAAGAATATCATGACTAATATCACATTTATGCAGTTACATTCTTAATAGCATTTAGTGTCTTATTTGTTTGATGAAAACAAGCCAGATTGGTGAATTAGCTTTCAGAGAACCTAGATATGTTTTTCTTAGGATTTAACGGATAACCAGAATGCCTTTTCTTTTAATATTATTTATTATTTAATATTTAATATTATTTCATGTTTGCAGGTAATATATGCTTTGAACACTAAAAATGACGAACATGAAGCGGCTATCCAAGCCCTTAAGGATGCTCATGAAGAAGAAATCCAACAAATTCTTGCAGAGACCAGAGAGAAGATCTTGCAGTATAAAAGTAAAGTGGCAGAAGAAATGGATCTCAAGAGAAAGATTCAGGTTTTGGAGGAGTCACTGGAAGATCACAAAAAGATGAAACATCAGGCCTTGACAGAATTTGAAGCATATAAGGATAGAGTTGAAGATATGCAGCTTTGTGCAGAAGCTCAGCATGTTCAACGTGTAGTGACCATGTCCAGGGAAGTAGAAGAGATCAGAAAGAAATTCGAGGAAAGGCTACGAAGTTTCATACAGTTGCAAGTACAGTATGAGAAGGACAAGCGTACAGCTCTGGAAGACTTAAAAGCTGCCCACAGGCTTGAAATTCAAGAACTTCTGAAGACTCATCAGAGTCAGAATGCTACTTTAAGCAAGGGACAAGAGAAACTGGAAGAATTGCATAGACTGGAGCTGGAAGACTTGAACAATAAAGTTGAAGAGTTAAGACTAGAAAGAAAAAAGCTCATTGAGGACTATGAAGGCAAACTCAGCAAAGCACAGTCGTTCTATGAACATGAACTTGACTCTTTGAAAAGATCTCAGCTTTTCACAGCAGAAAGCCTACATGCTTGCAAAGAGAAAGAAGTGGAGCTAAGAAAAGAATTTCAGAACCAGGAAAGTATGTTACGGAAGAATCTGGGGAAGCTCAAAACTGAATTGCAAATGGTCCAGGATGAAGCTGCCAGTCTACGGGAAAAATGCCAAAAACTTCAGGTGGCGCTTGGTACTGCAGAAAACAATGTTCAGGTGAGGCTGTTGGTATGTTGTTCCTAAGACTGTGAATTTTCTTTTTCTATAGAAGCAGTCTTTCCATGTGGCTGTTAGGTTGAGGTTTTTGGAGTGTGTAAACTTAATTTTCTTTCACTCATACTTGCTTATCACTGTCTTCAAATTTCTTTCATTTATTTCTACTTTAAACTTATTTTTTAAATTAACAATGTTTTCACTAGTGGCAGCTGAAATACTGTGCACTCTTTCAGTATGTTACTGGCTCAGTACATTTGGTACAGTTAATTGGCTCATTTGGTACATTTGGCTCATTTTGGTACAGNTGCACTCTTTCAGTATGTTACTGGATTTGGCTCAGGTACAATTAATTTTCTCCATAGCAGCTTGTGGGGTGCCATGTTTTGGATTTGTGTTGAAAAGAGTGTTGGTAATTCAGGAATGGTTTAGTTACTGCTGACCTGTGCTTACACAGAGTCAAGGTCTTCTTGGCTTTTCACCCCAGTCTTCCAGTGAGGAGGCTGGGGGTGTACAAGGAGTTGGAATGGAGCCCAGCCTGGACAGCTGACCCCAACAGACCACAGGGGTATTCCATATCATATGACATAATGCTCAGCATATAAACCTGGGGGAAGGAGGAACATGTGATGGCATTTGCCTTCCCAAGTCACTGTTATGCCTGATGGAACCATGCTTTCCTGGGGATGGCTGAACATCTGCCTGCCTGTGGGAAGTGGTGACTGAATTCCTTGTTTTACTTTGCTGATATATGTGTGGCTTTTGTTTTATCTATCAGTTTTCATCTCAACCCACGACTTTTCCCACTTTTACCCTTCCAATTCACTTCCCTCTCCCACTTTGGCAGTAGTGAGCAAGTGGCTGTGACATACTTAGCTGCTTACTTGGTTAAACTCCAACACAGTTTTATTTAGTGTGTTGGTTTGATCATGGCTGCATGCCAAGTGCTGACCAAAGCTGCTCCATCACCCTTCTCTTCACCTGAACGGAGGAGAGAGACTGTAATGAAAAGCTTCTGAGTTAAGAAGAGGGAGAGATCACTCATCACGGGCTAAAGGAATTTAATTTATTACCAATCAAATAAAAGCAGGATAATGAGAAGTAAAACCAAATCTTAAAAGAGCACTTTTCCCCCACCCCTTCATCCTTCCTGGGCTGAACTTTATTCCCAATTCTCTTACCTCTTCCCCTGCATTGATGCAGGGGGATAGTGAAGGGAGCCTGCAGTCAGTTCATCACGTGTCTCTGCCTCTTCTGCAAGGGGCTTCTGGAGGTGGGTTTATGGAAAGCTGCTGTGAAGGTGAAACTGATTGTATGTTGATCATTCCTGCAGTAAAGGAATTTTGTTCCCAAAAAGGAGGAAGAGTCTAGTACAGTATCTGCAGCAGATTTTAAAGTCAGGTCTTACACTGATCACTGTGGATGAGGTGATCAAATGCATAATCTTACCACATCTGGTGTCTATTTTATACACGTCCTGTAGTGTTTTCTTCAGTTTTCTCTTCTGCTTTAGTTTCTGAAATGACTCTTTACTATTTCAGTTACTTGAATTTTAAGAAATTTATATTTCCTTTTAAACTAGAACAATATTTTCTTTTCCTTCCTGCATGGCTAGAACACATTACACTATCCAAGATATGCGACTGTGAATCAGTACATCTGATTTAAGGCATAATAAAAGTTTAGAATCATAGAACTATAGAATAGTTTGGGTTGGAAGGGACAGTAAAAATCATCTAGCTCCAACCTGTCTGCCATGGTCCAGGATACCTTGCACTAGACCAGCTTGCTTAGTATCCCATCCAGCCCTGAACACCTCCAGGGATGGGGAGTCCCCAGAGCCCATTCTGTGGGCAACCTGTTCCAGCACCTCACCATCCTCACAGGAAAGAATTTCTTCATAATATCTAATCTAACCTATGCTCCTTCAACTTAAGGCAACTCCCCTCTGTCTTATCAGTACATATCTTTGTCAAAAGTCCTTTTCCAGCTCTCTTTTAGGCCTTCTTTAGATACTGGAAGGCTACTCAAAAGACTGACCAAGAACCTGCTCTTCTCTAGGCTGAACATTCTTTCAAAAATAGGAAAAGTGATCCAGCCCTGTGATTGACTTAGTGGTCTCCTCTGGGCTTTTTCTGACAGGTCCTGTTCTTTCTTGTGTTGGGTCCCCTACACCTGGACACACAGAAGTGCAGGTGGGGTCTAAACAGAGCAGAGTAGAGGGACAGAATCGCCTTCTGTGACCTGTTGGCCAGGCTGCTTTTGGTGCATCCCAAGACGTGATCAGCTTTCTGGGCTGTGAGCGCACATTGCTAAGTCATATTGAGCTTTTTGTCCTGGAGTCCTTCTCTCCAGGGCTAATCTCCACCCAGCCTGAACTTGTGCTTGGGATTGTCTTCATCCAGGTGCAGGACCTTGCTTTTGGCCTTGTTGAACTTCTGAGATTTGCACAGTCCCATCTCTCAAGCCTGCCAAGGTCCCTCAGGATGACATCCCTTCCCTCCAGCGTATCAACTGCACCACACAGCTTGGTGTTGTCAGCAAACTCGCTGAGGGTGCACTCAGTACCACTGCCCATGTTGCTGAGAAACATGCTAAAAAGTGCTGGTCCCAACGGTGACCCCTGGGAATGTTTCATAGAAGTAGTTGGTCAGCTCTCGTTTTATGTCTCTCCATGTGTAGTTTGAGTCAGTAGTAACCACTCAGAGTTCCCAAGAAGGACCCAAAACTGCTGTGAACACATAGTGTGAAAAACTCTCAGATACCAGAAACCAGGTTTCTAAAGTTGACCCCCAAACTCTGTGGACCATTTTATATTTTTTATTTTTTCATATACCTTGAATATTGTCACATTTCTTTTATGCATTACTGTCATGCCATGTACCTACTCTCTGATTCTTCAAAAAGCATTTTTGAAGCATTACATATAATACATGATGAATGTGGCAATAATGTTGCACTATTTCTACAAAAAGTCATTTGCTGAAAGGTCTCTTCTGTATCCTTTAACCTAATGCTCGTTTAAATTGACAGGATTGTATATGATGGTAACAGGTATTATGTGTTTCCTCTAGGTTCTTCAAAAACAGCTAGATGATGTGAAGGAGGAGGAGATGTCATTGTTAAGCAAACACAAAGAAGTGGAAAGCGAGCTTGCAGCTGCTAGAGAGCGCTTACAGCAGCAGGCCACTGATCTCGTTCTCAAAGCCAGTATGTATGTCAGTAACTTAATCTGGAAACGAATTTCATCCTTTTATTCTAGCCTTTCCTTTTTTTGTCAGCCTCATGCAGGTTGAGAGTGCCTAAACACTGTTTGGCGATAATGCTTTCCAAAGAATTTTCCTACAAGTTTTGGGGGTTTTAAAACTTCTTTGCTATCACATGCATTGTACTTAAATTTCATTTTTTGTGTACTCATTGGTCCAAATGCTGTGCTTTGTGTGGCATGTGCTTACCTTCCAGGCCTTGGAACTGCACTTAGAACAATTCTGCTCTGTATCTGTTCTCCACATAGTAACTGAATCTTACTTCCTGCTCTTCCACCCTTTTTCAGTTATCTTTTTTTTGCTTATGCTGTGGTACTTTGCTTTATACCTACTGTCAGAAGATTTGCAGCTTATTGAAGAATAAATCCTTTAAAGTTTTCTCTATAGCTTCTTTCTTTGCTCCTTTGTAGTTGCTGGCATGTGGAAAGGCACAAAAAATAGCTTAAGACCTGACTGTAGACATGCAGGTTTCTTTTCCCTGTTTGGCATTGTCTCCCTAGTGGGCTCAGTAGTAGGCATGGGCCCCAGTACTTGAACTTGGACAACTGTACCATGGGTAGGGTCTTGGGCTTAAAAAGAGGTCCCTGGCTTATCTTTGGCCTTGTTGAGCTAGACCAATTATAACAACTCCTGATTGTTTTCCACACAAATTAGCACAAGCCCAGGAGTCTAGGCCATATGTTGGAATAATGTAGTGACCAGCAGGAACAATATAGTGACCAACAATGAGACTGCAAGCTCCTTTTAGATCAAACAGCTAAAAGGAATAGGCTTGCTGCTGAGAGTATGTAAAATGGGAATCTGACCTTCCAAAGGGTGTTTTGTGAGGCAGTCATAGAAAAATTTCTGACTCTGAGAGCCCTGTTCTCATACACTTTAAAGCCATTGCTGTTTCATTCCTTAGGCAGAAGCATGTGAGGGTTTGCCCAGGCCACCCCAAATGTCCTGGAAATAAATACCCAGACTGTTTTTCTGTATTACTGATGGCATGGAGTCAGCTAGCCTCTGACTGGGGCCAGCCTAGGTGTCCTCTGGCACCAGAGTTGTCAGCTTTACCAGAAGTCTTAGTGTTGTTGCCACAACAGTGGTGCTGTCAGCAGTACATCTTTGTTTTACAGCACATCACTGTGCAACAAGAACCAGGATCCCTGTTTGCAGTGGTGCCACCAAGCCATTGCCATGTGGTGTAGTTGTTTGCCAGTCTGGAAGTGGATTCTGACACTGGCCCACTGCCATCTCCCTGATTTTTCAGCTCACACTGTCAAAAATCCTTCCTCAAAGAAACTGAATTCTCATACTTAATTACCATTAAGAATGTTTACTCATCGTATTGCAATTTTAGAGCACTCTATTGAGTGTTAAATGCCTCTCTTTTGGGCATTTAAAATATTCTTCTTCCATTTATCCTGAGATTCCCAACTTGTAAGGAAAGTGCTGCATTTCATACCTTTCTTGTAGAACATGAGAAATGGGAAACCTGTTTTGTGTGTTGGTATTGCTAGGACAAATGCAGTAGATCAGTGTCTGTGTGTGTGTGCTTACAATGAAATATGTATGACATACTTGTATGGCAAACTGAGAATTCTTGTATTGTTATTCTTCTTGTTAGATTGTGAAATTTTGAGTTCGAAAACACATTTCTTAAATGACTGAACTTTTGAAGTAAGGATTTTTAAAAAAATTTACAGAACGTAAGCATACCCATTGTCCTGTGTCTTCCTCTTCAGTTTTACAAACAAAAATGTCAAAATAAATTTTTGAATTCTCCAGGGCTTAGTACAATTAAAGGTGTTTATTTTTAATCAAATTACTATTAATTTTAAGGCATTTTTAGTTTCCTAATTTAATTATATATCTCATGGCTCTGCCCTTCACATCTGTGTCCACAGGCCACAAAGGCTAAAAGAGTTTTCTTTTTGGCACATCTTGCTTATATCAACAAATGGAAATGAATCATGAAGTTCAGTGATTTTGTCATGGGAGAAACAGTGTATACTCACTCCATTTTCATAGCTATTCCTTAGTGACTTAAATTTAAAAGCAATGCTCTGTTATAAAACTTAACTGTCATTAAATCTGTCATTTTTGAAGGTTACAATAAAATGAGAAGGGCAACAACAGTCTTTTCTAGAAATTGAGACTACAAAAATCTGTAGAAAATTATTCTGAGTGAACAATACCTCTCATCTTTCAGCTGGACCGAACTAGAAGCATATTTCTTTTTCTAAACAGTCTTCTATTCACTCCAAAACCTCTCCCAAAATAACAAGTATTTCACTGCTTTAGTCAGTGAAATAAGTTTACTGCAATAAAGAAGGACAGACAGAAATTTCTGAAGTCATAAACCTTTGTCAACTGGTTTTGTGAAGGACAGACCATTATATTGTGTAGTTTGAAATTTTACTGCTTTTGTTTATTTAAAAAAAAAAAATACATAAAGAGATTAAAAGGAAGCCTCCAGCCTGCAAGGATTAAATCATAGTTTACTATAGAGACAGTTTTGTTACATCTTTGATTCATATCCCTTTAGCAAAATAAAGTGTTGTTCCAGAAGTTTTATAGCAGATAAAGCTATGTATCTAGTATGCCAGCTGAATTATGAGTTTGATAAAACAATGGCACGTTTATCTTTAGACATCAGTGTTCTGTTGTCTGTCTTATTCTAGGATAGAAATATGCAGGCTTAGGTGGGATCAGTTCTTCAGTGTTCTTAGAATTGCCTACTTCTGCTTTCCTTTGGAAGTCAACATGCAACTTTGAATGAGGAAAATTGAAATGAAAGGAGCTCCAGCACCAAGTGCTCTACTATTTTTAGGCATTTTGCAATAAACAAGTGAGAAGTGGACAGGAAGATAAGTGTTGCAGTGAAGACAAGGGAGATCCATATGCAAGCTTCCACTAGTTTTGTGTTATCACTGGAATATGAATGTGCACTTCAATTGCATGAAACCAATGCTATGAGGTTTTAAAGAGCTGTTTTGTTTTTAGGTCACATTGGAATGCTTCAAGCTACTCAAATGACTCAAGAAGTTACAATCAGAGACTTGGAATCAGAAAAGTCTAGATTAAAGGAAAAATTGTCCCAGCTGGAAGAGGAAAGAAATTTATTACAAAGCAAAACACAGAGTCTGGATGAGCGACAAAGGCAGCAAATTCTGGCATTGGAGAAGGTTAAACAGCTTAAAGGCTTTCATTGAATAAAACAACAAAAAAAAAACCCCTAGGATTCTAAGAAAAAAAAAAGCTTTAATTTTTGTTTGATATGACCAGACTAGGTGCAGTATGTTTGAAGTATATCTCATGTAGTAACAAAGAATGACTAATGTAGAGTGTAAAGTGAGATTAGAGGGAAGTCAGATGAAATGTTCAGACTTTGAACAATCTTTTAACAATTTCATTTGATTTATTACCTTGTGTGTATATGCCTAGTGTCTAAATTGTCTGAAGAAGGACAAATGTGAAATGATTAAAGAACAGTTTAAAAAGCCATTTGCTGAAAATGCATTGAACATGTTGGAAAATACTAAACAGAAATTCTCTATAAACTTGATACCTGATTGTTGTTTTCCCACATTAAATAGAGGAAAAATTAGGTTTTGAATAAGTGTGTATTGTTTTGTATGGGTCTTTTAAAATTGCCTTTTTGGTTACTGAATCATGTAGTCTGTGCTTAGTGTTTGCTCAATTTGTTTTATATGGAAGTTAATTTTTTGCATATTTATGTCGCCGGTATTTTTTTTTAATTGTTCCTACTGTTCAGATTTTTTTACCATTGAAAAGATTTATTTTCCTGTACTTTTTAGAAAGTAAATGAAGCAAGGGAAACACAACGTGAATATTATGAGAAGGAGCTGGTAAAATTACAAGCAAGATTGGAAGGAGAGGCTGCACAGTTAAAGGAGGCTCATTCCAAGACCTTAGAAGAATTGGCATGGAAACACCATACTGCAATTGAGGCTGCACACAGTAATGCAAATAAGGATAAGAAGAAACTGCAGATGGTATGTTCTTATTTTTTTAGTAATCAAACAAAAGCAATGTTACAGTTTGCATCTTGTAATGCATGGTTTTGTTTTATGGCAAATTTAATTTGGAATTGAAGAAACTGCTTAACCTTTAGAAAAATATCCATGTATCTTGGGAAAAAAAAGCTCTTCTACTGTCATTTGTCTGCGTGTGGAAGAGAAATTCTTCATTTATACAAATGTATTTTCAAGTATAATAGTTTTGTTTTCCTGGGAATTGTGACCCTTGTTCAGAAGCGGTGGTTTATCAAGATCAGTTCTTCTGAACGTGATGAAAGATTGTATTAATATAACATTTTTTAAAAATTTTCATTGAGAGTCCAGAAGTACAGAAAGATATTTTATTCGGACTTGGCTGTATTTATACTCAGAAGATGACAACAGCTGTTCCGACTTTACGTCATAAAATTATGTACTGTACAGCAACTCTCCAGCAACTATACATTTACCTTTGACTGGAATCCTGAAACTGAAAGGCTTTTTTTTTTTTGTTTCACAAATCCAATCTTTGCTTTCTCAGGTTGAGAGGCCCATTTTTAAATTATTATTTCCAAATCTTATTGTATGTGTATTATACACAAATTTTGCCTTACACGGGAAATACAGGACTAAGTCTTTAATTCAAGGCTTTGTTATATTTTTTCTGATGTATTCACAGGAAACATACCAAGGAACATGGTGTAGTTAGTGATGTGCATCTCAGATTTGGTTTGTTTTTGTAAATTTTTCAACTAGTATATTGCTTCTTAGTTAATTTTTTAATAAATCCAAAATATTTTTTTGTCACTCAGTAATTGAAGTAGTTCTCAGAGACATATATGCATCTGATCTTTCAGATATACTTTATTTAAAACTTTAAACATGCCTGTTATTTAGACAATCTCTTTGGGTTTCTGGGTATATTTTTCTTTTATTTCAGTTAGATGTGAATTTCTTTTTCTTTTGTTTTGTTTGTTACTAAAATAATGTCGAGAATAGAACAAAAGGAAATCACAAGCTTTTTTTCTTAAATCATTAAACTAATTTAAATAGGGAACACCTCTCTAAGTGTGAGAAATGTGCAATGATTTTAGTAAGGAAAAACTAGCTATGAAGAGATGTTAGGCTCAAGATCTCAGTTAATCTGATTTCATTGATCTTAAATCTAATCAGATTTCACTCTCTCCTCTGTCAAACATGTCTCACTAAGCACATATTGTGGTGATCAAGTAATCCAAGGAAGAAAACAGTCAAGCTTAAATGTGGAGCACAGTTGAATTTTGTATGAGGAAGAAGCATAGTGCCAGGAGCTTTGGGATAGAGGACATGAGGATTCATTGGGACTGGAAGACTGGGAAGTGCATCTGGGGAACAGAAGAGAATTCAGCAGAATTAGAGTAGGACTCAAAAAATAGCTCAAATATTTTTTTGCTTCAGTATTTCCATGTATAAAATGAGCTGTAAAAATGGCATCAGGAGGATTATGAAAATAGAGTTGCTAATAATTTTGCAGTACCGCGCAGCTGTACTGACAAGTGTCATCAGAGAAATAATTACTCTGTTATCAGAATAGGGTCTAAATAGCACCAGTGGAATTTTGCAGATAGCAGATTTCAGCATGAACAAGACAAATTGATCAAGTTGCACTGAGCAAGGAGCATTTATCCCATGTGTTGACTCATGTGGACCCAGTGAGGAAGGCAGGCGCTTGTTATGTTGTTTAGTGATGTGTTAGTGACAGTGTAACCCTCTGTTTTGTCACTCTGTCCAGCTTCTACTATGAATGAAGAGCTTGTGCAAGCAGTGTATGCAGAAATTACTTATTGCCTACCACATACCCTAAAGCAGTGCTAGAACTACCTTAAAGCAGTGCTAGAACTACCAAGATGCTTAATGTACTTACCACCCCCNCAGAAATTACTTATTGCCTACCACCTACATTAAGCAGCTTGGTAGTTCTAGCACTGCTTTCGGGTGCTTACCACCCCCTGCACAAAACACCTGAGGCATCTTTGGGTTTGGATGAGGAAGGCTTGGCCTCTGTTGCTTCTTGGAGTTGGCTGGGTGACACTACATTTCTGTCTTGCAGCAGGAAACCTTGGGTTTCCTTAGACTTTATATCTTTTAGTGACTCTTTTTCCTGTTTAATACTTTAGTTCTTTCTGCGTATTTCTCCAGTTTTACCAGTACTTTGAGTTGAACTTTTTGTTTCAGGCTGGCTCTCATCTATGTATTTTCATGGCTGTTTCTGAAATAATACTGATGTTTCAGAAACAGAAACCCAGGTCTGCACAGGGGCACTGAATCAGCCTTGCATTTCAGCTGAGCCCCTAGGAAGGAGTTAGGAAAAGAGCCTCTAGCTCCATAGAAAACCTTGAAGCCTTTTATTTTATGACTCTGGAGCACCTTGCTTGACAACCTTAATTTTCTTCACTAAAACTTTGCAGTATTATGAATTATATTACACTGAAATATGTAATAAAATTCTCAATTTTAACATGTTTCCTTTAAAGTTTTTTGTGAAAGAAATTGTTCTTCGGAAAATCTATTCTGAATATTGACAAAGCTATAATTTTCCTTAAAAATATAGAAGTTTCTAACATTTATATGTATATATATACATACACTCAACATAGGTTCATGTAAGAGAAATATAATTTATCCCAGCAGTTATTTTGAGAATTTGGCTATTACACCATAATGGTTGAATGAAAACAGTAGTGTTACTTAATTCCTTCCATATAGTTAAACTTGAAAAGTAATTGTTGATCTCTTCTGGTTCTAAATATTCTAGATACATGGTGTGGGGCGCTTTTTTTTTCACTTATTGTAACATTCTGAAAAGCTTCAGAGAACTCAATCTGGATTTTAAGATTTACTCTTTCCTGTGGGGATTATTTTTAGGAAATAGATGGGTAAAGGCTGAATGACAGGCAGATTTATCAGTGTAATTTTATAAAAAATAAAAAATTATTCTTTCAACTCAGACTGAAAAATTGTGAAAGTCGATATAGTTTTAAAGCTTTTCATAATTGAGAAGTAATTGAGAAGAAAGTCCTGTTTGTCTTTATTTTGTAATTAATCAAGGATGTTAAGTTATAAACTGAAAAAATACGACGTCTGTTTTAAAAGGAAGTAAATATTCATGCTTTAACAATTTAAGGAAAGAGTTGAGCTCACAAGTATGCCAGTTAAAATAATTTCCATGTGGTAGACCTGTACTTTTCAATGATTGTATGGCAAATATTTAATGTTTCTTCCATCCTTTCTGTTTCTGAAGGAGTTGGAGCAGCAGTTTGAGAAGGAGAAATTGCATTTGGAGGATGATAAGAATCAGCTCCGGCAGCAGCTGGAAAACATGAAGGAAGAGCTGACAACGAAGCTGACTTCTGCCAATCAGGAGGCAAGCACTGACTTGCTTGTTTCAGCTACCACATGTCATCAATAATGGTCTTAGACTCCAGGACAGGTCTAGGACTATGGTGTTGTGTTTACTTCTGTTTAGAGTGGAGTATTCTTAAAACGTGTCAAGTTAATTGACTGCTTCTGAGCAATGATTTTATTGTCCTTTACAAAATTAACAAAGCAAAAGAGAAGTAAACAGCCCTTTATTTTTAATTCTTTTTATCTTCTCATTATGTACACAGACCTCTACACAAAATATGTCACGGGAGTGGGAAATTTTAACTGCATGTAAACCCATATTTGGTTATGGTTAATATATCAAAAATTCTGGTCAGTTTCCTGACTTGCAAATCATCTTCATGTATTTTCATCAATAGACTGTATGAAATACTTTTAGTAAGACCCAAATGGTTCACTATGTCTTGATATATGCAACTGATGTTAAATGTATCATCTCTCAAGACAGTTTTAATTTTTTTACTTGGAAATTACCACCTTCTCATAATACAATCTTTTAAAAGTAGAAGTATATTCCACTGATATCAAAAACATCAAACCATGTTTCTCTGGAACTTTTGTCTTATTTCAAGAAAATATTTCATCAGCTTTATTGTTCAGCAAGCCCTATGCATGATTTCAGTGTGTGCTTTAAGAGAGACTTAAATGTGAATTTAAGTATTATTTTGCAGCAACATTTTTCATTACTGCTTTCTATACTGTACAACATCTGGAGAGAGCAGGTGTCTCATTCTGGTGACTTGCAAATTGCACGAATGCTTAACCAGCTTAAGAAAAAAACCTGCCTGTTTTTAATATACTAAATGGGGAAGTTTGCCTTTCCAAAAGTATGGATAAACCTATTATAGATTTTATTTGTTAATATATTCTACATTACTGTATTAATAATATATTGACACATTACTATATTAATAACATTATAATGTATTTGGTTATTATATATTAAAGTATATATTCTGAAAATGTATAGTAACATATACTTTCAGAGTAGGACCTACGAGATAGATGGATATACCAGAGATTATACACTACCAGACTAGGTGGACCTCCCACCTTTAGAGTTCAGTGCTCTGCTTATCAGTCAGCTGTGAGTAGCTGTTTAAACAGGAGAGTTCTTCCTCCTGAGGGCAGCCAGTAGCTTTGTTTCAGAGCTCAGAGGTGCAAGTTTAAGCTGGAACTGCTCTCTCACTTTTAACTTATGCTTACCTGCATTCAAATTAAGAAAAATGTTATGTATTTGTTATATATCTTAACAAAATCATACACAGCTTTATTTTTCAGTTCTAAATTACAGGAAGTTTAGTAATTTCTTTTCAGCTTTAACTTCTCTGTTGTGTGCTAACTTTCATTGTTACTGGATTAGATCTGAGTAGAGCACTATTGTCATTCTGGCATCATCTAACACTGTTAGCTTAAATTTAGCTATTCTTTATCAATTTCTCTTGGGGACATGAGCAATAAACTTTCTCCTTCCTTGAAGGAAATACCTTCAAATGTTTTAAGAATGAGTTTCTGTTATCCAACTGCTATCAAATTCAGGCTTGGAAAATTCATCAGCATGCTGAGTTAAGCAAACAGAGGCAAAGCTAAGGAGCAGAAGGGATAGGGAACTAAGTCCAGCTGCTGTCCAATATTTGAGTTTGTATACAATGCTTTGCCAGGATAAATATAATACTATTTATTTTGCATAGTGAAAGAATGACAGAAAACATACAGGCAATAAATTTGGGTTGGTCTGTAAATCTGCTCTGTGTAGTACAGAGGAGATACGTTTTATTTCATTACTATGTTTATCTTGAGCACATGAAAGAAGTGCTTCGGTTGCAGCCACAGTTTAGCCTTAGATCTCTATTGGCAACTAACAGCAGTTTCTCAATGCCTTCACTGACCTAGAAAAAGCTTCCCTGTGATATGTCTGACACATCATTAGCTTAGCTGTTAAATTGCTACTGTTGCTTCCTGTTTTTTTGTTTGCTTTAAGTTAGAGAAGTCATTGTAGGCTTGTATTCATTACTTTCTGTGGATGCTAGCTCAGTTCTGTCTTCCCTGCTGAGAAAGCTGCTTTTGAACCCATGCCATCTTCTTTTCTTTTTGATAGACTTTCTGATGGCAATTATCTTAGCCAAAGGATGAGGGAAGATTGAAGCTTCATTAGGCTTGCCTCTAGTACTTAGCTGTTTAAGAGCAGTGTAATCTTGAATACTTGCCAGAGATTTTTTTGTGAGTTCGGGTTAAGTCAAGATAGTGGCTTTCTCACGTGTGTCTCAGGATGAGACTGGCTGTTCACTCTGTAGATTTGTTTCCTTTCACCAGCCAAGGCCTTTTAGAATGTTGATGTGTTTGTATCACTTGGCACAGTCATCTAAGGACTTGCTGTCTCCATGCATAGGATTTCTGATGATGTTATTAAAGATCATTTTAAACAGCCTCCATCACTGCTTTGTCAACAGCAGAATATGTCTTAAGCCCTATGAGTGCTCCCATATGCTTTAGATCTACAGGACTGCTATCCATATGGTGCAGGTGGTTTGCTACCATCAGATACATAGACAGCAGTGCACTACCAGGATACCAGTACAGTTTGGGGACAATTTTTCTAGTAGGGATTCTCCTTCAGGTAGCAGTGCTTTTTAGGGAATTACTGGTTGTTAGGCTATAATTCAAAGGAGCGCAGAGACAAATGCTCAAGTTTATGTGAATTTTTCACTGAGATCCCTCATGCCAAAGAAATATTGGATTCCTTTCTGAGAGGAAAGGAGGAGTTCCTCTTTTTAAACACTGCACAGGTTGTCAACAGAGGACAGGGTCCTGGGAGAAAGGGGTGGTGTCTCTGTGTGTATTATAAACAGTATTTGTATGTAATTATTCTAACAAACAGGAAGATTGGTTATAATTTTTACCTGTCCATGCCTGTAAACCAAAGGCTAGTCTTTTCTTGTGACACATGTCCCATTGTGAATGAATTTATCTCAATGTACAAAGGCAATAGCATAGACTATTGCTTCAGCAAAGAATGTACTTCCAATTACCTGCTGCTCTTTGCTCTTCCCTGACTCCCAATTTTCTGTTTTTCCAACCTACATATTTAAAAAGCATTTTCTTTCCTGTAGCTGGTGAACCATGTTCAGTCTCTCATATTTTCATTTGAAGCAAAGAAATGTAATATCATCATTTTACAGATGGGAAGCTGAAACACAACCAGGCAGAAAAAATGAGTATTTTTATATGGCAGTTAAAGAAATTATTACATTATACTCTACAGTTGCTAGGTTGAGTTTTAAACAGGCTGGACAGGTAGCAATTTGAAAACAGAAACTTACACCCTAGCACAAGTTAATTTATATATTAGATTAGAGTTTATGTATTTTGAAATATTTCTCATTAATTTACTTAAAATATGCTTTCTCTCACAGTAAACTTACAAGCAATTTCAGATCTTTTATGTAGCCCCTTTCCTTGCAATGTGCATCAAACACACATTGGATATATTTTTTTTTTTTACTTGTAAAAATCCTTTAATTGAGTCTTTGCTTTTATAATATTACAGGACTTTAGTTTTAAATACAGAAGCACTAAGTGATATTAAAAAAAGAACAGGCAGTGCAACTAAAAATTTGTCTAGGTCAGAATTAGGAAACACTGAAAAACACCAGGATGGCTTGGCTGCCATTCATAATAATTATGGAAATTACAGGTTTTTTTGTAATGTCACAGGTGTGTCGCCTGCAAGACTTAGTACGAAAAAGTGAGCAAGGCCTCGGGACTGCAGAAGGGCACATCTCCAGTCTTCAAGAAGCTCAGGAAATACTCCAGAAAGAACTGGAATTAACTAGAGCAAGACTACGAGAGACCACAGATTCACTGTATAGCGTTGAGGTAACCATGCTATTGGAGAATAAATTGTGCAAAGCACAGTCACGGTGATTTTGGTCTTGTTTTTAAAATGGCTAGAAGTGCTATGGGATACACATAATAGAAGGAGCCTCATATGGCTTCATTAAAGGAGAGGTTTCTATTTTGAGCAGAAAATTTAAAAAGTGGAAATTAGGATATGTTGTTTTGGGGTTTGGTTTTCCTAATTTTTATTTTATTGATTGGTTCCTTTGGGGTGGTTTTTTTTGTTTTCAGAACATTTTTTGCATTTGACAGGTAGTGCAGCAGGCCTATCTTTGTGCGGTTAATGTAAATTGTAGCTGCCAAAATACACCTGTATAAAATATGTTCAGATCTTTAATGGAATTTCATGAAAGGATACGAGTTAACACTTGCAATTCCAGACAGTTCATGTCATGTTGCAAAACAAGATCCAGAGCTTACTAGCTCTGGAATTCACAGAAATCTTTTTGAAGAGTTTTTTGAATACATGTATGCCATGTTTCCCTTGGATAATGGACACAGTCTTCATTTCAGGCTCAAATTTAGAATTTCAGTAAAGACTTGAGAATTTTTAGATATATGCTAGGATATCTTTAAAGATAGCAGTCACCTAGAAAATGTGGCCTCTTTATACCATTAAGCAATTAATTTGTCTAGGCACAAATATATTGTCATTTTAATTGGCTCAGCTGCAAATGGATCTGTCGGTCTGTCAATAGCTTATTGACTGCAATACTGGGTAAACATTTCCTTTTTGTTTCCTCAGTAAAGAATGTACATTTACAAGATCACAGAAGTATTTGATGTAGAGCTGCAAGTATTACAAAATTTTTTTTCACTGAACAGTTTTTTCATATTTTCTTAACAAAACCAGCCTGAAACAAGTTACTGGTATATTTTTTTTATTTCTTGCAGCTACAGTCATTAGAGGTGCACGATATTATAGTTTATAAGTTCCACTGTGTTTTTTATAATGTCTTTAAATGTTCTTATGAACTACTTCACCTATTAAAACATTCAAATATTCATATATAGTAGGTTACTGGCAGTAGCATTTGTCATAACAAATTTCAAAATTTATCAAAATGCTGCAGAAAAGGTCTAATTTTAAAAAGTTTTCATTCAGTTTAGGGGGTTATGTTTACTTCTCATGAACGAAGCAAGCACTGCTGAACAACATTGATATAAGTAGGTTTTCTAGATGGTACCTAATACCATTGTAGCATGGTAAAATTTCAGCAGAAATAGATGGGAATTTTAAAAGTGGTGTTCTCTGTGTTCAGACTGTGAAGCCTTGTTTCTAGCAGTATTGTCCCATCAAGAAACAGAAACAAACTTTGTGTCATATACAGATAGCTCAGGCTTTGAAATTCAAATACTGGATATTTGATGCTTAAAAAAATTTAAAAAATAAAATTCAAAACATTCTTGACAAAGGACCTAAGCCACCTGCTCTAATTCTGAAGTGAGCCCTTCAATACATGGGACTTGTTGACCTTTTGAGGTTCTTTGCAACATAAATTATTTTGTGATTCAACATAATGGTATTTGAAAAGATTTCTGAATGACTTATTGGAAAATTGCTTTTTATAGGAATACAGACTTCTGTTTCACAAGTAAGAAGTATAAGGAGATGTGTAAGCATTAATTTTGCTTAACTAGGAATTTCACACTGAAGAAGCTGTGGTTCAAATTTATGAGCCAATTGTAATTGATATTTTTATTATAGATATAAACTCATTTAATATTTGAAACACACTTTTGCTGCTGATCAGTCTCTATTGTAAAGTTTGTATTTGCAGGGAGAACTAGATCAGGAGAGACAACAGCACGAGGCAATGATTGCTGCCATGAGAGAGGAGGAAAAGTTCAAAGTTGACAGAATGGCACGTGACTTGGAAATAAAATGGACAGAAAATCTTCGGCAAGTATTTATTTTTATTCTTTAATAAGAAATGAACTATATATTATACTCAAATATACTATCAAATGAAATGTAAAGCAAAGATTTCTGTTATGAAAGATTTTCCAATTATCACTGTTATGAGTTCATAATTCTTTCCCACTTCTTGCACAAGGTTCCACTGCATCTTAGTTATTTGACCTTTGTTTTTAGACAGGAATGTAATAAGCTTCGTGAAGAGCTGAGGCTGCAGCATGAAGAGGACAAGAAGGCAGCCATGACTCAGCTGTTGCAGCTGAAGGAACGTGAAAAAAATGCAGCAAGGGATGGATGGCAAAAAAAGGTCGAAGATCTTTTAGACCAGGTAACTATGGTGTCTTTGAGAATTAGAAAGCAATTGAATTGTTGGTAGATAATTACCAACCAAGTAAATTAAATAAATTGTGATATTTGGCTTTAAGAAGAAATTTGTTAGCATAGGGCATTTTAACCTAATCACAATGGAATATTTTAAATAATATGTGGATAGAACTTTGATTATATGAATGTTGTTCTTTACATTTAATGTGATTGAAACTTTCTACAGTTTTGAGGGGAGGAGGGAGAGGATGTTGACAGTCTCACTTCTTCACTACAAGATTGTTTTGATTTTGTCTGCTCACTTGTTGTGCTGTTAAGTATCTGCCAATGCTAATTGTTTGTACTTAGAGGTATCCCCTATTTTTACAAAAATAACACTGCCCTGTGTGTACAAGAATAACACTGTACAAGTCTCTGAGAAGTCAAAATGTCTCTGTTTCTATGACACATTTTTTACAGCTATGTCTTAAGTGATTTTGGACATTATTTTGGGTTAATTTGGTGTAAATATTGAGGTTTTTTTAATAGTAACTCGTATTTGTAATCTCAGTTATGTTAGATAATTCAAGGAAATACTTGCTTTGTACTTTTTCCAAACCATAAATGCTGTAGAATTGGTTTTTATTGATTCCAGTGTGAAGAAATAGCTGATAATGAACAAACCTACTTAAAAGTAAGAGTAACAGATTTTGGACATTACAGAACTCATTAAATGAGTGTGATTCCAGGTTGTTATTGTGGGATAGCTTTTAATTTGCTGGCTAATTTGTGAAGTTAATAACTGAACACACATTTGATTATACAGCCTCTCACAGGAGCACATCACAAAATATTTTGCTGACAGGGGGAATTTAAACTTGTGAAGTCTTGTGGTGTAGGCTCATAAAACCTGGAGGCTTTCAAAGTTTTTGGTCTGTTACTTTTTACAACATAAACATAATAAGAATTGGACTAATTTGATTTTAAGTTTCACATCACCCAAGTTTAGTTTACTTTCTTTACTTCTACCTGTAAATAGCATTTTGTCTTGAAAGGGATATATTAGATTTTCCATAGTTTTAATGTACTTTTATCTCTGCCTTTCAGAAATACTATGTTAACTCTAACCTACAGTTTCAGAAAGGAAAACTACTGTGTTGCAAATTAACTTTCTTTTTCTGCCTGTGCAAGAAATTTTGGAATCAGAGAGCTAAGTGTAGTAAGGAGAATTTACTAGAGAATTTTCAGACATTGGAAAAGGTCTCCATGTGCAAACTGGTTGTATTTTTCTTTTTTCTTTATATCTTTTACTGGATCAGAACTGTATGCAAAGAGATTAATAGCACGTGAGGATTAGTTTTTTTTCAATCCAGCTGTGACTTTTCCATACCACTGTTTGAATTGCATAGGTATTTAATAGAAATTGAAAACTTAGTGTTGGTAGTAGGGAATTAAGCTTTCCTTCTTTAAGAATTTGTATTTTATTCACTACAGCTAGAAGAGAGAGAATTCCAGACCATAGTGTGAAAGATGGGTAACTTAACTCTTGGAGAAATGGATTTGTAGTATATTCCTCCTGACTGCAGTACATAAAAGGTCATCTCTGAGTTGTAGTGACCTGGATCACAGAGTCACAGACTTGCATAGGTTGGAAGAGGCCTCAGGAGGCTGCTCAAATCAGTCAGCACTGCATTAGAACCAGGTTGCTTAGGGCTCTGTCCAGTCAGCTCTTGAATAACCTCTAAGGATGAAGATTCCACAGTGTCTCTGAATAATCTCATTTATTGCTTAATTATCCTCATAGTGAGCTTTATATTTAGACAGAACCTTACTGTTTCAGTTTGATTGTAGCCTCTCTTGTTCTGCTGTACACCATTGTAACAAGACTGGGTCCACCTTCTCTGTAACCACCTCAGGTACTGGAAAAGTATTAAGTCCCATGAACCCATTTCTTCTTTAGCTTGAGCAAACTGAGTTACCTCAGAAGGATAGCTGTTCCACTCCCAGCCTTGGTGGTAGCTCTCCACTGAATATGATCAAGTTTATCAACATGTGTCTTGTACCAAAGCTGAATGAGCTGGAGGAGAAGACAGAATATGCCCTCCAGGTGATGTGCAGTAAGTGCCAAGTCGAAGGCACTGATCCCCTCCCTCAAACTACTGGTTGCTGCTACAGCCCAGTGTGCTGCTGGCACTCAGTGCTGCTATGCTACACTGCTGGTTCATGTTTAGCCTACCATCAATGATCTGTGCCAAGCCCAGTATGGGCCAGTGTAAGGGTTTGTCCTTCTTGTGTCAAGGACTTGGCTTTTGTCTTCGCTGAATTTTGTGTGGTTCCTGCCAGCCTGCACTTATAACCTAGATAGGTCCTTCTGGATGGCAGCCCTGTCTTTCAGTGTCTTCCATTGTGATGCCCTCCACCTTTTATTCTTCCCAGCTTGGTGTCACCCACAAACCCCATAAGGATGTTCCTGTCTCCTCCTCCAGAGCTGATAAGGTACTGAAATGAGCAGGTCCTGGAACGCCTTAGGAGTTCTACCCTGAACTAGGACTCCCTGAGATATTGCAGTAGGACTGTGAAATTGTGGATTTGTTACACCCTGATTTTAATTTGTGGGAAGATGTATTTAGAACCCATTTGAAAGGCATGAAGCCTGTATAAAATTAGGAGGAGAGGGAATCCAGCTTCTCTCTCTGCGATTCAGATTTTTTACACCTGAAATAGTGGTCTGCTCTATACCAATAGTATTCTACAATGATTTACGAAAACAATACAAGACCAGGGTCTCTGCTAAATAATTTGTAAATCCTGATTTGACAACAATTGTGGCCGATGTGTGTTCTTTGTTGAGAAAGTGTCTAGAGGTTCACCACTTAGTTGTATAATTTCTGTTCATAAAGGTTGAATTCGGAAATTAAGTGCTGATCAATAGAGGTACAATTTTCTAATATGTGCTGACGCATCTCTGATTTTATTTAAAAACAAGCTACAAAGAAGTGTGTTGCCTAACTTGAAATATAGGAACAGTTATGTAATCATACAGGGCTGAAGGGCTGAAAAAACAGATTTAAATATAGTTATCTAACCTGTAGAAAAATACAACATAGAGTATGCCCACCTGGGAATGCTGCTGACTGGTGCTGGAAAACTGAATAAACAGACAAAGATGTAAATATTAATTTATAAGACCCAAACCAAACAGTTTCAATTAAAAAAATTATGCCCATAAAGTGTACTAAGCTGATTTGAGTTTTTTAAATTATGTTATCCTAATCTATAAATTTCTGCCACTTCTATTTGCTGCACGTTTGATAGGTTGGAATCTAGCTCTTGCATAAAGCTAGGTAATAGTTTTGCTTTCATACCAGTAATGCTAAGTTGTCCCTCACAAAATGCACATAGCATTATTGTTATTCTAACAGTATGGCTTTGTTATGAATAAAATAATTTTCTTGAGATAAAATGCTACTCAGCTGATTAAATGCTTGAACACAGTCTTGTTGGTTGCAAAGCACCATCTACACTTAATTGTGGTTGGTATTTTAACTTGATCAGTGTCTAGAGACCAAATGTGTAGTTTTTATCTCTGATATGAGAAATTATTTTAGAAGACAAAAAAGAAAGTGCTTTTCCCTTTTTTCCCCGTAAATTGCACCGAGTACTACATCAATGCATTTGAGAGTTTCATAATGAAATATGCAGTGAATTCAGATTTGCTAGCTCCTTTCCATTCCTCTTAGCTCTATAATGGGGTTTTAACGCTTTTCTTTAAAACATTTTACTGCTGAGAAAGCTTCAGCCAGGGCCAAAATAGCTGGAATTTTTTTTTTTTTTTTTTAAACATGAGCATGTTTTCTCTTTTGCCTGTCTGTCCTGTGCAGCCTTCAGTTCTGGGCACTGAAACGTACAGGTCAAGATTTGTATTCTCCTTATTTGCTTCTTTTGCTTCTCTTGTGATACATTTTTTTCAGTAAACTGAATCAAGGCTTCTCATTGTGGATGGGCTTTTTTATATTTGAGTGAAGATTGGTTCTCCCATCTTCCCTACTTTGCAGTAACATGTTGCAGTAAAGTAAATGCTTTTGTCATTATTTTTTCTCATATGTAGCTTTTCCATTCTTGAGTAGCTTCACACATGGTCATGCATGTGTGGCATTCTTCTTTCTTAACTTTGTCAACTTTTCACACTAAAGATATGTCTTCTGTTAATGGAAATACCAGAAGTAGTACAGCAAGAATGGACAAATGTATACCACATACATTTCCTACTGCAAGAATGGACAAATGTATACCACATACATTTCCTACTGCAGACGGCTTTTTAAAAAAATATGTTGACATTTCCTCTTCAGAGTTTGTTTCTGTGGTGACGTGCTCCTTTTTAAACTGTCAAATTTAATAGGAGAATTTCTGACTTGTATCAAAATGTAAATATTTCCTTCTGATGTAGTTGTTATTCAAATTGAAGTTTTCAGGAAATTACAAACTCAGGCTCATAGTGGTCTAAAAATCCTGAGTATTCTGGTGTTGATGGAGTGCTGAGAAAAGTCCCTGAGCTCCTGTGCACATCTATAAATGATACCTTTTGATCAGGCTTCATCCAGAAGCAGTTACTGCTCCACCTTTACTTGCCCATGTAGAGATGCTTATTGCAGAGCTGATGTGGATTCACATTAGCAAAATCAGGAAACACTACTTTCTTTCTTCAGCACAAGGATTACTGTTACACAGCCTGGGTAATCCTTGCATTAGAAGATTTACTGTCAAATGGATGCTGGAAATTTCTACAAGAAATAACCTGCACATACCTTGTATCAGTTTCCAAAAAGAAGGGAGATAAACTTTCAGCACAGAATCATTTTACTCGGCTCCCTGTCACTTGATACTGTCCTGAACATCCTGTCTAAAGTCTTGTCTGTCAGAAACAGAGTGGAGGTAAATTTCAAATAACTCCCTCCTAATTTGCTTTGGCAATTCTTGTATTTGATGATACTAATAAGACTAGCATGACATCTAGTGGATGGTAAGAGATGTTGGGCAAGGTTTTGAAAGTACTTAAAAATCTAAAATGTGGAAATCCAAAATGAAAAGAAAAATCATACCAAGGAGGAAGAAAAGAGGACAACCTGGAATGCAGTTCAGGGTGATGTTTTATGGATCATCTTCAACCTGTTTGTCTAAAGGAGCGTGCTTTCTTTGACAGGTTATATACAGCTCTCAAAACTGGGGTCTTAATGGGACTGTACTGTAACTTACGCAGGCCTCACAGAGAATTAGGGGAGATTTGGGAGTTTCTGCCTAGATCCATTGTCTGTGTGCATCCTGCCACTCACCACTGGTTTAGAAGAATTGGTGCTCCTGTATTCCAAGTGGGAAACTTGTGCATTAAACAGGTTAGAAACTGCTTCACATGGACATGTGGATAAACTCATAATCCAGACTCACTGCAGCCCTCAGAGGGCCAACTACTTAAGGTGCTTCCCCTGGTTTCATGACTTTATACTTCTCAAGAAGGAATCTCTCTTGTTCTGGGCTCCCTGTTCTCTGCAGTGATGTGATCCTGATGATGAGTTGGTGCATTTGTCCACATTGGTCATTGTAGTGTTGTCTGAAGCCTGGACATGAAAACAAGTGCCTAACATTCAGCTGTTCTTTATGAGCCTTTGTTTTTGGTGAGCCTGTTCAGCCCAGACCTCACCTTTGTTGTTATTTTACTTTTTGTTTAAAAGATTCTGAATATAGTGGATGAAATTCATTAAAGATCATTTACAATTAAGAGGTACTCAGCAAAACAGGCAAATAAAAGCAGCAGAACAAATCAGTGTTTTCAAAGTATTTTCAGTAGGGATACTAACAAGTATGTGTTTTTTAATAAAAGTCTTGCTGGATTTCTTCTCTCTTTTGTTTCCTTCTTAATTTTTTTTCTCCCATGGTATTGTGTTTAATCCAGTTAAAAATATATCTAGGCTAATGTTTGATATTTCACATCCAAAGAAACCTGTCTACCTGATCCTAAACTTCTAATTGAAATTTAATGTCATGAGTTTTTGTTTAGCAGTAAATCTGGAGGAGATGGAAAGGCTTTTAATTCTATTTGTCAATGGCTGAAAATAACATGAAGTTCTTAGTACTGTGCATGAGTAAAAAGTTTGAGATTTGAAACTGGATTATTCCAAAACTGATAAATGGTCTGACTGAAGTCTAAGCCAAATTCAACAGTAATGCCATCCCCAAAACAAAATTTTAATCTTATATTTATATATGTTTTTCCCTTAAATGTAAGATAAAGACTTTGGCAAGCTCCTAGTTTTAAAATATTTCCCTTAGCTTCTTCGCTCTGTACTTGCTTGAGTAGCTTTTGCTTTTGGCTCAAAACCAATGAAAACAGCAGCTGGAAGGAATGAGAGAGAATTTATCAGGTGGGGCAAAATTTGTTTGAGATTCAGCAGATTATTAAAATTCTAGATTAAGGGCAGTGATACTTCCTTGCTTCTGGAAAAATTAGTCAAGGTGTATATATAATCTTTAAAATCCTGGCAGCATTCTGACAAATAAATGAAAGAAGCTCTAGTCACTTTCCAAAACCTCTAAAAATTATCAGGACATTCAAATGCACTTGTTTTTCCCCTGACCATTGAACCTGCAGTTTGTTTGATTAAAAAAGTGTATTCTAAAATCCAAACAGATACAAATCTGCAAAATACCTAGGCCAACCCGTGCCATTCTATGATTTTGCCTAGAAGTTTGACAGATTCCTAGAACTGGAAAAGAGAACTCCCATCTTTTTAAGGCAACAGGATAAGTTTCCCACCCTCTGGCAACCTGGGGGATAGCACCTTCCCTTTGGGGGTGCTTCAAAACTAGGAGGAAATCAGGACTAATTAGATTCCAGAGATTATTAAAGATTTCAGAATGCCTTATGTATACCTCCTTTTGCCCATCAGAAAACTGTTGAGTTTTGAGATAAGGAAAGGGCTCTAAATGCTGCTTTTTCTTCCCAGAGAGGGCAAACTTTGATGTAGCTCTGCAGTTCCTAGCATGTCACAAGCCTCGAGCCAAGTACAAAACGTTGTAGTAGCAAACAGCTGCTTTCCAAATCTCTGTGGAGTCATCTGCCACGTAAGCACTGCACAGCCAGAGACTGCACATCTGCTGACAAATCAGTCCTTCTCTTCAAAGACCTATCCCGAGGGAGAGTTTTAGGGTTGTTGTTGCCATTATTAGCTGGATAAAATGGGCTTATGCCAAAGGTCCCTCCGGCTTCTGTGCTAGGCACTTCAGAAACTCGTTTCCTTTACTAGTGTCTCATGGGTGCACATAGGATTTGTTCTTCAGGAAGGTAAGCAGCATCTTGGGGAGGTCATTGTTAAAATGAAGCAAAGACTGTGCAGCAATCTAAATCTGCTTTGATTAAACAGATAAACTAGGAGTTCTCCCAGTTAGGGTCTCAGGTTTTGCACAAGAATTCCTGTTTGCCAGCAGTGTTTTGAAAATTCAGTAATCCATATAGCCAAGTCAGATTGTGACACAATGTGACATTGAAATGTGAGGGGAAAGTGTTACATAACTGATCTTTGGGTGATATGAAGACTGATGCTGAAATTAAGTGTCAAGCCTCTCTAATCTGGTTGAAAGTAATTTCTAGTTCAGAGAAACCATGAAACAAGAGAACTTCCATGCATTCAATAAGCTAATGTCCTGCAGGAAACAAGGTAACTGAATGAAAATGTTATAATGTCACTGGTGCAGTAAATGTCCTTGAGGAAAATGACACCATTTCATCACCGAGAATGGCCCCTCTGACAGCTGTGATGGGAACACAAACAGTAGTTTGTTACAATAAGCAAGCACAAAGCTTGAATAGCTTCAAATCACTAAATCTGTTTTTTACTGCCACATGCATTTGCCCAACTAAACTGAAAACTCATCTCTTCTAGGAGAGATATTGAAAGAGAGCTGGGAATTCCAATCTTGTTCCATGTATTGCTTGCAAAGTTTTTCTGTCCTGCTGAGTAGCCTGCAATGATCAGTGGGTTCTAAAGATGCTGTGTATAAAGATGCAGATTCTATTCTTTGCTGCATCTCTGCTCCTCCTCTGGGTAATGATGAATTTCTCTTGGTTGCATCTGAGGCTTAGCTTTGCATATGCTGAGGGTGGAGAAGATTGTACTTCTACTGAAAAATGAGACAGCAAAATCAAGTGAAATCAGGTTAGCTAATATATATACCAAGTAGAGATGTGTTTTCAGAAGT
Source organism: Polioptila caerulea (assembly GCA_013397295.1). NCBI lineage: Eukaryota > Metazoa > Chordata > Aves > Passeriformes > Certhiidae > Polioptila > Polioptila caerulea. The sequence continues at coordinate 488,544 of VYXF01012347.1, read as the reverse complement.
TCCTGTATTTTCAAGAAGTAAATTAATTCATCTGTACACCCCATAGGTTTAAAAGAGAATTGAGCAAAGGTTTCTTATACCACAGTAACGTCACAAATCTTGAATTCCAATCTGTAGAAATAGAGTGATAGTTGAACCCACCTTCTTCCTTGTTTTTTAATCATTATGTTTCCCCTTCATAGATATACAGACAGTACTAATTATACCTGCATTCTTTTTTTGTTCTTAATATTTTTTTCTCCATAACATGGATGGACCTTGCTCTGGAAGTACTCATAAGGATGTCTGGAATTTTTATGAAATTTCCTAATAACACTTAAACTAGTGTTATTGAGGAGTTCTGCATTCTAAATGTGTTCTGTATACTTTTGAACATGGAGCTGCGTCTCATTAAATTGCTACATGTTTTGCTGGAATGAGCCCCCATTCCAATTGACTAGCCTATATAATTCTCTTTTTACTTTGAACTTCTCTTCAGTGTAGTGCAATGAGAACTTTTCTGCTTCAGGTGTAAAATCTAAAGTATTTCTTAGTTGGACTGCAGTGCTGCATAGATACATCAACCAGTATAAAATCCCAAATGTTTTAAAAAGTGAACATTTATTTAGCAGATCACTCCTGCTTGTAACAGCTTTCCCCCCAAACAAACCAAACAGATGGAAGCCCAGAAAAACTGGGTGGATTTGTTCAGACAGGCAGTGTCAAAGCCCGCTGTTGGAATCAGTGCTGTTAGATGCTGGTCTCTTGCCTTGTCTGCTGGAGTATGATGCCTCCTAGTGTTCCACTCTTGCATAGAAAATTATTGCTTATAACTCTTTTATAATTTTAATAAGCTCATTTTGGATATTTCACAAGAATGTATTTTTATGTTGTACCTTCTTTTAAATTCTTGAGACTGAATAAGAATTTCTTTTTGTATTTTGGCAAAGTGTTATCTAATAGTTCCCACCTATAGGCTTTCGGGCTGGAGTCAAAATGCCTGCTGTCTCCTGGAGAAAGCCATCTTCTTGACCAACTTGTGACAAAAGGGAAAATTGCTGGATTTGAAATTGCTCTCACTTAATTTCTGATGACTCTGTTCTTTGCAATTGTGTGTGCTTATCTACATGATTTGTATATATGGTCACAGAGGCATTTTTATATACATATGAATTAAGTATATTATTTGTATGATCAGTAATATTTCACAGAGCATTTACTTGGCAATCCATTGGAATTTTTTGCTTTTCATTGGTAATCACTAGTATAAGTGGTACATTAGGTCATTTTATTGCTGGAGACTTTCAGGAATAGTCTTCTATGTACCCATTTGGTTCTGAATTTTAAGAAAGATAAAAGTATTTTAATAGAAATGTCTTCATGAAAGACTAAACTCACTTTCTGCCCTTTAGCAGTGAAATTTGATCTTTAATATGATGCATTTAATATGCTTGTGATATTTAAGAGACACAGCTGATTGTTGATTGTGCCCTTATATAGCATCTGTTCATGTACTTAATGATTTATTTCCAAAATTACTTTGCCATAAAGGAGAAGAGAAAACAAATGGATAACTTCAAATGTGTTCAGCTGTGTAATATATGTCTATATAGAAACATTATGTTAAAGAGATATGCTATACTGTATGTCAGAAACATAACATGGTAAACCACATCATTCTGTTCTGTGTTCAGTAGTTTATAGACCAAGTCAAAGCAACATATTCATATTTTTTCCAGATGGCTTTCAACTTATTTTTCTCTGATCAAATTATAATAATGTTCTATGTTTACCCTTCCTTCCTTATCCCTTTTTCTTTTACTAAGTTGATTTCTGAACGTTTCCCTTTATTCCTGTGATCTTTCCTTCATAGCGGCACTGTCTCGGTGAAGCTTTGCATAAATCTATCAGCAATGTAAGTGATTTGCACTTACAGCTTGTGAACAGGGCATGCTTGCACTAGTCAACCTGCATATCCTGCAGTACTGCTTTGCAGCTTCAGCCCATGAAATGGGAGACGTGGTAACACTTGAGACGAGAACACGTGCTGCTATCAAAAGCTTGTGTCGTGCATCCCTCATGTGTGTGACTGTGTGTGTCCCTGGCATCAAACACTGTGTACGTGGCCATAACATGAGCAGCGTTTTTGTGTCATTGTTAATGCAAGCAAGCTTGTGGGCAGTGCAGATGTGTATTGCAGAGCTTTCTACTAAGCATGGGATTGGTGCTCTGTTATAATTTACAGTTTTGCAGTGTAACTCATAATTGTAGCCAAACTATTCTATTTTTTTTTCTTTAATTCTCACTGATGTTTTTAATGTGTTGAAAACCTGGGATAAAAGTATTGCAAATTCAGAGAATAGTGTTTAGAGCTGTTTTCTTTTGAATCCTCAGTACAGAGGTATACTTAAGGGTTGTCCAAAGCCATACAAAAAGAGGTACTAATGTTCTCAAAATGTGCTCTTAAGGATATCAGTCTATGCACTGAATAATCAAAATAATATTTTAAATCACATGCTCCTCTAAAAAGACTGATATTTTAAACTTTTTTTATACTTTTCAACATCAAAACAAATTATTAGAAGGGTAGACTAATCTGACTTGCTTGCTAGAATCATTTAATCCTCATTGTCCTTTATTTTCTGTGTAGTCTATTGATGCAAATAGACATCTCCAGACACTGACTCATTTCAGGCTGTGGTTTTGCAGTCACTTTAATCTGATGGAAGGATGAACTGCTCTTGCTTATTCCTGATCTCTTCGAAGACGGTGTCCTGCCCAGATGTCAGACTTCTCTTGGTCATCTCAGTTAAAGTGTTTTCTGCATTTCCAAGACAGAAATGAAAACAAAATAGTTTGCCCTTGGCCCATGCTCAACATGTTTATAAATTATATACTCATAATTGTCAGAATTTGGGGCAGGAACTTCAAGGCAAAAATACATTTTTTCATGTTATTTTGATAAAAATTTGCCATAGTTACTGTGGTTGACTCCATTTGACTGTTATCATGAAAGGCTTGTTAGAGTGTAATCATTAAGTTACCTGAGGTTCTGCAGGACTGGGCAGGATTTCCCCTCGATTTTTACCTCCTGGTGGCCAGGGTGAACAGGACACAACAGTGGTGAGAAACCTGAGGGACAGAAACGTGGTCAAAGGGGCAAGTAAGAATGGGTTTACAGATGAAGGACCAGGGAGGTGTGAGGTTACAGGAAGGTGGGAAGGAGAGAAGGGCCCAGTAGTGAACATGGGATGAATTAGAGTAGATGAGGATGTGAGTAGACCAAAGGAAAGTTTAGGTAAAATAGCTTATTTTTTTTTCCTGGAGAAGGAAGTTAATAGCACATTGCAGTACAAGAAGATGATGCATATATGAAAATTCAGAGCTGGCCATGCCGGCAGGTGCATGGTGTAAACTCATCACTTCAGTGGAGTGAGTTTCTAGGGGTAAAGAGAAAAAATACATTATATGTTATATATAGATATTAAATAAACTGTTACCACAGTGAAGGTAGATTACCAGTAGAGTTGCACTAGTGCTCAAAATATTTTCTTTTACAGGCTGTTGATAAATGTGTAAGGTAGGAAACTTTGCAGCTTATAAAGGCTTATTTAGAATAGAATAGCTGTAAAGGGCCAAGGGACTTGGCATTAAAATGGCAGATGAAATCCAGTGTACATAAATGCAAAATGATACACAAGGAAAAAAAAATAGTAACTTTTTCTGTAAAATGATGACCCTTACCTTGACCTGTTAAAACTAGAAAATAGGTTTGGGGACTATGATATATTATTCTATGAAAACATCGCCTCCATGCTCAGTAGGAGTCTCAAAAGCAAATAAAACTGTAGGAAAATAGGAGAGAAACAGAGAACATAAATGTAAAGCCATATAAATCACTACAGAAAAACAAAGTTTACTCCCATTTCCAATAACTTGTGCTTTTTTGGACTCCTAATCTTAATAAATAAATAGTAGAAAAGGAGTAAAAGTAGGAGAAATGTGATCATAGATATGAAATAATTTTCGTACAAGGACCAACTCTTTAAGCCAAAACAGTTCAGTATGACAAAGTTTGTAAGGAGGGAAATGATAAAGAGCTATAGAAACATGGGTAAAATACAGCAAATAAAAAGGGAGCTTCTTTTGACTCCTTTCCATTGCAAGTATTGAAGATCATAATTTCAAATGGGCATGTCTGCATGGAACTTGACCCAGGATATTATGGATACTAAAAACTTTTATAGGATCAGATAATGGTTGTTATTATTTCTTCTATAAATCTGCTCCAAAACACCTCCTCTAGTTTAAGAAAGATTTCTAGTTCCAGGTAGACTACAGAGTCAAGCTCCCTACATTTAGTCTATGGCCTGTTTTTTCTAAGGTCCTGGTTGGGCCTTTCTGGAGGCAGAACCAGAGGTCAGACAAAACTTTGGTCTGACACTGTACAATTTTTATGTGAAATTTATATTTGGTGTATTTAGTAAAGTTTTGCAAAATGTAGTGTTGGCCTTCCCTACACTCTTTTAATAGCAGCTAATCTCTTTCAAAGGTGCCTGAAGTACAAATTTATGATAGAGTGTATGTTAGAGTGTATATTCCCAGACACAAAGACCTGGGAATCTGAAATACAATGAGCTATGCTTATTTAATTTAAATTAGTTCGATTTTTGTTTTCTTTTGTTTTACTGCTAAGTTTTGTGTCTGTAGCTTTTTTCTTTCAAATCTGCTTAAGGTGTGTCCTTCTGGAAAAAAAAAAAACTTAACCCACATGTTTGGCAGCAATGTTCATGCTAGAAGTTGTACTTGGTACGCTGCTGTTAGTTTTTTGCTAAGTGGTGGATTTAATGTTCTTTAACTCAATAACTTGATGTGCAATGTCGTTACAAATTTGACATAATTAAAGATATGCTAATTCAAATGACACTATCAGACTTTCATTTATAATTCTGTATTATACAATGCTCTGAGACTTGAGCAGTATCCTTACTGATTCCAGTTCTCTGTCACTTGGCAATTTTATTTTACTTCCTTTTAGTCACTGTAGTAAAATTCTCTTTTGATTAAATCGTGTTTCCAGAACTGGTGGGTATCTCTCATGTTTGGCTATAAAGGGAATACAGGTTTAGTACTTTCAGTCTGAAAAGATGCTATCTGATGTGGAGAACAAAGTATAATACTATTATAAAAAGAAAATGGGACTGAAAAAGGAATATAGTGTAATATAATACTAGTTGGATGAAAAGCATCATTTGTGAAATCAGGTATTTCTAAGAAAATTAGTTATTTGTGACTTAAATTGTTTAGATCTTGGAAACAAGTATAAAAGTCACTCTCATAGTCTTACCAAACAAACAAAAAAGTGTGTGGTGAGAAATCCATAAAGCGTTACTTTTTATTTGTGATGTTGAGTGGTAGCATTTCTTTCTAAATGAGAAAACGACTAGTAAGGTAGGACCATAGCATACAGAAAATCAAGGTAGATGTCACAGGCTGTCCTCCCCTATTCCAAGTGCAAGATTATCCTTGCAGTATGGGTGTTACCCTGAAAAATCATTTAACAGTCAAGTGTTTGATTTCAGACCTTGATAGTGTCATTTTTTTGGATCTTTTATATAAAACCTCAATAATATTTTATAATTCGGCCATTAAAATTGTTTTACAGGTAGTGCTGCAGTATGAACTAACCAATTTCATAACCCTTACAAAACCACTAAAATGTCATTATTTTATCATCTCTGATTATGTATCATATAATATTAACAACAAATTCAGTAGATGGATGACATTGCTTGTCTGTCTTTTAGCTAATGCTCTTGCTCTAAAATTTCAAATGCTTTCTGCTTCTGAATGTCTTCTTTACTGCTGGTGTTAGTATTACTGACTAATGAATATTTGCTGTTCTGTTGTGGGTTAGATCTCCTTACTGAAGCAGAATCTGGAGATGCAGCTTTCCCAGTCACAGAGCTCTTTGCAACAGCTACAAGCCCAGTTCAGTCAGGAACGACAGAGACTGACTCAGGAGATCCAGGAATTAGAAGAAGAGCATCAGCAAAGGCATAAGTCACTTCAGGAAGCCCATATCCTTGCCTTTCAAAACATGGAAGAAACAAAAGAGCAAGAACAAAAGGCATGTTCATATGGTTACTCCAAAGTCTGTAGAGAATATTGCCATTTTAGCATTTTGTGTACACAGATGGAAAGAAAAGTAAAGTAGTAAAGAAAGTATCAGCATAACTACTGAATTTCCTTTTCAGCTGATGTGTTGCAGTAATACTTTTATCCAGTTAAATCTGAACAAGACTTACTGAAAATCTTTTCTAATACTGGCATTGTTTCATATCTTGCTTTATATGAACATATATAGCTGTGTGTATATATATGTAAAATTATTATTACTGCATCCATTTCTTTATGGTAGATTGACATTGTTACTGTTAATATGATATTCTTGTTTTGATTTTGAGTAGAAATTTTTCATTGTAGTTAATTTTGCCTGTATTTTCGGTCAATAGACTCCTTTGAAATGTATTTTATATTTTCCTTAGGTTAAAAATTGTGTTAGCTATGTTGTGTGTCTTGCAAGATAATTTTCATACCCCACTCAGGATACTTTTCTAAAACCTTGATGAAACCAGCTTTAAAATTGGAATTTTGATAGTGCATGGTACATAATGGAGGGAGTATCTTAAGGTTTTTTATTTTCAGCACCAGAGTGTACCTTTGCAATCAGTTTTCCCACTATGCACCCAGAAGGTCAGAAAATTATACATACCAGGAGCATTATGCTTCAAACAATTCCATAGGGAGAAAACATGGGTGTCCTTAGGGAGCAGAAGTCCCCAGATGTGTGCACACTAAACCCATCTATGAATCTGCACCTTTTTACGTTGCTTGCTTTTGTAGATACATCCATGGATTGATTTTTTTCTCTTTTCCAGCTGTGAGCCAAAGGGGTTTGTGCACAGGTAATCTTGACAACCATCAACCACTGAAAAGAAAAAATATGTTAGGATGATAAGAAAATATGAGTAATACTAGTGCAGTTTTTTTCTAGTGTATGTCAATGCCTCCTTTTTGTTTCCAGTTGCTTATTGTGTAATGTTTTAGATATTCTCAAAGTTGGTGTAGAACAAATTTTGTCAATTTTGATTTCATAGGAATTAGAAGAACGTTTACAACAGAAGCACTCAGAAGAACTTCATGCACTGAAAGAAACACATAAACAAGCCATGGAAGGCTTTAAATTAGAGATGGAACAGGAACTTCAGACTCTACGATTTGAGCTGGAGGATGAAGGAAAAGCTATGTTAGGTATACTATTTTCAAATTTGAAAAGGAGTCCAAAACCATGGTTTCTACTCGTACAAATATACATGCATGTGCCTGTGTATATTATAACACTCTAGTGTCTCTCTGAGTCATTCAGTATTGACTTAAGTGTTTCTCTTAAAATCACATAAGCTTTAACAGGTAAGCCTATACTCTTTACTTGTGAAATATCTCACCCTTAAGACTCTTCTGGAAGGAGTAGGCAACCAAAGTTCCTGATGGAGAACTGATGTTTTCAGAAAACAACTGGAATAAAATAAAGTTACTTAGCTGATGTAAAGTGTGTTTTAGGTCAGCAGCAATATTAGATGAAGCTGGACTGTTTCTGTTAATTAATGTAAACATGTCCAAATTAAACTTTTCTGTTTGTTCACGGTAACCAGCTTCCTTGCGCTCAGAGCTCAACCACCAACATGCAGCAGCAATTGACCAGCTGAGGCACAACCATCAACAAGAACTGGTAGCTGCCAAAATGGAGCTTGAAAGAAGCATAGAACTCGGCAGGAGACAGGTAGGAGGCATAGCTGGCAACAGGCTGTAAAATGGCATGATTAATATTCATTTTGCCCTTTGCTGAAGGCAGGAACTGTTGTGAACAAACAATAAACATTTAGTCCTTCAAAATCATCCAGCACCAGCAGCAAATGCGTTCCTACCAGTTTCCTAAACTTCCTTGCTTAGCTTTTTCTGCCTTCTACAAACCTCATTGAAAGCCTAGAAAAGGCTCCCATATCCAGGTAGTTTACTCTCAGAACTGTGCAGCCATCTGGGAGCACCTTGGCTTACCATGGGAGGCTCTTGGAAAATTGTACTCATCCTCAGCTGCCAGCAGGAAGGAAAAAGCTCTTTCTCTTTGAAGCCTAAGAGATATGGCAAAAGAAGTGGTTGCTTGTAATCAAATGATTGCCTCAAACTGAAGAAAAAAGTACACAAATAAACCCACCAAAACCAAACCTCCAAAGCCAGTATGAACTACCTTTGCTTTCAGTAGCAAACTGATTGATTCACCTTTTATCTTCCATTTTTCATTTGATGCAAAATCAGTTTTTCTGCTAGTAGCTAAAAATTCAAAGTTTAAGCTTTACAGAAAGCCAGACTCCTGGAAATAAGAGGATTGGAAAATTACCTCTTCATTTGCCTCTATAGTAGGCTTTTCAAGATTAGGCACTGATGCTCCAGCACCAAGGAGGAAGAGTAGGTTTAGAAATATATTAACAGAGGAAACAGGGTTTTATTTGACCTGGCCTTTACACAAAAACAGAGACAGTCAAAGGTGAGCCATTTTTTAGCTATTGCTGGTTTAACAGTGTGAGCACCAGAGGCAAAAGCATGGTGCTGTCATGCAGGGTTTCAGAGGATATAGTTTCTCATGTGTTGTTTAAGCCCAGAGTCTGACACCTAAATGAGAGGTCAGAAAAAAAAGTTTAAATTACAAGAACTGGTGTACATCCAACAAGCAGGATGTAGTTTTCACCTCAGTATAATGATCTGCTAAGCACAAGCTTTGGTTGTACTGAGGGCAAAGCAGTACTGAGGTTTCCTGGCATGCTCATCAGTTCAGAGGATCAGGGGTGAATGAGATGGAGAGTGGTCTGATCAGGATGATTATATTTGCTACTTTTTGAAATATTTATATGTATGGATGTAAATTTTTCCTCTGCTTTTTCTGATAACTTTAACCTAGTCTTTATGTAGGGATATATGTCGTTATTTTTAATTGTCTGCTCTTAAAAATGCCCTAGGAAATGTGTGAAGTTAGGATATATTTGTATTTCCTTGAGGCACAAAGGTACAAAACACAATTATACACAAAACTACTTTGGAGTATCAGCTGATTTTCTCTGTGCAAACTATATGGTCATTAATTATTGTGAAACTGTAAGTGGAATAGATGGAAATGGCAAACTCTGAAAAAGTTGTTTTCATTACAGACATTTCTAAACCAAGGAGACTCATTATCAAAGCCATTGGTATGGGCTCCAGCTGAGTTTCCCAGATATTAACTTCATTGGAACTTCTTATGCAAGAAAAAAAAGAAAAAAAAGTCTTTTCTTGATTCATTGGACACAATATAAATATAACATAAACTATTTAACACATATTCTGCTGTAAGATATCTATGACCTTAGTATATATTTGTAAGACAGGACACTTCTGAATCAGTTCTTGTTTGTGCAGGGCATACATCTTGAGCAATATTCTCCCATTAAATGGGTCTGTAAGGAAAAAAAATATTTCTCTGGATTGTATGCTGACAAGGCAGGCAAAGTGAAATGCCCAGGCCCTGGATCATAATGATACCTGTTTTTTTTTTTTTCTTGTGTGTGTGGACAAAGAAAAATGTGATGAGCTACACCACCTTCAACCGGCAGTGAATCATGGGTTTTAACTTTTCTTGCAAGTGGAAATCATTTATTACATAACTTTGATTTCTTCTTTCTTTGTACTTGCACACAATAAAAAAGCCTTTTGCTTTGATTATAATTTGTGTCGGCATCAAAAACTGAAAATATTGTCCATTGGATGGAAAATTCTGCTCAGCTGTTGTCTTCCAAAAGCTAGTATTGTAGGCATCACTGATGATAAACAATTCTACTAAAATTATTTTTTGCTGCTGCTACTTATATCATAGGAAAAAGAATTTTTATGCCGAATATCAGACCTACAAGATGAACTGAGACACCGAGACCATCATATAGCTGAACTGGACAAAGAGATTCTGCATCTTCATGAAAATATAAGTGCATTGACAAAGGAATTAGAGTTTAAAGGGAAAGAAATTCTTAGAATACACAGTGAATCCAACCAACAGCTCAGGTATGAATTTTTCCACTCTAAATTAAAACCTGTATTGTTTCACTTACTGTTTTACTTTAAAAAATTACCATTTGCAGTTTTAAATTTATCCTCCTAGTCAAGTCATGTTACATATCGTTTAGTCTTCTTCAGTAAAGCTTTGCCCTTTACTAGTAAAGTTAGTGACTATGCTGTGCAGTTAAGTGGCATTTCATTTTGGCACATTTTAATAGCAGTTCACTCAAGTGTTGGTTTTTGGTGTGTTTTTTTTTTTCTTCAAATTCATTATGTTTGTTTATTTTAAAAAGCATTAAAGGAGATGCATTTTCCATGAAATAAGCTAGAAGATTGGAGAACAGTAAGTAGTAGGTTTTGATGAATCAGTAATTCCTTCTGTGTTGTCTGATATTATGTAAAAGCCATTAGAAGCATGGCAGAAAATCGTGATGAACAAAAAAAGTCTGATTTTAGAATAACTCTTTTTTTAACAAAAACTAAATTAAACAGGATGCATGAGCAAGATTTAAGCAAGAAACATGAGAAAGAGCTGGATGTCTTGACAGCAGATCACATCAGAGAGAAACAAAGCATGCTGGCAGATTTTAATAAGACCCAAGAGCTGCTCAAGGAAATTAATTCAGCTTTACAAATTTCGTAAGTTTTGTTGCATTAAAAAAAATGGTATGTAGCTGCATATGAGTGAATAGTTTATTCTGGTGTCTGTAAGTTCCTGAAGATACTGCAAAGATGCAGATGTACAAGTACCTCAATAAAGTATGGGGGATAATCTTGCATTCTTTAGGCATCACAATTCTATATTCTTTAGGGGAATATAGTGAGGTAAATTGTTAAGGGTATGAGACCAAAAAATTCCAGGTAGGAAAGATTAAATCTGTGCAGTTCCTAGAAAACCAGAGAAAACAATATTTCAAATGGTTTCTTTCTCAAACTGTAATAGATCTTTTTTGAGAACACAAGGATTTCTTCAAAAAGTTTATAAACAGTTCAGTATTTACTACTACTAAGAAGTGAGATTGTAGCATGAGTGATGCAAACATTTTCAGGCTTGGTAGCATAAGGAAAATTAGTCTGAAATGGATTATATATGAACATAACAATAACAGAAGGCTAAAGAGTTTGTCTGATTCAAAATGCCACCAGGGATTAGACCACCTAGTGGTGGCAGAAGTGATGTAATAGTGTGTCACCAACCAGTGTTCTCTTGTCTTCCACATCTTCATTCTCTATCTCTGTGATGTTACCCATTTGCTCACAGCTTCTGGCTCAGGTTTCGTAGCACATTCAGGGCTTCCTGCCACAGTTGTCACTAAGGGATTTGTGTTTGCAGCACAGAAGATTTATGGCAAAGAGAAGAAATTGGTTTTAAGTTTTTGATAGAAAGCTTTTCTAAGTATCAGTCACAAATGGACAGTTAAGCCAAAATGCATCTTGCTTTTTCTGGATAATGAGCCTTCAGAAATTGTCTTCAAATAAAATTACTATAAAATTCTAGTTTTTGTAATTGTCCACATGCACGCTCTTATGCCCTGATAAATGTGGTACCAGTCATTCAGTACACTGGGTGTAAGCTACCTCCTGTTTGCTGCGTTTATCTTGTATGAGAAAGAGGCCTATGAGCAGCCACCAGAACTGTTGTGGAACTGTTTACCCTAAATGTTCTCTGCATTAAGTTGTTTGCTTCTCAGGGTATTTTCTGAATTTAGGTGTTTTTCTACTCCTGGCTCTTGCTCAATTTAGAGCTTTGAGGAAGCAGCTACTGGCCTAAAATCAGCAAGCATCATCCAGGGTGCCCTGGCCTGGCTTTCAGTGTGTTATTTCTCTATTTACACTGAAACAAGATGCTGTCCAAACACAAAACTATGTAGAAAAGCAAACAAATTTGAAAAACCAAAACTGACAAGAAAAAAAAAAAAAAAAAAAACAAAAACCAAAACCCAAAAACATCACCCCCCCCCACCAACCCAGAGAAGTTTTATGCAGCTGTTTCTCAAGTAACCATTCCCAGGTTCAGCCTCACCTAAAGCGTGGCCTCATGTATATTTGTGAAATGGAGAATCTGTATTGGAATAATTGACAGTGGGTGTCAATAATTAGGCTCTACAACTAGTCTTTAAATTACAAATTCTCTATTTGAAACAGAAAAAAACCCCACCAATTCTCTGAAGTATATGAAAAAAAAAAAATGACAGCTGTGTGTAACTGTCGACTATACTCTGGGGATCTACATACAGTAGCTTAACCCTGCATAAAAAGTATGCAGAAAAATTAAGCCAGCTGAGGCTATTTCTGTTCTGCTGAGTCAAATGCCTTCTCTGCAAGTAAAAACAATCACAGTGTTCTCATTCATATTGTTTTATGTAAATACATTATATAATCTCCTCAGAATATGTATAGGTTATTTGAAGGTAATTAAATTATCACTATAATTTAATATTAACTGCTATTTTGGCTGCAAATTAAAGTAAAAATATCATAGTTGCTTTTGAATAGAAAATATTTATCTGAAGTGAAAAATTATATCTACTTTTAAGTGTCTACAGTTTGTTTAATTCTTGTGGAATTAAGCTTGACCTGATTTAGATTCAATTTATTTAATAGATTTTTCTCAGCATTTGATTGGGATTTCTTTTCCTTTTTCACTAAGTTTGTTAAATTTTCTGAATCTGTTTGGATACTTGGTTCACTAATCTACAAGAGGACTGAATATGAGAGACATATTTTAGTACTTTCCTTTGAAACTATATTTAGCATCATGAGCATGTTACTAGTTTAAAGGAGACAAAATCATTTGAAACTGTCATGTCTTCAAAACTTGGTCTTTAAGGAAAAGGGATATTTATGAAGTTAATTGTACAATTCCTCTCTCAGTTGGCTTATTTCACTTCTCTCCTTTAATGCTTTCCCACCAGGCATTTCAAATTTCCTCTTAATCTTTTTTTTCAAATGTTGATCAGTTGTTACATTAGATATCCTAATATCCAAGTGTTATTCCTTTTGTTTTGCAGCTCATTCCTTTATTTCATCTCTAATGGTACTAAGTAGCTTTTGTGGAGAGGAGTTAGTTACCTATTAGTCTTCAATGTTCTTGAGTATCTTCTGTTCCAGTATATTCCTCATGAACTGAGGAAGGCACTGTGGTTTTGAATGCCTTATTTTTAGCCTGACTTGCAAGTGGCCCTTTTCAAAAATGCAGTAGTGCATGCACAGGAAGGATGTTAAGTTTTTAGAATGTTCCCTAGCTTATTAGTTGTTGGAGCAAAAGTTACTGTTATTGGGGGGTTTTTTGTTTGTTTTGTTTCTTGACTATCTAAAGTGGAAGGAGAACATAGAAATTAATTTCCTTCAAGGTGGTAAGAAAGTAATCTGTTTTTACTCCCTGAACTCTCTTTTGTATTTATCAAAAATGTGACTATTCACTCGTCATTTGACACTGGATCAGGCTAAAGGGGATATTCTTCTTTTCTATAAAGTTTAGAAGAAATGGAAGAAAAATACAAAAACAGAGAATCAAGACCAGAAGACTTGCAGCTTATCTCAGAACTGAAAGACCTAATTGCAGAGCGGGACCAACTGATAAAGAAATTGATTGTAAGACTTATGTGCTCTCTTGTTGTAGTGTCTTGACAAATACAAAAGTTCAGCTGATTCAAAGTGTTTTAAATGTATTTAAAGAACTAATCCTGCTAGCATGTTATACATATTCTTTGACACATTGTTCCTCTGGTTTCAATGACTCATAATAGTAACACTAATTAGATACAAAATCAAGCATAATACATTATGACAAGAAGTATTTTGCCACATCCTTTATTTCATATCTCCTGCCTCCAGTCCTGGGACAAGCCAGCCATGTAAGAAATGTTTTTTTCTGTGAGGTTTCTAAGACCAAGATCCTGACCCACTGAGCTTCCCAAATTCAGAGCACAACACCCTGACTTGGGTTAGTCTGATTAGATCCCAATTAAGAAGCAAGAAGGAATGAGGAGATAAAAATTGATTAAAGATCAAATGTAACTATACTGAATCTTTTGCAGTACATAATCCATTAGGCTGTGCTCACCCTCAGGACCACAGAACTGCATAAATAGAAATTATTTAGATCATTCTATATACGAATATAGAAACATAATGCAATTTTTAGAATTATGGTTGTATTTTAAAATGTAAGTATAAATTTATTTGAGAACATTTTACAGGCAGATTTGGCCACTAACTGATGGAAAATGCATAAAAAGGAGTTTCTATCTGTTGTTCTTTTTAGGAGGACAAAAAATTCTATCAGCTGGAACTAGTAAACAGGGAGACTAACTACAACAAAATGTTTAATGCAAGCCCTAATGTTGGTGTTATTAATCCATTGGTGAAGGTATGTTCCATGGACTTCATTGCTAAAGTAAAGAAAAAGAAATCTAAAGATACAGTAAAAAGAAAAGATAGATGTGTATGTGTGTGTGCCTGCATCTATACATAAATCATTCTTAACAGACATGTTCAAAACAAGGAACATAGTTTTCCATTTGTCTACTTATTTTTGTGTAGATTTTCTCCTTTTGTGTTGTTGAGGCATCCACTGATGCTGTTGCCCTGGTTTTCTTGACATGTGTGACATGAAACACTGTTCCTTATCACAAAACTGCAAATTTAAAATGAAAAAGCAACAGAAAGGCAATAGAAAGCAGAACTGTATCATGCAACAGAGAGCAGTGACACCCCTTACTGGTTTTAGTTTTGTAACTTTTCTTGGTTATTATGGAAAGTGCAAGGGCACTTTGCACTTTTTGGGAAGCGCTCAGAGTGGAAGAGCATTTGAAAGACAGGGAGAGGGGATAGTAAAAGGAAGGGAATAAGGGAAGGGAAAGCCTGTCAGAAGGGCATGGAATGAGTCTGAGGGGGAAAGATGTAGAGTAAGATTGGAGAAGTGGAGTGGCAAACCAGAATGGACACTGGAGGCTGCAAGACACTGAAGTCAGTGAAAGTGAAAGCACTTCTGTAGCAGCCTTTGCCAGTTCTCTCCATCTTGCTAAAATAGCAGCCAGGGAAGGCTACTGTACACACTGGCATAGTAGCCTTCCTGCAACTTCAAAAGCCAGCAGCATTCCTTCTTGAGGAATGTGAATGGACCGTGGTACCTAAGTACTATTCCTTTTCACCACTTCAGGAGTGAGTCCTCTGACGTTTCCTCCCTCCCTGTGATCACGCGTAGGTTATTTCACTTGCATGGAGGGGGAAGAGATTTGTGCCAGCTGTAGAGACAGAAGAATTTTGGAAGGTTCTGAAGCAGAGTCTAAAACCCAAGGGGCACAACCTGAGCAGCTCAGATGCTCAAGATCTTCAGTGATTAAGGTTCAGGCTGAGGTTATTTAAAAGAAGGTCTGACTCCACTATTTGAGATCAGGCTGTGTTTTTTAGCCAGCCTTACTGCAGTTTCACATCAGATCAGCGTGTTTCACACTTCTGCACAAACTCTGTTGCTAAATGTTAATATTCTCCTATGATTTTCATGAGCCCAGCAGCTCTCCCAGGCTCATCTGGATCCTTAATTTTTATGCTAACTACATAAAAGAAATTACTTTGGGCCCATTAGAGACAATACCAAGACTTCCAGATACAATTTCAATGGTTGTTTGAAAATGTTGGAAGTCTGTCTGAACCATCCATTTATAAAGATGTAAAATGTAGCCATTTAGTATATAACCTTATGTTTTGTGTAAAATCTGAAGTGTTTGGAAAAAGTACTTCAGCATCAGATTTCCATAGTGATAATTCATATATTTTTGTAATATGCTTCTATCACTTAAAATGTTTAGACTTTTAAAGTGTCTTGTATGCCAGAACATTCTGATCTTCCATTTCATGAGTTGTGGACTATGTTACTTTACTCTGTCAAAGCATGTACTGTGTTATTGGAGAATGAATTACAAAGAAACTGAAAATCTCATTCTCTTACCCTTGTTTGTAAAAAAAAAAGAAGTTATGAGTTACTACAAGCTTTGCATATTAATGCAAAATTAAAGCCATTGCAGTATGTGTAAGAGCTTCTCTAATTTCTGCAATGGATCTGTTTAGTACAGTATTACGTTCTTACATCTAAAGTTTCTTAATACTTTGCATGAATTTCATGGAAACTATACACACAGTTTTCTCTCCCCAGATTTGACTGCTTCAGAAGCACAGATCATTTTTTAGAGATTATTCTATAGATCATAGTATTTCTTTAAGCACTTATATGGATAACATAGATTTTTCCAGAAAGAACAACCTGTGGAGTACACAGATTTAACTACAGTTTGTTTAACACACTGTTTTAATTACAGCATGTATTGTCTTACAAGTGTATTTGTACACTTTTGTCATATAAGTGTATTTGTACACTTTCACCAAACTTTTTCTTCTTATTTCTTGTTTCTTCAGCTACTACAGCAGAATGCATGGGACAATCTTAGTTTAATCCTTTGTAGCTGATGATCATTCACTGTGATGCTTAAAACTCCCTTTTTGCTATTATAGTTTTCTGTTAAATTGTCGAGGTATTATAACTGTGTATTGACAAACACACCCACGAGTATGTGTCTGCAATTAGTGTCATTTGTATCTGCCAGCCCTGGAGAGGTCTGGCACTGAAATCAAAGCTAGCAGAGACCCTAAGAGAAGAGAGTGCAGACAAACAATAGGACCCTGTCTCCAGCTGAATTCATGCCCACCTTTGAGTAGAGCAGCTCTCCTCTTTCAGGTGGAATTCTGCTGAGAAACAACATGAGATTCCACTTGTCTTTCACTTTATTTAGTTCAAATATATGTAGGTAATTAGCCCTTAAGGAGTTTTTCTCCTAGTTGCTTTGTTAGGGTTGCATATAAGTAATTGAAAGAAATTGCTTATTATATATTCAAATAATACATAATTCATTGTATTTTTGAGCAAAAGATTTTTTTATTGCACTGGGTTATGTCAAAAACTCCTATTACTGGAAGTAAGGCGCTTTGAATTTTAATATTTTATTGTGGACATGAAAAATGTGATAGAAGTCAGAAAATACACACCATGTCCTGTCAGCTTTATAGAAGAAAAGTGATAGAATTATTTGAAACATCCTTCTGCATTAAAATATCTATAAAAACAGAGAGGATCACCAACACTCTTGTATGATGTGTTCTATAATGTAAAACAGTGATGTAAAAATAGATTTCCTAAATATTTTGAGTCCCTTGAAATACTATCAAGAGAAGTACAGAGAGTATTGTAAAAAAAAAAAAAAACAAACCTGTTCAGTTGTGCCATCTGGTGTCTAGAAGTGGCAGCTGTATTAGCATCAAAGCCAGGCCTTTTCTTTGTGCAAGAAACTGGACTCCTGTACAGTGATATTTTTATCTTTAGCTGTATTGCTGTAATGCTTTACTGGGTGAGAGGGTGTAATTGCTGTGAAAGAAGTGTAGGTGCTTTTCTGGGTTTCATGGTCCAGTTACCAAAATGTGCCTCAGTGATGGAGTGAAATGTGCTGGTGAGACCCATTTTTTTATTATTTAAGTTTGCTGTAATTACGTTTCATAGCAGAGCTGTTTCACGGATATGAAGAAAACATTTACGTAAACATGAAAGGTTTAACAGTCTGAAAGGAAATTTTCCACAAGATTGTCAATCTCCAATTTTAAATAGAACCAATACATGTTTAAATAGAACCAATGTTTCAATATAACCAAAATGTTATATTGAAAAATCATATACTCATGTTATACACTCATTGGTTATTACACTAAATCATAGTAACTTAATAATTTTGATTAGAAATTCAATTTTTCTGTGAAAATTTGTGGTGTTCAGGTCAAAGCAAACAGAAAACTACAGTTGGGAAAAGAGCCCAATCTGTCATAATTCCTCTCCTCCAAAATAAACCTCCAAAGCAGACATCAATAAAAGTTCTAAATTAGCCAGTGTCCTCGTCTGTCCTGGTGCAAGAAGCCTTCCTTACGTTTGTTATTTTTAATGCAGCAAAAGAAGAAGAGCGATAAATCAACAAACAGGTTTGTGAGTGTCCCCAATCTAAGTGCTCTGGAATCTAGCGGAGTGGTGGGCAATGGACATCCAAACCGCCTGGACCCCATTCCTAACTCACCCATCCACGATATTGAGTTCAACAGCAGCAAACCACTTCCACAGCCAATGCCACCCAAAGAGCCCAAGACGTTTTTGAGGTGAGCCCTGCCTCACCAATCTTTTTTTCTTTTTTTTCTTTTTTTTTTTTTGTTAACTTTAACTTGGGAAAATTTTGCATTCTTATTGAGCTGAATCCCACTTGCTTTATCAGCCTTTTCGAGGTACAAGTACTCTTACGGCATTTTAAATTTTTACATTATAATTATAACCTCTTTATAGTATTCCTTTTTATTGTAGACCTTGTTGAAATGTGAAGTATTCTCTCACTTTTTCCTAAACCTTGAACTTTGAAAACCTTTATAAATACCTTAACAGAATTCATGTGCTTCCAATTGTTTACATATATGAACAATTGTCTTAGATGCTTGTGTTACTTACTGATTTTCATCTAGGAATTGATACTAGCACGGAGGTTTTTTTATTTAGTATTATGTGATAAAGATTTTTATGTAAGAACATTATTTTCCGTGCTAGGTGAATGTTTTGTGTTTCCTCTTTCCTCACCTATATGAAGTTGTTTCATAGGAGTAACCTTACTACAGCAACAGAAATGTACAGGCTTGGGTGCTTTATGCTGCGCTTCCAGTAATCAAGACAGCATTAAAGTCTCAAGTAATTCTCTCACAAAATAATCTACTGAATTGAATAACTTAAAAATGGCATTTTAGAGGCAGGATTTTAATCTTTTATTTTGATGTGCCCACATATTAAATGCACTGAAGTGCTGTACTTGGTATCTAGTAGGTGCTGATCTCTTACCTCTTAAGTTGCCAGCTTAAATGTAGTAACTGGTTCCATGTTTGCTCTCTTCTTTGGTTTAATGCAAAAGATCACATACCTAGAAACTGCTAATTATAGAGGGAAACACATGATAGAACCTAAAATAGATAATAGAAAACAATATTTTCAAGAAAACCTTTTTTTTTAAAAAAAGTACTTTTACTATTTTTTTTTTTTCCTTTGCATGTTATGTGCATGAATATGCTCAGGTGTCTGTAGACATGCATGTGCATGACCCCATGGACCGTGATGCTGGAGTTATCACTCCAAATTGTTTTGTGCTCTGTTTTATCCTATAGTAGAGATTATTTTATTAATAATTTTTATTGATAAATGAACTTGTGTAATTAAATTTAAATTATTCTTTCCTACTCACTTTGTGAGAATGTTAAGTGTTCAAAGAGGAGCCAAATGCTGTTTGCAGAACAGCAGTTTGTTTTTTCTAGTAATTTAAGTGTGTGCATGAACAATTGCAAGTGATATTTGTGATGGGTATTAATTATTATGAAAGTGTGTATTTCTGTTCAGTTGCCAGCCAGTCTTTGTGAGCACATGTCTACAAATATGATGTTCACATCATATTTTTCAAAATTACCTTTACCACAGGAAAAGGATGCTAAAAGAGGACCTTCTATAGTCATGCTTTTCCAAGAAAACTCTTTTTATTCTTCCTGGAAATTACAGCTATTTATGAGATTTGAAATTACGTTTTCCAAAATATTATTTGGCCACCCTGTAATGTGGCTTATGAACTGACTTGTGCTGCTGATGCTCTCCAATGGAGTGGATGATCACAGGTTCTATAGGGAGACATTAAATCACATCCTAAGACACACTGATAATTAACCCATGGAAAAACAGACTGTGTTCCTTACTGGATATTCTCTGTGATTTTTTTTTTTCCTTCTCCTAACAGTTGTACTTTTCACGTAGTTGTGGGATAATTGTTTTTTTTTTCTTTCTGTGCATTTAGCCCTCCTCAGACTGATGCCTCACCCGTGGCTTCACCAGACCCACAACGCCAGGAGTGGTTTGCCCGATACTTTACGTTCTGAGAGATGATTTGTTTTTGTGGCACAGCGTGATGTGGACTGTTTATAAGAGCATGACCTTAAGTAAACCCTCATGTGAACAAGCTTTCCTGTAATTTGTCAAACACTGTGAATGAGAAAGTATTTGTCTTTCTGATTTGAAACTGCACTGTATTTCATGTTATATTTGTTGGAATCACCTGACATGGTACTATACAATATGTGTAACTATAACTATTATTTTTATTTAAAATGGAAGAATCTTTAAACTTTGTAATTACTACATAATAAATTTTGGTAGAACAAACAATGCTTTTCCCCTTTTTCCTATAAATGTGTTTTCTTTGATTTCAGGTAAGGCTTTTCCCCCAAATAACATAATTGCATGGTTACTATAAATACAACTTGAATTGTAAAAGGAAAAATATGTTATCTCTCACTCTCTCCAATTTGGGTGGGATATGTTTAATGCATCCCAGTTCTGTTACTTTGTAGCAGTTTAAAAATGTTCTCTGGCTAACATTTAAAAGGAAGAATGCTAAATAAAACTAGTGTAGCTGCTGGCCTTCCGAGCAGATGGATTCTGATAGAAGATGAAAAAAGCCACAAACCAGGAGCTGTTCATTGGGGAGGGGGGTTGACTCCTCACCTATAGCTTATGAGACTTCACCATCTAGTTATAATCAAAGATTTTATCATTGAATTTAAGCAGAAATTGTTCCCACAATTCTATATTTCTTTTATGAATATTAACAAATGCTTGAAATATTTAGAAAACTGTTCTAGGTATCTCTGTGTAAATCAAGAATCTACATTTTGAGCATATAGTCTTGCTTTGGGTAAAATTCATGTCTAAAATGAAAAAAAAAAGACACAAACAAAAACCAACTACACAACTTTTTCCCATTAATACATCCTATAGATACAGATTTTTCATTAAAACTTAGGTACCTTCCCTTGTCGATATTAAATTTTTTTCTTCTTCTTAAACTGATACATGAAACTGTTTTTCAGCTAGTGAGCATGATTCCCCAATGTATACCTTTTATGATGTCAGTGTTGCTCAAGAAATTTGTTGCAGCATAGAAAAAAAACAGAGCTTATTGTCTTTTTTATATTTTTTCATTCAAAGATTACCACAAATTAACTCACACTGGTAGTCTCAGGGAGAATATTGTCTTTGTTTTATGAATGTATTTTTAAGCTGAATCTCTTATCTTTTAAAAGCAGGAAAAAAATATGTTTGAGTTATTTGAATAAGGTTCTAGTTAGCATATACAAAGGTCTTGAACTTTAATATTTCATCTTAAGCCCTAACTGCATCCTTTTTTTGCTATATGCACAAAGGTAAATACCCAGATGAAGATACTTGCTAATTACAATGAGTTTTATATGTACTATATGTATAAATGAAAAATTTGTATGTTTTCATATGAACAATATAAAAATCTTCTAAATGCACATTTAAAAACTTCTATCATATAATTCACCTTGAAAACACCACTGAAAGCTGTATTCTGGTGATGCTGCCATGGATTAAAAATGTCTACATCAGATTTTCTGTAGCTGGTGGACTCAACTGTAGGTATATGCAACTTTTTAATTTTAGAAGAAAGCCATATTGGGCAAAATGTCAGATTTCTTGGCTGTTACCCAAAATAAAATTCACTAGATCATTTTGTTACAATGTTCTGAAGTGAGTGTTGCGTATTTTTTCTTGCATGCTTTGCAAGGGATCAGCTGCCTTCTCCCATCCTCAACTTCATTTGTGCATTTTCACATGTGGAATGAATAACTGAACAGGAATACGCAGATAATGATCCCTGCATTTACCTGTTCAGTGAAAGGTGTACCCATTGCTTTTTTACTAGTAGGCATCTGAATGTTAAGAATCCCTCAGTTACCGTGTCTGCCACAGTCAGCAGTTGTACCACTGCCTTTTCAGTCTCCTCAAACCAAAAACCAGCCACAAAAACAAAGTCCCAAAACCAACCAAAAATGACATGTCCAAAAAACAACCAGAGGAAACTAAGAGAAATTCTATTTTCTACCAAAGGGCATGGAGAACTGAGCAAAATGTTTCATAAAAGAAGTCAGTATCTGGCTTTTGGGGTTAAGGAACTTGCATGATGAGTATGCCATTGTGTTCCTAATCCTGGTATTCTGGAAAAAGCTAAAAGTGCATGGATTCATGAGTTCATAGGCAGCCTCAGCCTCGGCTGCCAAGAGACTCGCTTTAGGGCATAGTCTGGAGCCCAAGTTTTACAGCCATGTGAATATCCAACCATATTTCCAAACCAAATCTTTCCCTAACTTGTGGCATCCGTGAGCCCTTCTCAGCTCTTGTGCAGCCTTGCTGGCAGTGTCCAGACTGCACACTGTACCACCACCCTGACCACTGCATTATTGGGCAGTTTCTGTACTCTCCTGGAACAAACCCAGGCTGAGTGCACACAGTGTATTCTGTAAAACTGAAAAACAGAGCAGTTTTAAGTCTCTGTCTTCATTACCACACAAGACTATCAGGAGAGACCTGAAAGCAAAAATAGTAATTCTGGTTTATGTAAGAAGGCTGTTATTCCAAGTGGAGAGCAGAGCCAAACCAGGCAAGTATCCCAAGCCCAGGAAAAGCGAGCTTTTCAGGCTGGTAACTGCCAGCACTGTCTCCATCCACTTGCTTGAAACAAATGTTTTTTCCTGTCCCATTTTGCAGCATGATTTCAAAAGAGGCCATCTCATGGATTTTCTAAAGGGCCTAATAGATTTTTTGATAACTTCTTGTTGAGTAAACATTTCTTCATTACTCAGCTAAGCTCATAACAGTTACTAGTTATTATTAGATTATAGTAAGTTGATAAATAATTTGAGCTTTTTCTTGTAGGAACCACTACCTGATCATAGCCTTTACATACCAACACGTGCTACTTGCTCTGTGGTTGAAAAATCAGCTGCCCCAGCAGGCAGCTGCACTGTCTTTCATACTGCTGCACTGGTTGTTTAGGCTGCAAACACCTCCAGGAATTCACAGGCATGCCAGCTCTGCCATACCAGAAGCCAGGTAACTGTGCTAACAAATGTGTAGCTATAGCTGGGTCTCATCCTTAGAAAACAGCAGCCTGGTTCTATACCGTGCAAAAACCAGCACTATAAACTGATTAAAGCTGACCCTGAAGGCATATGCCAGAGAAAGGGCTTGTTTTGAATTTTCATAGTGATCAATTTATATTTTAAGTGCAGATCTCAGCAGTGCCTTTGCAGCTGTATCTCTTAAGTTGGTTACAACAGGATCATTTTATAAAACAAAATTTATTTTTCTTCTAGAGACATGTCTAGGGGTTAAAACACTTCCCCTTTATTATCCCCATGAAGCAGTCTTTTGCTGGAAAGACTATTTCCTTCAGGTGAAGATTTAGGCAACATCTACAAGTACCCTGAAGTTTGTGTTTGCAAACAGTGCAGGAGAGGTAACTGAAGGTCCATCCACTGATTCACCAGACAGGGGTCCTATGCAGAAATCCTCTTCCAACAGCACGTGGAGTAGCAATTCAGAGAAATCTGATTTGTGATTTAAAGCGACTGTGAAGGTCCACACAAACTTTTTCCCCAAACATTCCAAGACCATTCTGTTCTTTGCTGGCCAAACATTCTTCAGATGAACTCACAGTAAGCTGATATAGTCAAGAGGTGAAGAAACCACTGTAGCTTTCTTATCCATTATATCACATTTAAATAGGACTGGGAGGAAAAAAAAACCAGCATGCTAGACATTAAAATAATTATCTTAGTTTTATTAAGGCACTAAAGTAGTTACTTTACATTTTAAAGCCATACATCATAGCTTGATAATAAAGCATCTAAAGGATATTAATTTTGTTCAAAAAGTATTGATTTACCCCTTCACCAACTGTAAAATTTTGTACTAAAATACAAACTGTGTACATTTCTTTTGATATGTTTTTATTATAGAACTGTTGGTGTTATTGTAGCACACTTTTTGGTTAAGATCTTACATGGGCAGTAATTTTTGTTTTGATTGCCTACCAAGAATTCACCATTAACTCAGGCTAACAATGGGAGGTCCTGGGAGTGAGAAGCTCAATGGAGCAAAGTTTTAAGATCGCTCAACACTTGGAAGTTATGGGGGCGTTAAGCTGTGCTCGGTGATATTTCAAGACTTGAATGGATGTATGAAAAAGATTGAAATACCTTTTCAGAGGTACCAATAAAATACACAAGTAAACCAGAAGGCATTTGCAGGGACCCTCAGAAGGGCAGTATGTTTCTACCTAACCTCTGTCACTATCTCCCTGTTCCCCCCACACACTTCTTTCTCTGTTTCTTTTCTCTTTTTTTCCTTTGCCTCTTGTACTATAAAATAAAATATATCAATTTTTTTGCACCAAAGTTTAACTTCATTTGGTTTTAATCATGTTTTTTGGGTTTGTTTTGAACCTTCAAAGTTCTTTCCATTTTATATATAGAGACTTAGTTTTCTTTGCTCTTCTGGGTTTAAACCGGATCGTAACAGCCTGGAACACGATTTTGACACAGAATTAGCTAAAACCCAAAATATTTCAAATAATTGTAGAGCATGTCACTGGGTTATTACACGCAGGGGAAAAGCACAGATAAGAAACTATTCCAAATACCATACTTGTAAATTCTAGGCAGAAAGCTTTAGAGCCTGCAGCAAGCCCTGGTTTTTTGTTACATTAAGAATAAAATCCCCGAACTCCTCAGACTCCGTTATGCCCTCATAAAGAAGTAGGAAGTGGCTGGTCTGTCGTGCAGCTCTCTCTAAAGAAGCCAAATTCAGACTTCGAGGTGTAACCCGCCAGGGTGGAGAGGGAACTTGTAGGAAGCAGCTCCAGCTGCCTCGGGGCTAGCCCTGCCCACACCCCCTTTCCCGCTTTCCTCGCAATCCTCCCTCGCAATGCCGCACAGGAGCAGCGCCTCTCTCCCCGCGGTGCAGAGAGCGGCCCGGCCGTGGGTTTTTATTCCCGAGAGCCCGAGCAGCGGGAGTGTCCCCCGTGCCCGCGGAGCGCCCCGTGCCGGGCTGGCCGCCCCTCGCCTGCTCCCGGCAGGGCCGGTTCTCCCGCGGGAAGCGCCCCGCCATCCCGCCCGGCCCCGGCTCCGGCCGCCCCGCCGTCCCGCCCGGCCCCGGCTCC
>VYXF01012347.1:434193-462849 GCA_013397295.1 Polioptila caerulea | reverse complement strand
GCCTCGCCCGGCTCCGCGATGGGCTTTTCCCAGGGAAAGGCAAAGTTTCCCGCCCGGCTTGCGGCCGTACCGGGAAGCGCCGCCGTGTGACCGCCTCCGCGCCTTGCCCCGCGCAGGGACACCATGGTGCTGAGCGCCGACCAGGTGAGCCTCATCGGGCAGGTGTTCGAGTCCTACGTGCTGCAGCACCACAGGGACGAAATCCTGGGCATCCTCAGGAAGGCGGACGACCAGGCGCACTACCCCGTCGTCGTCGACGCCTTGACGCTCTTTGAGACCAACATGGAGATCGGGGAGTACTTCAACGCCTTCCCCAGCGAGGTGCTCCCGGTTTTCGACAGCGCGCTGCGGCTGGCCGCGCTGGCAGCGCTGCAGGACAGCGCGGACCCGGCACAGCTCAGCCTCAAGCAGAACCTCCACGCCAGGGTCTCGGGTGAGTGCCGGGGCGGCAGCGGGCTGCACCTCCCAGCCGGGACTGCCGACATTCTTTGGCTTCTCAGGGAAACTGCTCTGTAACAAACTATTTGGGCGCCATGGAATGAGCAAGTTTCATTCTCGCCGCTTCAGTGTTTGAAGCAGTAGGCAATCCTCAGTGTTAATTGAGCAGCAAAGGATACATGCAAACGCGTGGATGTGTGTAGGCCAACTCCCAAGAGAAAAGCTGTGGCCATCCCCGCAATGGTTGGTGTCTCTCACTGGGTCCAAGCTCAGCACTAAAGCCTTTCCAGGCCAAAGACTCCTCAAAGCAGCAGCTGGTCTTACATTATTTCTTTTAGACAGAAGGTGTAGAGAGAAGAAAAAGAGAGAAGGAAAAAAAAGTCCAGGGAAAAAAGTTTTAGGGGAAGATACATAGTTCCAAGGTTTTACTGCAGTTGACTTCCCTACTGTGCCAGTTGTCTCTCAGTCCTTATTGGCTCCAGCCACCTTCCAGAAGAAGCAAAGACTAAATTTTGAGTTGTCTTGTGACGGTTTCATGCGAAACTGTCGAATTTTATGCTTAACTAGTTGTTATAAAATTGCTTGTCATAAAATTGGAATGAACTGTTGGAAGGCGTGATGATTAGTGGAGGATTCAGTAATTTTTTCACTGCAAGATTATATATCATTATTCCTTACTATTGGGAAATTTTAACTAGCTTTGAGGTTTGGTAAATGTGGGATGCAGGTCCTGAGGCTGAAGCATCTTTTTGCCTGTTGTGGGAAGCTGGGTCAGCAGTGGCACCATCCCTTCAGGTCATTTCTGATCATAACGATTTGGAGCAATAGTCTGCAAAGCCAAGAGCTAGCATGTGTTTCCCTCCCCTGCCCTGTTGTGCAGTGGCTTATGATCGTTCAGTCTTTTGGCAGCTTGAATTTGGATAAATCACAGTTGTTAAATAGGCCTGTGTTTCATTCCAGTGAGTTTCCATAGAAATGTTGTAATGACAACACATACATCAGAAATGCATTTAGGCTGTGCTATTCAGGTGCTGAGGAGCTTGTACACAGTTGCTGAGTATGTGAGGTAAAAGGATGGCCTCTGTGCTGTACTGAAATTTGACCTCGGGCACCTTCCTGTACCTATGAAGGCAGGAATGAGGTAGAACTTTCCCCCTAGTGTGCTGAGATGCATTTACATCATTCGGGGCTTCAGCGTGAAAAAAGACTCCAAGTATAATTATTTGAAAAGCTGCCAGGAAGTATTAGAAGGCATACAGCAAGGAGAAGTGATCTCTGCCTGAGTAGTGGTGTCTTTAAGACATTCCTTTTCCTCTTATCAGCCTCTTGCTGGAGCTGATCATTCCTCCCGCAGTGATGTTTTGTCTAAATATTCCCTTATCAACCTCCAGCAAAATTACTCCCCTTAATCAAATAGTTTTAATCACTGATAAAAGCACGCCTGACTGATCATTGATAGAAGAATTCAGTCAGCAGACTAACATAATGCCATCCCTAAGCTGGAGAGAAGCTGGTGAAGAACAGGGAGAGTTATCCTTGAGAGGTCCAGCTGGGTCAAAATAACATCTGTCCACAGAGTTTGGTTAATGTTCTTTACCACCAAAAGGCTTACTGCTGAAGAAACAAAAGAAATACCCTAAATTTTCTATAGCCTTTTTTTCCACCCAAATTTTCTCATGAGATACTGTTACCTTTTAAGTGGGTGACTACCTTAAGGATTCTCATCTTGGAGTGCCACTTCCCATTCCCATGATAGATAAGGAGGGAATAAGAAGGTGGTGCACTATGCCTGGTGGGAGCAGCAGACAACTACCAGGAGTGTGGGTGATGGTATCTGTGTGTCAGGCTTGGAATTAAGTGAGGAAAAGTGATTTTGCATATACCAAGTGTAAGAAACAATCTCAACACCTTCTACCAATATGGACAGGGCATCTAGGGGTTCAAAAAAGAATTGGAGGAGTGTGGAAATGCAGTAATTAATAATGGATGATTACCCCGAGTTCACTGAAGAAAGTGAAAGATAAAGTTCTTAATCTGAATTTCAGCACTGTAGGAATTTGATTGTATAGCTTCTACCTTTTGCTACAAATCCATGAAATTATTTTTCCTACTTATTATTAGCCTGAGCACCACTCTGTTACTGAAGGCCAAGCTGCTTCTGATATTTTCTAATAGCTTTTTTGTGACTAATACAGTAAAGTTGATTCAAAGAGGCACATACTCAATTAAAGAGTTTGTCAAGCAGTCTAGTGTGATCAGAGTGAAGGCTCTTTTTGTCACATTTAGACTCTTGTCTCTTACAAAATTCACAGAAATGATCATCATATATCCTGACAACAGTGCTGCAGCTCTCTCTAGTGTGAGATGTGATGCATTTTGCAAAGCGTTTTCAGGGGCAGCAATACTGAACTAAGACAAAAATGCCAAAGCAGGTGGAGAAATAACAGGTTTATTTTTTTCCTGTGAGCTGACTAGAAATGCAAATCTGTGGTAGAACGAAAATTTCAACAGGCTCAGTAGAATATTTAAATAGCTTTATTAGAGTCAAACAGAAAAAAATTGTTTGCAGTTTTACAAAATACTTCCTTTTCCTGATTAGTTAATTCTACTTTTTCTACTTTATTCTCTTATCTTTTAAAATGAGTTTAATAATTTAAAATATTTTCTTTGAACAAAAGCAGAAGGTCAAATGTTGCTTAAAAGGATCAAACCGGAATGTTTCTGCATGTCTGAAATAAGGAATTTAGGTTTGAAAACACTGAAACAAATATGACATTTTTTTTTTAGCAGCCAAAGCCACTGAGAAGATTTTACTTAAATGCACAAATAGTTTTGGTCCCCTTATAAACATAATTTCCTAGCAGATTTGTAGTTTTACATCTGTTTCCTAGCTCTATTTTGGAAGTGAAGCTAAGAAATTAATTTAGGTTTGTAATTATTAGTATCTTGTAGTTCATTCCTAATTTCTGAATAGGCAATATTTTGCTCAGGTGAGCATTTCAAGACCATATATTTTTATAAAGACTTTGTAGGTTGTTGAGATTAATCTTCCTGAGGATTTCAGCCACTCTGTGCCAAGTGATGGGTGAACACTGGAGTGGGATCAGCACTCGACTGCACTGGCTGCTGGGGTGGAATTAGAGGAGAGCAAGTGGAAAGTGTCCTGTCACTATGCATTTGAATGTACAAGTGAATTTGCTTTGGCTGTGTTCATAACCCCTTTACATTCTTTCTGTGCTATCTTCCTTGTGCTTGAGGTTTACTGGTATGCAATGTGGATTTAAGGTCAAATGCTCTCCAACTGTGAGTTTGCTTGGACTTGAGAATTCACACAAGATTAGGAGCTACACCTATTTAACTGGGTTAACATTGAACCACAATTAAGTAGCATAATTAAAAATTGGTCATTGAGATAAACCAGTTGTAGAATAAATGGCATCTACCAAAAGAACATCTGAATTAATACAGATATGAGAACATCAGGATCTGTTTCCATGAATGGAAACTGTTCATGACTATTCACCCCTTGGCAAGAGTAGGAGAGTAAACTGGCACCATTTTCCGCTAGTGCTGAGTGTCTGATGATTTTCACCATCTGAGGACAATGAATCAGATTTATGGTACAACAGATGAATAGTTGAATCATGTTTATGAAACAGTAATAACAATGGCTACTGTTCATATGTCTGGCATGTTTTCTAATATTTCTGTTTAACTGCATTGTAAGTCCTTGTTTGATAAGCATAGCCTTATGCTGCACATATTTTTGTCTAACAGGTTTGCCTGTTTGCCCAGAGCTGACTCGAGAGCACATTCCTAAAACCAAGGATGTGGGACATTTTTTGTCTGTTACTGGCACTGTCATCCGAACCAGTTCGGTGAAGGTTTTGGAGTTTGAACGGAGTTACATCTGCAACAAGTGCAAGCACGTGTTTGCTGTCAAGGCTGACTTTGAGCAGTACTACACCATCTGTCGTCCAGCAGCCTGTCTCAATGAGGAAGGCTGCAACTCAACCAAGTTCACCTGTCTCTCTGGGACAACCTCTTCTCCTACCTGCTGCAGGGACTATCAAGAAATCAAAATTCAGGAACAGGTAAGGAAAAAAAAAACCCATAGACAAAAGGGGAAGGTATTAAAGTATAGATGTCTATTGTTGTTTAAAGCAAATGCCTGAGAAGACTGAAAGAAGCCAGGTAACCCATTGCTCTGAGATTTCCTGTCAAAGAGTTAAAAAATTAAGCCAACATGTAGACCATACTTAGACCATACTTCTCTTACTGCATAATCCCATTCAACATTGTACAAAACACCAGTGGTCAGTGAATAGAAGAAATTTCCATGGATGAAATTCCATTCCACATTGAATCCCTGTAACACCCAAGTGTGCATTGTTTCTCTAAGCACTTCCTGTACATGATGCTGATGTTCAGCACTGCTTCTGAGGGCTAAAGCTAGCCCAGCCTTGGCCAGTGCCAGCTGTAGCTGTGCAGTGTGGTCAATACAAGGTGTCTGCAAATGTTCTTCCCTTCAGCCAATATTGAACTCAACAATTATTGCATCTGTGATCCTTACAGAACCTGCATACAGAATTTGCATCTGTTTTCTGGTTGCAGCCCTGGGTGGAAGTACAGACAAGGTGGAGGAGAAATGTATGAAGTTAGAAATTAAGGTCTTAAAAGTTCTGAATACCAAAAAAAGTAAGGAAATAAAACTTTCTAGGAAATAAGTCCTATATTGCATGAACATATAATGATTGTTTCTGACATATGGGAAATCTCTATAGCTTATATTTTGTTATACTGTGTGACACACAGATCTCACTGGTAGGAAGGATTCTTCAGCAATATGGGCTTATTAAAACTAGGAGTGAATTTCCCTTGTGTTTCCTACTGAACTCTGCAAATAACTGTGCATGTGCCATCAGGACTGACAGTGATGTGAACTGCCTGTGGCCATTTAGATAATACACAAGGGTGAATTAACCTTCCTAGGCACCAGAGAGTGAAGGCATTTAGAATTCTAGCTTGTATGACCTGTGCTGCAGAAAGAAAAAGTATTTCTGATTGTTGTTCTTGTGCAGTGGTTACTCTTAAAACTATTGCAAGTTCTAAGTATCAATGGGAAGACTGCTGTTTGGAAATGGACTGTGACAAGATTGCACAGACTTTGCCCTGGAGAAAAGAAAAAGAATTGCAGGAGCTATTGGCACATTTGTCAATATGTATTTGGGTTTTCTTGGTTTCAATTGAATCCTTGACACTTAGGAGTAAACTTAATCTCAAACTGTCAAGTCATGGTTAAATATCAGAAAAATACAGAGGATATTCTCTCAGTATCTACTTCAGTGAAGGGTTATATAACCCATGGACATGCTTTAGTACTCATAGTCAACTTTACATATCAAAGAAGTATCTAGTAATAAATCAAATTATAATAAAAAAAAAGATCAGGTCTTTCAAATTACCTCTTTTAGTGAGCTTTCTTCAGCAAGATATTGAAATCACACAAGATCTCCCAGCACCAAGCACCTTCTGCTAATTTAATACCCAATTCCATTTCCATTAATATCAGCATTACACTTTCATTGTTAAGTTCAGGGCAGCATTGGCATCCTTACTATAAGTTTTGTGATAAAAAGCAAGAACTGACCTCAGTTCCAGGAAAGGACCGAGGCCAGAGCAGCTGTAAATTAAAGGTTTTTGGAAGGTGCTGTTCCTAAGAAGTGCCTTTCCTTCCCATCACCTAGGTTCAGAGGCTGTCTGTTGGAAGCATCCCTCGTTGCATGGTGGTTGTTCTGGAAGATGACTTGGTGGACAGTTGCAAGTCTGGTGAGGATATAGCATAAGTTACCTGTGTTTGTACCCACAAGCATTTTTGGTTTTCCATTTGAGACGAATCTCTGGCAAGTGACTGTCAGTGCTGGGGGCTCCTTAAATGAGGTGTGTTCATCTGTCACATTGCTGTTCCAGGCTGAACATTAGTGTGGCAGCTGATGATCATTCTAGAACATGTCATGCACCCCCAGGTGACATCTTGACTGTTTGACAGTTCAGTTTCAATAAGTAATGTGCTGTGACATACAGAAAGTGCATTAAATCTTGTTAGTGTAGAACACCAAACCTCCCCAGGAGATTGGGTCACACTGTGTGAGGTGCCCCTCCACAGCTTCAGAGAGCCAGGAAACCTGACCTCCTGTCTAAGGAGTACTGCAGGGGAAAAAAGCTACCTGGCATTCAAAGAAGCAGCTAATTGGCAGGAAGATGAATGAAGAGTGGTGTAAAAATGCTCAGATAGGCACATTTCCACAAGAAATTAATTTGTGGTTGTACTTTCTCAGAACACTCTGCTCAGAATGTTAACAAGTGATTCTGGGATTCACCATAAAAGTTACCAGAAGCTAAATAAGTTTTGACTAATTTTTTTTTTGTCTAATCAATCTAATTGAAAGAGCTTCTACAGTTTACCAGGATTTGCTCTCTTCTAAAAGAGGAAACAAGCAGAGGTAGATCTGTAAGAATTCCCCGTCCTTAAACAGAAGTGGAAAGACATAACAACTTCCTACCATAGACTTAAGCAATCTACCTTAACTTTGTTTTAGACTTACAGTAAAACTGCAGGAGGTTTTGCTTTTTGTTGTTAATGTTTTTTAACCTTTTAACTGTAACACAGGATCTAGATAACATTTTTGTGCATTACAGCTAGCTGAAGTGTCTGCATGTGACAAGTCAGATCTTATTTTAATTTAATTAAAATAATTATTTTAATATTAATTTGTAATATTATTTAATTTTTGTTGTTACCTCTAGGAGATGACATCACAGTGTATGGAGTGGTAATGCAGAGGTGGAAACCTTTCCATCAGGATGCTCGCTGTGACTTGGAGCTTGTTTTAAAAGCCAACTATGTTAAAGTGAACAATGAGCAGCTAGCAGGGGTTATAATTGATGAAGAAGTTCGCAAGGAATTTGAAGACTTCTGGGAAAGGCATAGGAATGACCCCCTAGCAGGTTAGTAGTTGAAAGCTTTTAAGTAGGGCACTTGATTGGATAGAGATGAAATTAGGAGTGAAAATACAGTGACTGAACACATTTTCCTCCCCATTATCCTATCTCATCACCCATTCATCAAGAATATATTTTTTCCCCTACAAGAACACAAAATTCTTATTTTAATATTACTGGGGTGGGGAAGGAAATACCAAACCTACTGCATTGATCTTCATTCTTTGAGCTTTGTATTGAAATCTTTCTTGGAACATTAATTAACTAGAAATGAGAAAGAATGTAAGTATCAGAAGGAAAAAAAAGAGAAGTGTTTTACAATCAAGAAAGAAGCATACTTCTTAGAAGAAATAGGGTGGACCAGATCTGCCTTTAGTCAGCACAGCAGTTGCCTCTGGGGTGCAAGCTGACACACTGTCTCTGCATCCCAAATTAAGCTCTGAATCTTTGCCATAGGGATTAGCACATCCCACCTTTAACATAACTCTTGGATGCCTAGGCCCCTGAGTTAGGTGCAGGGGAGCAGTTCACAGTGGCTTCCAGAACAGTCAACGTTCAGTATGCTGGGTCCTAAACTTACCATGGTCCACAGTCAACCACCTTGGAATTACCAGAAGCTCTGTCTGGAACTCTGCTCCTCACCATAATCTGAGTGCCTTCTTCTCAGTGCTACAGAAGCTCAGTGTACTCTTTAGGGTGTCCATCACTGAACTTTATTAGACTGATAAAAAACCTTGTAAAACCCTGTAAAAGGCTTAGTTTTTCTTCTCTAAAGACAAACAGGAGGAAAAGCAGGTGGGAACCTCCCTCAAATAAGCCTGCTCACAATAAGAAAGTGTAGATCCTGTCAATGTCAAAGATTCTTCAGAACTGCATTTCCTGGAAAGCAATTTAATTGCTAGCTTCCTGCTGTTTGGAATGATAACATTCCTTCCTTCTGTGGTTTGGAATGAAAATATTTCTTATCACTCTCTTTAGAACTGTTCAGAAAGTAACTCGGGATCTTTTTTGAAGGTCCCTTTTAATCTTCTGCCCAAGATGTCTGTTTCAGGCTTTTTGTCTGAATTTGAGTTAAAATTGAGGGCAGAGATCAAATCTGACTGAGGAGTCTGAGGCCATTTCACAACAGAATGTGTTTGTACCTGTACTGTTTTTCAAGAGATATGGTAGCTACTACTGCATTTTTGTCAGTCACTTAATTATGCTAACTCCTAACCATGGAGTTAAATCTCGAGCTGTGCAATACCTGAACAACATTCATAAAATTTCACTTTTGGATGGACAAAGATGTGTTAATTCCTTCAGAAGACCTCCAAATAAAACACATATACTTTAGGTCATCCATTAGGTGCCTATATTTTGCCAGTACCGTGTACTTGCATCTAAATTTGAAACATGAAGTTAAGCTCTCAAAATGGGTCATTTCTTTTATTCCCTAGCAATGGAAGTAACACATGGCATATAACCTGAGACCCCTTACGTGCTGGTAGTGTCAGAATCTCAAAGGACAGAATTAATCCTGTTACATACCTTCCACACCATCAGCATTTTCAGAGCAGATTGAAATATTCTGCTGCTGGAAAGAGGCTATAGTGGGGAGGAGGAGAGGGACCTGTGACACAAGGATCAAAGGAGAAGGAAGGTAACAATGAGAAAATGAGCACACTATGCGTGCACGGTGTGCCTTATTTAAGGCAAAATAAGTGTTAAAAGTTCTTTTAAATATGCAACACACCAGTTTTCTAGAGGACATTTTGAAATCTGTAAACTTCTAGGTTTCATAGCTTCTACACTTGTAAATGTGGAACAAAAGAATTTGCATGATGGCATTTCATTAGTGCCTTTTATCTTGCTATCCATACCATACATTCCTTAAATTGCAATAGGATTGACTTTGCTGCTTGTGATTGTGACATACCTAACTTCTCTGTATTGAAGGAAGTTTGGATCAAACAACTGCTCTCGGTCCCATTTAAAGAAAAAAAAAAAATTTAAATCTCCTTCCTACCCTACTCTTCTTGCCCAAATTATTTGTCAGTGTACATGGGAAACCAAGTTTTAACTCAGCTGAGTGCCATTTTTGCTCCTGTTTTAGGGAGGAATGAAATTTTGGCTAGCTTATGTCCTCAAGTTTTTGGATTGTACCTGGTGAAGCTGGCAGTAGCCATGGTGCTTGCTGGTGGTGTGCAGAGGACTGATGCTGCTGGAACTCGAACCAGAGGTTTGTATTGTTTCTAACAGTATCACATCTTTTGTAACAGTCACTCCCATCCCTGTCCTCACCCACGTCCCCCCCTCACCCTTCCAAAATCAAACCAGTAAGAACTTGGAAGCATAATCAGCCCATTTTCCTGAGTGAGAACAAGTTTTAGTCAATTTTACCTATTCTTCCAAAATCTCAGACAAGTTAAAGTGGGTGTCTAGACTTCCTCTTTTCATTTTAATTTTTCTCAAATAAAACCCAATAGAAGCAGAATTTCAGATTTCCATTAGGTAGAATATTAAAGGCAGCTGTTTTATCTAAAACATCTCACTTTTTTATTGTATAAGTGACATTTTGAATTTATTTCTAGTAGAATATTCCCAGCAGTATTTGGCATCAAAGGATGGAATCTTAATGTTTCCTTAATGCGGATCACTATAGTACATTAAAAGGAAAAATTAAAGGATTCATCTTACTTCCTAATGCCAGACTTTTCCATCTGTGATTGTCAGCACATCTCACTTAGTCTTGTAACTCCAAGTTACCTGCCTGCTGATTCTCCTTCTGTTATTAGATGGCAAATATGCCATGTGCCAGGTGGTACACAGGTCACAATCTATGTAGGTCATAATAATTTTTAAAAGTATGTCTCTGTATACAAATACAGGATTTTCCTAATGCTCCGAAAGCTGAATAAAATTATAGACTTCATATTTGAATTAAAGTTGTGTTTTGTAGAAAACAATTAAAAAATTTGAGAGCAATTCACTGAGATTGTAACAGCCAAATTATTTACTGCTGTAATTTCATTGTTATGAAATTACAAAGTTGTGTAACTGTTGGCAAAGAATTAATTAAGCAAAACAACCTGCTGATTTTGTTAGTCCATCTTGCAATAATTTTAATAGCTGAATAGTGGAATAGTAACTTAGACCTGGTATCCTTGTTTCATATTCAAGAATGAGCTGAGTCTGAGAAATGAGCATTCTAAAATGTAAGAACTCGTATTAAAGGAAGTATGTCAAATACCTGCTAATGCTTCACAAATACTTCATTGTAAATATTTGTCTCTTGATGACCTTATTGAACAATGTATTTATCACACCAAATTAATAGTGGAGAATTACATATTTAATGTATATATAGTGCTAAATTTTAGGTGAATATGACAAGTATTATTTAATCTGAGCATTTTGTATCGATGTTTGTCTGTATATGAACTGTCTACTCCTACATCACTGTTTTCCCTCAAGGTGAATCACATCTTCTGTTGGTTGGAGACCCAGGTACAGGGAAATCTCAGTTCCTCAAGTATGCAGTTAAGATAATGCCACGCTCTGTGCTTACAGCAGGAACTGGATCGACAAGTGCAGGTATGTGCTTCTGCAGCTGTAACAGGTTCACTCAAGTGAGTTTATATAGGAGCCTTCCACATATGTGAGCATACGTGCTCAGGCTGTTATGAGCACAGTTGAAGCAGAGAAGTGCTGTGGAGGCATATGAGGCCTGATCTGACTCTCTGCAGTCCTGTGCCTTTGTCTGTATCCATGAAGGACTGTGATGAGCTTCTAGCACAGAACCTTACAAGCCTCATCCAGAGCACCTCTCAGTGCTTTGCTAGCAGACAGTGATCTGGACCTGTATTTTTAGCATTTTCCAGCTATGATAAATAGGACATCTTTCCAGAGCTCATGCTGTGTGATGAACTAGCATCATTTGGTTTCTCCTGAACAGATAATCTCTCTTCTGTTCTTTTATGTGTTCTGTCTGGGCACCAGTTTGATTTCTGTTTGCTTTCTGGAAATTCACCTCTGTGTTGAGAAATTATTTCTTACCATGAGGATGGTTTTAGGATGGTTTCAGGGAGCAAGTGAGTTTTTTTTCTTGTTTTTTCTTTTTTTCTATTTCTTCCTTGTGTTAAATTTA
Organism: Polioptila caerulea; assembly: GCA_013397295.1. NCBI lineage: Eukaryota > Metazoa > Chordata > Aves > Passeriformes > Certhiidae > Polioptila > Polioptila caerulea. The sequence continues at coordinate 451,280 of VYXF01012347.1, read as the reverse complement.
GGTATGTCCCAGCTGGCTCTGAACACCAGGCATCTTTGCAAAGTCTTCTGGGACAATGTACAGGGTCAGATTACATCTGCCAATGGCTTTATCTGAACAAATGAATATACTACTTGTATGTTCAAAATCACAAAATTACGGTCAAATCCCAGTGTCTCAGCTAGCATGTGTAACTTCAATATTTCTCAGAGAGTGCTGCTTATCATTTTATGTCTGGGAAACAGCATTATTTGTACATGGGAGAACCAGAGGATAAATCTTCCCCAGTTCCACAGCTGTGTATGTACTGAGCCTTCCATAACTGTGGAAGTGGAATATGATGGTGAACAAAGACACTCCTGTGTGCAGGCAACTTGTCATGAAACACTTGTCCCTCTGACTTTCCATTCAAACTGTTAACAAACAGGTCTGGAGAGAAGCCAGTGAGAAAATTTTGGTTTGTCATAATCTTTTCTCCACTTTTTGTTCTGTGTTAAAAATTGAGAACAGTCTGGATAAGTTCAGATTTGCTAAGGGACTCGCAGTGACCTGGAGTGAAATTTTGCTGTGTATTTCAATGTGACTTTGCCCATTTTTATTGGTAGTGATTTCCTGTGTCAGTTGCTCTCAGTCTCTGATGTTGCTGTTGCCTTCTTCACCACTTCTCCCTGCCATTCTTCACATTCCATATGATCTGATTTCCAGCTCAGCCATGATGGCTAGGTTCAAAGACATTTGCCCTGAAAACAAGTATTGCAGTTTATATGCTTGCTGTGGTATATGTGCACTAATGATGTGTGGAGATGAAGTTTCATGTCATGAAAGGATTGTCTTGGGCCTTTAGATCATCTATATTTCACTTAAATATTCCTTATTTTTCAAAAACTTGTCTCTCAGTCCCTTTTTCCAATATCTGACAGCAGCACCAAATTTCTACTTCAGAATTCTTCAGGACTGTATTCACAAGTGAAACTTGAGTGCCTAGCAAGGAATCTTATTATCTGTAGTTTAATGTTAGGGAACCTTTCCATGGCTAGAACTGCTGGACTAAGGTATTAACTTCTAGACCAGGAGTTTGGATGTTGTCCGAATTACTATTTTCTTTGCCTTTCCTGTGCAAGGAGTGTCTTACAAATCTGCTTGTAGCTAGCTGTATCTAACACTGATTTTTGTCAACTTGTTCTCTGTGCAGAAGCTTCAAATTAGTTTGGAGAACTATTAAACTGCTTTACTTTCCTTGTCATAATTGAACACTTTGAATTACCAGTTTCTGCTTTCCCATGAGAGGACACTCCTAATGCACATTCTTCTCTCCAGTGTGAATATTAAATCTCTTAGTTTCACTTTCAGCTAGTTCCTTACTGTATATAAAAAACAATCTGAATTGCATTTAATTCCTGGCTCTGGGATTACAGTCCACATAGGCCAAAAGACACACCTGAGATCGGGTAAACCCTGAATAACTAAGTCCTAAAAGCTGGGTCCCTCTTTTAGACAAAACTGCCGGTATCTAACCAGCCTTTAGTAAGATTCTGTGTTCACTGACATATCTTGTGCCCTTTACCCATCTGGTACTGTTTTAGGACACGAGCTATTTAACAAGCACTGAATTAGAATTTTGCATCCCAAACTGTGTCACACCAGTTTTACTTGGTTTTTTGTGCAAGCATTTATTTGTACCAGGACAGCGTATTAGGTCATTAACATTTTCCTTGAGCCAAAATTCTCTTTCTTTCCTGGTCTACCTTAGGTATCACATACTCTAGATCCACTATGATACTTTGTGCTCCTGCAGTATCATGTGCCTGCTGCAGCCCGTTAACCCATACAGGCGTGACTGGAACTGGCTTGCAGAATTTCAGAAAAGAGTGACCTAACTCCTGCACTTTATCTGCTGTTGGGCCTCTGCTCTTTTAATCAGGTTCCTGCCTTCCCCTGCACTTTCTAAACTAAGTCTGTGCTATGTTACCTGATTCAGAAAGTACAAACCAGGAGATAACATTGCTTTCTTGCTGAAGGTTTGGAAGACCTTCATCTTTCTATCTCACCCAGAGGCTCAAGTTGCCTGCTTGCTGCAAACAGCCCTTACAAATGACAGATAATTTGTTCTCTGTTTTGAAAAAAACAGAACTTTACCTCCACTCAGTGAATAAGTTTCTGAGCTTACTTGTTTTATTAAGTTGGCTTTCTTGCAAACATTTAGCAGGAATTTTCTGTTGCAAATTCTCTACAAGTTTAGGACATATATGAGGAACTGGGGTTTGTTCCTCCCACATCTCTTTAATGATAGTTGGCAGGCAGACCAGCCTACACACAACAGCTCAATGGCAAAAGTTTATTTGACCACTGTAGAACTTTGTAATCAGTAAATGAAAGATGGGGAAACCATCTGTCCCACTGTTTCATTCTGTCTACACTGGATTTTTTACAGGCCTGGTTCATTCTCCCTGACTTGTGTCTCATCTGAGAATCACAGGGAGTCATTCAGCTACCTTTTATTTTTAGAAATTGATACACAGTTTTCCATAAAGATAGAGACTTAGGGAGGCTTAACAAGATCTCTCTGGGGGTTCTCACCTTTCTTCTGAGTTAAAGAAACTGTTTTGCAATCCCCAGAGGCACAGTGCTGCTTATGTACATTTGGATGAGATAATGACTCAGTAAGAAAACACTTTCTTACTATAGTAAGAAAATATTTCATTTACCTCTGGAGCCTGAGATTTGCAGTGATCAAGTGTTGTGCAACAGGAACCAACACATGCCAGCTGCTGGCAGGTCTGGAGCTCATGGACATGCAGGCAAAAGTCATTCTGCTGCTTTTGATTTGAACAATATGAACTATTTGAACAACATTTGATTGTTCACATTTCTGAAAACTTTGTTTGGTGTTGCATCCCTCCACAGATGGATGCTTAAAGAATTTTGTGAACAGTTTTTAACAGCTTGCCTAAAAATCTGGGAGACTATCAGCTGTTTGTGTAGCTCTCCAGTTCTGTGTAACATGCCTTTCTGAGCTGTGTGACATGCACCCTTCTGGCCGCTCCTCTAGAGCCCCTGCAGAGCCTTGCAAGTACTGCCTTTTTGATGGTATTTTGCCATGTGTAACACTGTCCATATCATGCCAACAGCAGTTTGCTACTGATTTCCTTCCTTGTCATTGAAGGGAACTGATTCAAGGGGAAACCACCTCTTTTCTTCTTTCACAGTAAGCTTTCCCCTGTTAGGCAGGCTTCAGGTGCTAACAGCTGTCTCTCTTCTGATCCATTAGAAACCAATCCAAAGTCACTGACATGAGCCATCCAGCTGTGGTTATAAATAGAATACAGGGTGTCAGTATCCTGAGGTATGCAAGACTCTGAAACTGGAGATATTTTTCCCTCTGTGTAGATCTCCAAACTGTCCCTGTGCCTTCCCTAGTTGATACATGCCAAAGTAGTGCCAGGAAACCATTTTCCACCATGGATTCGTACTCTGTCCCTGATAAACTTATTAATCCAGATGCAGCCTTTGGGTCACTTTTCTCTGATCACCACTTCTATCATGGGATTGTTCTCCTGAATACTTATAATTGTACATTAAGTATTTTCTATCAGTATGTTATCTGAAAGTATTTTCTTGAGAGCATAGCTTCACTGGCTTTTCCTTCAACAGCTGGGCCTCAAGTTGGAAAGGCCTTGGCTCTATAGGAAGTCTACTAAACTTGTTGAAGGAATGAAAATTGAAGCTGTGATGATCAAATATTGTCAGACATGCCCCATCTGTAACAATATCCCATCTCTTCTTTAGTCCCCTTAATTTCTTCTCAGTAATGCTATTCCAAAATAGCTTTGTCCTGAGAGAGCTTACCTTGACTACCTGCATGACAGAGATTTAGCCAGAGATACCTGTCTTCAAAAATGTTTTTTTCAAACATCTTCATATCTGAAGGCCCATTGTTAGGCTGGATTAGAAGCACTGCAGGAGCAGTATCTTGTCATGTTGGATGAAGGTTTCAGGTCTTACACATTTCTAACACCTCCAGGCCAGCCCTCATCAGACTTTTTCATCCTGCTGTTGAAATGGCAGGCATTTCAAGCTGTTGAGTTTTGGATGGAGAACAGATGTCTTGAGCATTTCCTTTACCATACTGTTAAGCCCCTCCTTCTTTACAGTTTGTGTAAGTGTAGGTTTGCCCACCTTCCTAGTGAGAAAGGACAAACTGGAGGACACACTCTATTTTGAAAGGTTGACCTCCTTATCTCATGGAGCAAGGGAGTTTTGGAGGAAGACCAAAGAACTCCATAAAAGTTTCTGCCAGTTCAGTTCAGCCAGTTCTTAGCACTGCTGTAACATGTAGCCGTTGTCTCCAGTATCCGATGTAGCACACACACCTCCTTGCTCTGACTTTCTCTTGTCAGCAGTCACACCCCTCAGGCCATGGACAGTGAGTACCCAGCCATGCCTCCAAAACTGCATTACCTAAAGCTGGAAATGTCTGAGTGTATCCTCCCTCCATCTCCTCCTGAAATGACTCTCTAAGTTCCATGTAGAAGCCTTGAGTTTGCCTTTAAGAAAGCTTTCCTAGTGCTTCCACCTGGCTCTTCCTTCTGTCATTTTTGCCAAGACCAAAAATCAAGGAAAACGCTCTCCATCTTCTCCAGCCCTGCTCTCCTATCACACACTACCAGACCAGCTTTTAAGAAGCAAAACTATAACTGGAAACAGAAACAGGAGGGCCTAGGAAGAATTCCACACACACTGCCAGCCCTTACAGGTAGTTGTCAGTTTTGCTGCTTCTTCTGTGCTGGCACTTGGCAGAGCCCCTCCTACCAGCAACCAGAGCAACAATTAACCCATCATCGCCTGACCAAACTTCTATGGCTCTCACAATAAATGAGATAATCTGTACTCTTGCAGACCACTGTGCTATGGATAAGGAATAGGGTAGTTAGGTGTGTGAAAGATCTGCGTTTTTCCTAACAGAAGCCAGAAGATTTAGTTAACTTTGCCCTTTTCTGTCTTTGATAAATGAAGATTTGCTAGGAATGTGCATAGCACATTCGGGGTTTTCTTTTTTCCTTCCTACCAGCATCTTCAGATGTCGGTGGACAATTAGTCTAGCTGCAAGTAGCTACCTTTCAGTCTGAGCTGACTTCCACAAAATCAGCAGCTGAGGCACTCCAAAGAAAATAATAGACTGTCAGATCACCAGATTTGTGACTTTGTAACTCCCATCTCAAGAATAGAGTGCCTGGTAAGCCATAAACTAAGTTACTGTGGTTATTGTAGCGAAGTTCCGAGTTGCTTCACTTTTGATTGGTAGTAAGGATTGCTTTTTCTGTGAAGCTTTGTAAAGCCACTGGAAAGATTAAATTTCACTAATCTCCATTTTGATGGAGCTGGAACCATTTTGCCTCCTTCAAATTTGTGTCATAGTAATTCAGATGGAAGGTGATGCCTGAATAAACCAGTGGCTGTAAGTGGAGGGACAATTTTTTTTCAAGCTAGACATAAAAACCACACACATTTTTCATCCATGTTACTTTGGCTAATCCACTTACTTCTTTGTACACGAATAACCTCTGATAAGCATTATGACAGTCTTATAATGGCCTGAGATGAAAACACAGTGAGATACATCACCAATCCTGTCAGCAGAGTCTGCAGCATTCTTTTGCATCTTGGTGGCCTCTGCAAGTAAAGGTTTGTGGCAAGGTGAATACATCTTCAGAGCACTTCAGTTTCAAGGTTGATGTCAGCACTGGTTGGCTGTGTCATGTGCACAGATCTGCTGTTCTAAAATGTTCAGAGATCAGGGACAAGTCTTTACATATGCCTTACATGCATTCTGTCTTTTAATACCACTAAGTTTGTGCTGTGATGTTGCCTGAAGTCTCTGGGGGACTGGAAGTTAGTCCCTCAAATTCTATGTCTCTGGAACTTGATTTTGTCAGGAAATGCGATACTCAGAAGCCATGGTGTATAGATTGCTAAGATCTGGACAGAGTTGCAAAGACCTGAGGCATACAGCCTCTCACAAAGCAGAGAAATGCCATTTATCTTGCAAAGATCATGAGGTAGGGTTGTTTGTCTCCAGTTTTCACCAAGCACAGCATTCTTTTTCCTGCTAGTGGTGGGTTGGCCCTATCCAGGCCCATGAGCGTATCAGGTAAGGTGGTGCCAAACTCCACTGCAGTGTCCTGCCACAGTCAAGCCTGAAGTTTATTGCACCCACGTTCTCACGCACAGATGACTTTTCAGACTGACAGCAGAGCTTCACTTTTCCATTCCTCTAAAATTAATTGGTTTGCTGGGTGACATTGTTTTGCTGACTATATTTTGTAGTTGGTTTTGCAATAGCAGCAAAGTTTGCTTCTATCACTTTGTGGCATATGCTTCTAAAAAGCCTTCATGCTATCAGTGGACAGATTCTGGTTACAGCTTGTACTTGGATCATGTTTTCATTTGAATATTCAATAGAGGCAAGAGTTTGAGATACTACTACAGTAACCTTAATTCAAAGCTGACTTCACAAGCCTGTCAAATCCTTCAGCAGATAACTAAGTTATTTATATGATAACATTTATGAGATATCTTAAACAGACTTATAAATATAACATAAAGTGCATGAAAAATCTCAAAATACCACTAAAGACCTAAAAGTTGCAATATAATTGAAAATCAAAGATAAAGTTCACAGAATTTCAACCCTCAAGTGAAGTAACTGCTAGTTCAGGGAACCAGTTCTTTGTGTTATGTCATACCGATGTGTGTTAATATTTTTAGATTTCTGCTTATCACTTTAAACAATTAGAGAGAGATTGTTAAGAGCACATATTAGAACTAGGCCTCCAAATATTAATGGATTTCATTAATTCATTCATCTGCTCTCGACAGGTACTGCTGAGTTACCATACAAGAAAAACATTCAGATCAGGTCACTTTTTTCCAGTTTAAAAAACATACATTTGAAATGCAGACAATTTCACTAATGATGTAGAAAGACAGAAACACTGTCTGGGACATCTTTATCCCCATTAGAGAATGCAGAAAGAGAACAGAAAGCATTCTATTTTTATTCAGAGCTACACTGTCAATCATCATGAAATCTACCTTTTTTTGAAGGGCCCAGAACCTACAAGGGTTCATAATTTGGGCAGTGACTAGTAAATAGTAGTTATATATTCCTGTAACCTGGCATGACAGATTACAATTTAAATGCACATACAGGCACAGTAAATATAAATAAGGCTAATGAGGATTGGAAGGAATAACTAAATTCTTAAGTATCATAATAATGTCTCAAGTCTTTACAAGTTATTGCTTAGTTCCTTTTATCTTCAAAGATGCCTCAGGTAATAGGGATGTCTCACTGCAAGAGCTTCAGGGCAAGTAATGTACTCTTCAGTGCAGCATGCCTGCCACAACAGGGTTTATACCAGTAACTAGGATTGCCTTAAAGGCTAGAAAGAAAACAGAGAAGTTTAAAATTCCAGGTGTTTCTTAAAAAAATGAAAAAGAACACCCAAACTCCTCACTGCTACTGAAAAAGACTACAATAAAGCATGCCTGAAAATAAACATATTAACATGTAGTGATCCATAATAATCTTGCAGAAGAGCATATTTGGGATATTCACACTGTTAGTTTTGAGACTTAATCTAGTATGTGCTTGCATCCTTCCAACCACTTGTGTATGCTATTAGGGTGGCTGAAAAAGGGCTCTTTCCTGAGGTACCCACCCCAATCCACATGAAACACTGTCCTGAACAGAACCACAGTTTGACTAAACAGCAGCAGCAGATTTAAAAAAAAAAAAAAATCCTAAAATCCAAGATAGCAGATGGTAAATCTCAAATTGCAGGCTTTAAGTAACAAGTATGTGCCTTGAAAGGAAAAGAAGCTTGCACCTAAAATTATACTGTGCTGTCTGCTTTAAGAGCAAAAGGACATTTTTGGACTTTGTTTGTTATTAAGAGATACTTTCTTTCTTTGCACTTCATCTAATGACAGTTTTGTTCTTAAGATGCTATTAAAGGGCACTTTATATTTGGCAATCTGGATAGCAGAGATGAGGACATGGCATTATTCCTTAATTTTGCCTGAATGTTTTAACTTTGACTTTTTTAGCTTTTAATAGTGCTTACAAAGTAAGGGGGAAGGGGAAAGAATACATATACTTTAATCAGGTTTGGTTTAGACCACATAGAATAACACATTAGAAAAAAAAGGCAATTACTTAAAAATAGTTGTATTTATATTTCACAATCTGCTCAAATACTGTTTGTTTGTTGGGTTTTTTTCTTTTTTTTTTTTTTATAAACTTTCTACAGGATGTCTTAAAACAAGTTCTTCACATTGCTTCAACTATGTACTTATGGAATTTGAGGGAAATAGTTCTGGTTGTTTTTACAGTTTAACACATATACAGTACCAAAAAGATGGTGGTTAGTCACATGCAGTCCATATGAGATTCTAACATAACATTTAGTGAATTTTCTGATGTTGACCACCCCTTTGATGCTGAAGGTAATGCATCTGTGGAAAGCAAGGACTGTAGATTTGGGTTACTGCTCTCTGCATCTTCCAGTTTTTCAGTGTTGTCCTCCCAATTAATGTGGAATCTTGTGACTCTGGGATTAGATGCCAAAATATTCCTTTGAAGCTGGGAAAGAAGAAAATATATGGATTGTAACGTGTATATCTCAAACTGGAGTTCATATGCATTTAGATTTTTTTCCCTTTCAGTCCCTACAGCATTGTTGCATTTGTTTATGTATGCAGCAAATAAAAAAAGCTGATTTTCTCTCTATTTTGAAAAGGGGTGAAAGATGATAAATAGTTACCTGGAAGATGGCAACTTAGCACCAGTGGACACTCACTATGACAGTTAAGACTGATCACAGGAAAGGTTTGCTTTGTCGATTTTATTCTCCAAGAAAGTGTACTCTCATTAAGCATGCAAACTAAAAAGACCATTTCTCTTTTAGAACCTAGTAGAGCTTATTACCCAATTAATCAATAACTTTAATAACCTTCTACTTGTGCATTCCCATTTTATCCCCAAGTCACCTTGAGGACTCTGTATACAAATATATGATAGCTTTTGCTGTTCTCTTCCACAGTAGCAAAGCTAACTTTTTATATAAACAGAGAATGCAGACAAGTAGTTCTTTCTAGGCTTTCTAAATTCAAGTGCTTAAAGGGAGTAACCATTTTGGCATTGACAACCAATATAACAAAAAAAGTTATGTTTTAAATGAAAGAAATAAAGAAGAATGGAACATACCCAAAGTTTAAGAAGCCTCAATTTTTACTGTAATTTTCAGAACATAGTATCTGATCACTGAAAATTAAGTTAAGCATAGAAAAACATACCATTTCACTTCATCTTTTAATTCTAATCCTGGTATAATTGTTACCATGAAGAATACATGTTTTTTTAACTTTATCTGTGTATTTCCTTTGTCAAACTAGACATTTATCAGATAATCATCCAACCAGGCTACCCACGTTCTCTCATTTTACACCTAATTTGTTTGTTAAAGTTTTGCAGAAACTGTAGCTCTGACACTAGAACAGCTGAGTAACAAACTGTAGTAAATGAGTATCTACAACTTAGTTCCACGTTGATTGGCCTAGAAAAAAACATTATTCTCTTTTTCTGAAGAACAGAGCCACTTTGTAAACAGTGATGCAGGTGGAAATATTTCCAGTGGTTTATTTCACAGTCAGTGTGAAGGTACAGCCAGGTCTTTAAGATGGTGGAAATTTTATATGGTTTCTCAGTATTTCCTAAATTTATGACAACTACATGGCACCTGTAGTTTGTCCCCCCAAGTATTTTCCATTATTTGATGCCTCATTCCATGCACTTTATGAAATCACTTGGGGTTTGAGTTTGTTCCTTAAAAACCTCTTTCTATAAGCATACTTCTGATAGATGACTAAAACAAAACACCTTAGAAAAGCCTTACCTTAGAAAAATCTGGCTTTACTGGTGGATTCTCTCTCAGTTCTGTTTCAGTATATTCATTGTTTACATAGTAGCCGACTCTAATAAATTCTTGACCTCGGTAAGTGCATGTAATTAGCACAACTGTTACACCTACTGCATCTGCATCTGGAATAAGCCCTGGGTTAGGTGCATCAGCCTAAATGTAAAAGGGAAAGAGAAATTAAAATTGAGAGCACATGCCTACCTAGCAGGGGAATCTCAAGTAGTGTGTTTCAGCAGCTAAGTAGCGACTATATTTAAAATTGTTCAAGTTAACCAGAAAATATACTGTTTTCACAACATCAAGCCTAGATTTAGAACACCATCCTCTAACGACAGAATTGGAATACAGTAAAATTGTTTGCTGACATTTCTCATGGGCAGTTGGCCAGGTTTGATCCAAAATTCCTTTTAAATATATGATCAGTTGAACCATTGTTCAGACAGGGGTACCAACATCACTCCAGTCCTACAGTGCCATGGTCCCTCCAGCCCATCTTGGTAATTTAGTAGAGCAAGATTATTTTCTCATACACCCTTCAAGGTTGAATTGGTCTGTATGTGTGCTCTTAACAAGACTAAATCCTTAAAACTACAGACTGTAGATTACACTTCAGCAAAAAAAGGGATGGGCTATAGTAAGGTTTGAGCTGTTCCACAGATTTCTAGGGAAGGAATTAAGTACTTTCTCTGGTTTCTTTCCTAATACCTATATTCATTAAAATTTAGGTAGTTAAATGCATCATCTCTCCAAGACACCTGAACATTTTCAGCCAGTATGCAAACCTAATTAATAAGCAACTGATACAATCTTCCTCAATGTCCTTATTTACCATGGCTCTGCAGTTACTTATCAATAAAATTTGCCTCATAAATTGTGGCTCATGTTAGTCCCTTAAAATGCCTCCTAACTGTGGGAACCCAGAGCTTGTCCTTGACTGCTCTGGGGGCTCAGGGACCTGTGCAGAAGGCCCAGAGGGCTCNCGGCAGGACAGAGAGAACTGTGTTCTAGATAAGCTATTATAAACAATAATAAAAGTATCTGAAGACCGAAGATTTGCACGTCTTTCTTCTCCTGGGCAAGGAAAAGGACTTTAACACCTTGGGGATTCTCTCAGAAAAAGCAGAGAGATCCCCACACCTAACCATCACATTTATTGAGAAAATGTGATGCCTGATTCTGCTGCAGGATTTAAAGTAACAGCAATCCAGGCATAGTAAAACAGCTTCATATTTACAATTCCACATGCAGCTCTGAAGTCAACAATGAACACCCATGTTGTGAGAACAAGCTGGTATTAGTAATGTGTGCTCAGATGGTTTGGGTGTAACAAACCTTGCCTAATGACAGAGGATGAATGGAATTAATTCCTGTTGTCCCTCTCATGCCTACTTTTCTGTAGTATTTATATGCTCCAGCGTGGTGAAGTTTGGCAGCTGCTGCTCATACAGCATTGGCATCTACCCTTTACCACTTCAATTCTAAGCCTTCAAACCAGTCTAGCTTTTTGTGAATCAAATCTCTCAGGTAGAATAACACCAGAGAGAGGAGAAGAAACCAGGGAATCAGGTAGAACTCTTCTTCCAGCCCTGAAGGAAATAGAAAGTGACTGAATGGCTTTACAACTAGCATAGGGGAATGGAAAAGATGGCCAAGGAACAGAAAAAACACAGAAGCTTGAGGAAATAACAAGAACCACCAATACAGATTAAATCATTACTTTGATTCAGCAGTCTTGTTCTAACACTTCTCAGAACTATCTGATCACTTTAAATTCCACAGTAATGGGCAACAGAAGGACCATGTTCCATTTAACTCCCCATTAAACCCAACTCACATTCTAATGCAGCATCTTAGTTTTCCAGGTTCCCACTGTCATTTTCCATCTTGTAATATCCTATGACACAGTTCTGAACCCAAGGAAATACTCTGTTCTAATCCTACTTATCTCTCAAGCATTGTTTTGCTGCATGCAAAAGACACTGAAGACTGTTTAAAACAGTTTTCTCAAATTTTCAACTTCCTGTTTTTGTCAAACCTCTTAATGACTCAGGAACCAAAGATCATATTACAGGTGGAAGCAAAAAATAAGAGCTTGGTATAACCAAATGATAAATAAGCAGATTATCTGCAAACAGATATTTTGGTGGGCAGAGACAGTAGATTAATTTTTGCATAAAATCACTGTCTTAATATGCTATTCTTATGCTATAAATTACTTAAGAATTTTATTAAATCAGTCCGTGTGTATGTTGCCTTGAATTATCTTGTTTTTCCACATGATATTTATTCACACAGCTATTACTGCACATTAGGTGGCAAAGGTTATATGCCCAGTTAAGGACAGTAAATTATCTATGTGCATATATGCTTAAAAAGAAATTTCTGTGATTTTATTACAAATTCCCAAGAGAATCAAGAAAGAATCAAGTTTCACTACATATATATTGGCATTTAGAAATAAATAGGCTAAGCTGTGGGTCTGTACTATTGAAACCCTTTTAAAAGTAATGTTTTGGGGTTTTAAAACAAAAAGCTGCTTTTCTAAGTCTGAAAAGCACAATAATTGTCCATCTTTCTGTAAGGCTGAATTCCCAACCTGATCCTCATCTTTTTTTCATCTAAGGTATTTTTATCATCCTTGGTAATCTGTCTGTGTGGTACTCCATTTTAGTTGCTATTTCAGCCATTTTCCTATCTAGAAAAATCCATAGCACATTATCTGAAAATTTTGCACTCTTCTGCGAAAGTCCTTTCCTTATGCTATTCCCCACAAACACCATCTTTTCTTTGTATCACATGCCTCCTGCAGTTCTGTTTTGCCCCATTCTTGCCTTCCCTTGCTTGTTTTCTCTGCCTCTGTTTCAGCTTGGTGAATATAAAATGGCTTCAGTCATCAGCAAAGGCTTCTTGCACCACTGTGGGTTTTGGTGGTCTCCTGTGTACACATGAGCTGAGTCCCACCCTCACCTGAAATCCAGAGCCTTTGAAGCTTAATATACTCAGACCTAACCATACTTGCATAAGAAATAAAAATGATATTTTAACAGAGGGAATCACTTACAGGACCTACTCCAATCTAAGCAAAATCTCTACACATCTCCTCCTAATTTAGCTGTAGTGTCATTTATAACCAGGATACAATTGCTGAGTCCATTCTACAGAAACTGCAAGACCAGTAAATTTAATTTGAGACCTGCCCCATCATACAGCCAAAACATGCCTTTTTTAGGCACCTGCTTCTTGCTCCCTCCCATCACTATCAACAAGGAATCTTCGGACCTTTGACTGAGAACAGTGCATCTTTTATATTAGAAATGTAAATGAAAGCTGATTTTCCAACATACAAACACAAAGCAGCCACTTCGAGAGCAATAGAGGATCACCTATTTCTGACCAATTAATGCCATAAGCTATAATGGCTTGATAATGGAAAAACTTGATAAATGATGCATTTGTTACACATCTGCTTTATTTGTAGTGTGGAAAAATTAGGCCTGGCTCCAAAACCAAACAGAAATGTTTCAACACTGATTTGCACGTATGTGGTTGATAAACGCTGCAACCTCCAGTCTAATCCTATTCCTTAAGCCTGTACTTTAAGGAAAAAATGAAAACAAAAAGGCCCAGAATAAATAAACACCCCCAAAATGCCAAATAAGCTACTTTTCCTGGAACTTACAGAATTAATCAGGATGCCTCACAAACGTTGATATTATTTAAAACCAGTTAGAGTAACCAGGAGATATAAAGCAGTGTATTCATCAGCACTTTTGGGTTTTTTAATCCTCACACTTCAGCAGGCATTTGCCATTAGTTAAGTGAATTTATAGTATTTGGGAAAATAGCAGGGTGTTTCTACAATAAGACATAGATCTGATTTTTCATTCAATGGATTTTGGTGTCAGTTTGCAAGAAAATTTCTAGTATTTCATAGAGAAAAATGTGTTAAGTTTTAATAAAAAATACAGTTTGGAATAAAAAAGAAGAACAAAAAAAACCCCACCACCAAAAAAGAAATTACACCAAACGAAAGAAAGCTTCTGTAAGAATTCAGGCAAGTCTACTTCAGGTTTTCCCCCTGCCTCTCCCAGAGTTAAAACAGAAACAAGACTAGGCCACTAAGCCATCTTAGTGCTGCTCTTCCCCTGTTTTGTTTTCCTTCATTATTCCTTATTAACTTTTGCCTTTAACAGCAGTATTTTGTAGGACTGTCACATGGTCTAGACTCTTGTGCAGTAATACCTCCCATTTATAACTGAATTTCTATCTTTATTTTAGAAATCACTGTATTTTGTTATGATTTAGCATGCTTAGCCAAACATTACAGCTGAACATGTGTTCTGCCAAACAGAAACAAACTTCTTGATTGTTCTGGCTGGGCTTTACAGTTAGTTTGTTAGCCTGATCCTCTAAGGGTGCTGTCTACATTTAGCTAGTGCTCCTGATTGTCTGAAACTGCCACCAGCAGCAGAAGAGGTGAGCCTGATGGTCCTTGTGTAAACCAGGCAATTAGCACTGCTGATCATGATCCAGACTGGTTAAAATTAACAGTAGCTATGGGAACTGTGCTTTTATCAATTATTAATGATACCACAAATAAAAAATATAACAAGAAATAGTAGAGGCAAGAAGTACAAGCTCAAGAACAGACTTTAAAGGAAAGTATATCATACCTGAGGAGCTCACTGCAATATTTTTTTACCATTGTTTTTCAAGTGCCTCTTAGTTTGATACATCTATGCCTAAACAAATTAGCAAAACTATTTTAGAAACAGTTAAATCAAACTTACCTGAAATACAAACATGTGTCTGCCCGCAGGAACAGGTCCAACTAAAACAGAGTCTAACACCTGATCATACTCTTCACTTTCAGCTGAACCCACATAAATTATTTTCCATTCCAAATCTACATAAAAAAAAAGAAATAAAAACAAACATTATTTCTCATGACAGTTAGGGGTCTTCCACTCTTTCCCATCTACAGTTTTGCATAGCCTAAAATTACTTCTTTGGCAACAAGCCTAAAAAACAAGGACCTGTCTTCATCAATTTACTGATGCCTGACCCTGTCCTCATGAACCAGATCATCCCACTTTCTCTCTCTAGTCAGCTGTACCACAGGAATCCTTCTATTTTCACAGTGAAGTTAATTTTCAAATTTTATACAGAGAACAGGCCCCTTTTACTAATTGGAACCTGCGTTGTGCATCTTCTCAGTCTGTCAGAATGGCTGCAGCAGAGGGATGATGCCTAAAAAACATCAAATCCTTGAATACTGACTAACCTCCCAAAACCAAAATTCCCACCTTCCACATACACACCTCACAGTTTAAATTACACAGATCATGGAAAGTAGTTAATTGAGTAAGAAACCCACTGGGTAAGCTCCAGGCACACTAACTGTATGCCCCCATTCCTTCATGTGTCACTTGTGTTACCCAGAAGTACATAAAATTGTGACAGTGTGACTAGGCCATATTCTTAAATATAGTGATGTTTGGATATTATCTACATCCTGAAATGGAATTATAGGCTAAAAAAAACCCAAAAAAACAAAAAACAAAGTTAGTGTAGCATTTTGCTTCTTAAAGCCATTCACTAAACCTCAACATTTAGTACAATTCAGTTTTTTCTAATTCAGCCTCTCCCCTACAGATGTTTTAAAGTTGAAACTGCAAATTAGTGCAAATTAGCTCTTCCCAGGCCAGCTCTTCACCTCACCTTCCCAATTCAAAAACAGTATTATTCACACGTATGAAACTTATCTTGCAAGACAGATTTCGGGTTATTAAAACAAGAGGGGAAACAAAAAACACCTTTACAAGAAACAGTAACACTTCTTAATTAAGCTGTTGTTTCAGGACTGTACCTTAAAAACTTACATGGTGTATTTCTTTTCTTCCCCCCCTTGTGAACAATGCCCTGATCGCCTTTGCAAAAGCACAAACCTGTAAGCTACTACATTAACTTGATTAGTACACTTGGCAAAATCCAAAGGTCTGCCTCCATGGTTTCTGGATGCAGGAATAGAATTTAAGCATAGAAAAAAATTAGCACTTGAACAGAACTTGACTGCTTTAAGATTGCAACTCTCTTTCCTCATTAGTGAATTCTTGTTCATTTTGTTTACCATCAGTGCAGGTTTTTTGGATTCTATCATAATAAACAGGGCTTGGGAAGGATTTTACTCCTCTCTGCAACACAGCTCAGTTTCCCAGGTACTGTATCATAGGCTTTATTTACCTTTTAAGCTGTTGCCAGTATTGCAGAGTATTCATCCAGGATAATTAAGGAACTTGTCTGCATCTGAGGACGAATTACTACTTACAAGAAGCAAGGACTTTTAAGCTAAACTGCTTAAGACCATCATACCATCCTATGCCATTATTCTAGGAGAACAGTACAAAACTTATTCTAAACAACTCATAGTATTTAGTACTAAAACTAGACTTAAAAAAAATATTAAATGTTATTTAAGTATGTTGATACAAAATAACAGCTTTAAGAAAGAGAGGGCTGGAGTTCATGGATTGAATTTTAGAATCAGTGTTGTAGAGGATGGGCTGAAAAAAGCACAGTAAACAGACATATTAGCATAGGAAAGCTAAGTATATCAAGTACACAATGGCTGTGTTTAATCCTATTTTAAAACGTGAAAGATGGCAGCGCTCATCCCTAATTTATCCTATAGTCTAACTTGGATGTTGGTGAGGGAAAGGAGCTGAGAATTCTGCATTGGACCATCCATAATTCTTCTCATCACGACTGTCCAGGATTAACTTTAACATAACTCTTGAGTGTGAGTAGCACATCACGTGCAGCTGTGCACAAGTGGAAGGAAAAGCCTAACATCTTGCGTGGAGCCCCTGTGACGGGCACTGCCACCTGCCATAGGCCTTGTCACGGAGGGGGGCTGATGCTGCACCTCGAATGGGGCCAGGCTGACCGGAGAGATCCAGCCAGCAACGTGGCGGCGGGCATGGAGCACAGCTCCAGCTGGGTCGGTCAGTTGCAAGAAGGCAGGAGACAGGCGGCGGAGGCCTAGAGGGAACCCTGGCTCAGGCGAGACTTCCTCTGAAGTTCCCGCCACGGCGGCCGTCCCTCCCTCCCTCCCTCCCTCCCCGCGCT